>CM067360.1:73715774-73855774 GCA_034401795.1 Chaetoderma sp. LZ-2023a | reverse complement strand
TGCATTATTTGCAAACCTCTACATAGTGTGAATGATTTGTGTGGGTAGTATAAGAAAAATAGTCTTCTAAGGATAACTGTTAAGCCACCAGTAAAGCAGACAAACTGAACATCACTGAAGGATCATTACAATTTTGATCAGGCCTGCCTGGATTTTTGACAATAACTAACATTATATCTTTTTAGATCAGTAGGTCACATTGCGCGTAGTTTATGACTTCACTATAAACATGTAATATAACCTTACTATTGGGGTCTATGGCCATTGCTATGTCAGGATGGGTATGAAATGCGAGCCAGATCAGGAAAAACGGTAGTAAAATAAGTTTGAGGTAGGATATTTCCATAACCATTGGGCCGATTATCACCAAATTTGAGGAGCTCTTCTAAATAAACTTATCTAAAAGTTGTTTTAATGTGGCCAGTGAGTTATGAGTAATGGCCTGCTAACCATGGCCACTTAGCGAACTAGGTTTATGTAGGCCTGTTTTCTAACTTCATGTAATATATTTCCAAAACTAGATGGTCGCCAGTAATGAAACCTAATGTGCAAATGTGAGGCCCAGGCTTGAGTTGGATCATGTAAAAATTCTTAAATAATACCCACACACCTCGGCCACACTTCTAGCAAAATATGCGATTTTTGCCCATTTTAGAGAAGTTTACGAAGACAAATATATGAATAACTATATAGTGGCCAGTAACAGAATTTACGGTGCACGTGTAACATTCATCTGCAAATATAGCAATTCAAAAATTATTAAATACAGTCCAGCGGTTGATCAACAGCAGCCTGCTGACCACGACCGCCCATCAGCGAAAATCCTTGAAAAATTAAATTACAGTTATATAGCTATCGAATTTGACATCGGCCGACCGACTCCAGCAAATCTGGACAAGAGACACAAGACTCCTCAAGAAAAAGGTGTTGCTAACTTAGCCACCATCGGCCACTCAGCTCAGGATAAATTGTCATTGTGTTAGTAAATGGCCATTGTGTTATGTGCTAATCATTTAATCACCGGCGCGTGTTTCTAATTATGGTGGACACGTGGAGGACAAGACTGGAAATACATGTGTCTATGCACAGATTTTATTTTAAGTACACCAGTACAATTTTATTGCCGAAGCTATTTCTATCATAGGCAGAAATAGCTTACAGCAAGGACATATTCAAAACAGATAACGATTAAGAAACTTGATACATTTCGTCCATACCAAAGGAACTCATCAGGAGGCTTTCTGGCTGCTACTATGTAGATTGGGATGTGCACATGTACATCTGTATATATGATGCAAATATATACAGACGTACGCTCGAAACACCGCTGTGAATGCATTCGTGTGTGCGAATCGTAACAGATTACTTTGTGTGTTTATCATTCACTCATGAAATATCGCTACATGGCTTATAGATAGTTATAGATTGAAGATTGAAGATTCAAGATTATTTATTCAATAATTCCAGATACACATTATTCATGAATCATAACAGGTTCGCCGAAGGCATTATACTTAAAAAAACTGTTGAATATTTTGAAACGGATTTGACTGAGAGACAGACAGCCACACTTTCTAGTCAAATTAGTTTCAAAATATTTAGCAGAATGTTTCATCAACCGTAATACTATTGCCATTCTGGTTGAAAGTGTTAATGGTTAGGTGCTATTTTCCTAGAATTTTCTGTTTGGTAAGGCTTACACAAGCTACTTGGTGTAGTTCCGATCGACCGGTCGGGTACCGACCGTACCAGCTAAGCTGGGTACGCGCCGCCCGTCTAGGATTCGTTTTCTGAACACGCCCCTCAGGGTAGAGCTATAAGCGTATATAAGCCTATGGGAGAGAGAGCGTGTCGAAAAAACGACTAAGTTCGTTAAAACGCATTATGCTGTTTCTATGGAGCGCGTAGTTGTGACCTAGATAGGATGGCGCTTATAGTGTACGAGCTGGTACTCTGTAAATCTTATTGATTGTCTGTTCCCATTAAATCTGGCATTAATAAAGACCAGAATTCGACGGGCTTTCTAAATCTGTACACCATTTCAAAATCGGTTGAGAAATGGCTGAGTTATCCAGGAAAACTCTTCTTGATTATCTTCAAAATATTGCCTTGACGTCATAACCACGTGGACATAAAGCTTCTAGAATGTTCTAGAACGTTCGACGACGCTATTATTAACTGTGTGCTGATTGGCTGTTGCTCGACCGATGATTGGATGAATCCTGCGCCTGTGACGTCATGGAGAGTATAAAAGGAGAAGCGATCCAGCGATCGAGAGCATCCTCGGCCAGGGGCCGAGCAGGTTGTACCTGTACTAGCTGCGATCGACAGATATTACGCATATGACTTCAATTTCCGTCGCGTTTCCGTAGCTACCAGTAGCCAACCCACCGCAGTAAAAGCACTTTTGTAATTCCCCATCTGCGGGAGTAATTTGAAACTTTCGATAACCGTTCACGAATACTACATCTACATTCGGAACACAAACTTGCGGTGAGGCCTTTGTGGCCTGAATATGTGAGTCCACAGATGTAGAGGCAGGATGTTCTTTGATGGATGACTGGCCGGATCGCCGCCACACACATCGTGTCGGTTCTGTCGACTTTCGACTGTAGCAAGTAAACTCTGCTCGGTGCTTCTTCAGAGCTGGTTGACGTATCCAGCACCGTGAAGCTTTGTTTTGTATCTTCATTTGCCTCTGACAACCCCCGCTTGTTATGGGTTGTTTACACCTTCCATCCATGCCATCGGTGTACGGGAACTTTCTTCACTACATAGTACTATCGTATCTTTTACTGACTGCTTGTTAGACATTCTATTAGGCGTAAAGCACTAAGCAATGTACTCCTCCTGCCATGACTGGAACTCTTGTTTGCGGAAAACAGCTTGCGGGAACCACCCTGTGGGAATTTTCCAGCTTCCAGAGAGCGCTTCATCTCACGTCGACTACAGATCTAGGTCTCAATTTCAGTAACGTGGTAGCCTAACTTGGGAATGACTACCAAGTAATCAAGTAACTATACTTCACCGTTTAATTATTTCTCTATATAAGTTTTGTTAATTATCTCGTATCCGTAATAACGGTTCCGATGACTAAAAGGAACAGTAACGGTCTTAGGACCAATAGTTATAATTTCTGTATTTGTTAAATAGTTATTTTCATTTTCCTCAATGTGTTGCTAACCGCACTATAGTAGGTTCGTCAACCTGTATTACTATATATATATCTTAATCATTGCCACCGTATTGTTTGTTCTGGTTAGATTACGTAGGTATATGGCCAGTGGCCATCCGTTAAATTGTTTTGCTTAAGTTATAGGAAATATAGGAATGCAGTGCACGTAGGAAACACTATACAGCAACATTTACATATACAGCATTTTCTCCTGCCACCAACAATTTTTCACTGAGGTCGCTGTCCACTCTTTCAGGAATCATGTCACTTATATAATCAAGGCAATCGTTGTGGACAATTTTATAGAACAAGATAAGATACGTTTCTTGTGCTGTCGGCACTCGCATAGACGTATTAGGCCCGTTTCTTTGTAAAGATTTGCCAAAGGTGTGTATTTTGGCAGACCGGTTATTATTTGCATGGCTTCATTCTGAATGGTTTCAAGTTTTTCAGCATCCTGTTCCAAGCATCCATCCGAAAGGTCTCACCCATATTCTAGTACAGGGCACAAATATGCGACATAAATTTTGAATAACGTGTTTATATTCAATGTAAGTTTCATATGCCACATGGTAGCTAGAATTTTAGCAGTCTTTCTTGATATTTGGTCTATATGACTTGTCCATTTTACATCTTTAGAAATTGTTAGCCCAAGATACTTACTAGACTGCACTGCCGTTACTAGTATGTTGTTTGGAAAAAATATTGGGAGGTAAAAGGTTAAGTGTGTTCGAAATACTTAGATTTACGGTTTCTGTGGCGTTAAACATGATTAGCTATTGTTTGGAGCATCCAGTGATTTACCTTCAACCGTTATTAAATTTTCTTTCGATTTCATTAGATGATTCACGAGAGCAGCATAAAGCAGTGTTGTTGGCATATGACCTTAAGATACTTTCAATGTTATGTGAAATATCGTTTATGTAAATTAAGAATAAGAGAGGACCGAGCCTTGGGGGACTCCAGCTTTTCCAGGTTTTAAAGGAGATTTATCTTGATTGTTTAAGACACACTGTTGTCTTGATGATAAGTAGCTATAAAACCAAATAATAAGTTTCCCTCCTGGTCCATGCGCTTGCAGTTTAAACATCAGTCCTTTGTGCCATACTCTGTAAACTACCCTCGAGATATCACAAAGTACAACGCATGTGGATTTGTGTTCATCGAGTGCATTTGAGAGGATATGACACGCTTCAATTAATTGAAATACAGTCGAGTAGCCAGGCCGGAAACCGGACTGGTACTTGTAAAGGACATTTTGTCCATTAAGGTGACTATATGCATGCTTAAAAGTTATTCTTTCCATGACATTACCTACAGTACTTAAGAGTAATATTGGCGGGTAGTTCTCCCGTAATTCCCGGTCACCTTTTTCAACAATGCAAAAACAGTCGCTGTTTTCCAAGCGTTTGCAAATACTCCATTTTCAAACGACTTATTATATAGTAGTGCTAGCGGAAAAGCTATTGAAAGTGCAGTTGCCTTTAGCATTTTGTGGCTTATTTCATCCTTTCCAGTAGCTTTATTTAGTGTCAATATTTGTATAACATCGATACCTTCTGATTCCTGAATACAAATGTCTGACAAAATAGAATTAGTTTCATTTCAAGTGGTGGTAGGACAATGCATGTGTCATCGATATCTGAAATAGATGTGAAAAAATTACTTAAGCACGTTGCTTTTTCTAAGTCAGTGTCAGCATATTTTGCATTTCCATTATCATGAAAAAGCAGTGGCGGGATACTTATGACAGTATTTCCGCTAATAAGTTGTTTCACTAATTTCCAGTATAGACGAGGATTATTAGTAGACAGTTCATCTAACATTATATCTGCAGAAACTATAAAATCCTGTTTTGCTTTCTTTTCGATATTATTACCTTTGTTTCTTTGTCTTTTAGAATTTGCACCAGTCTTTTTGCAGTTGGCTTCACCTAGCCCTTTTTCTAAGCCTATCTCTTACTCTAATTTCACGCCTTAGTGCCCATCGAACCATAGTTTGTCATCTGTCATGATTGTTACTACCCTGTTTGGAATGCATTCTTTTACCATATCTATAAACAGAGTGTTGAATAATTCGCACATTTCATTTACGTCATCACATGTTAAAAATAAAGCTACCCACGGTGTACCGAGAATTTCCTTGTTTAGCTTTTCAAAATCAGCCTTCTTATATATCCAGACTTTTGTTTTATATGTTTCTTAACTTTTATATGCATTTTTATAGCATATGTTGCTGAGTGATCACTGTATTCATTGTATTCATATAGTACACCAGACTCCACACCTTAAAGATATCCATACATCAATATGGCATTGAATAGGTTACCAGTTGTGGGCATTATATGCGTTGGCTCGCTTATTACTGTGTTCATATTATATAACGTACTAATAAATTTGAGACTATGAAGGTTTGGGTTATGTAAATCATCATTAAAATCGCCTAAAGTTATTAAGGTTATTGGTGTATCCACAGCTCTTCCAAATGCATTTGGTCAGTTTAACCAAGACCGCTGCAGGGCATTTGGTAGTTGGCAAAATAGGCCTATGATATAAGCTACGTGCCCGTGATTTTGTCTCAATTAAAATGTGTTCAATATCTTCGATTTTGAGATCAAGCCGTCTCTCGTACTTCAGCATATTCGAAACATAGATCGTGATACCTCAACCTTTGGCATCAGTTGACCGGTTCTTTATAATAGGTTCATAATAGTTTTGAAGTTTACGGTCGTCGTTTGACATTGAATTATTTAGCCTAGTTTCAGTAAAGCAAACTACGTCATAATCGCAAATGAAGTCTTCGATTCGATAGAGTTTCTTTCTCAAGTCATTTATATTTAAATGGAGTATGGCTATAGCAGAATCTTTCACTACAGTATTGTCTGAACCAGGATTGCTTTCAAATTCTCCACATTTTAAAATTGATATTTTATAGCAAATTGAGTAAGTCATAAAATGAAGTAGTATTGCTAAATACGTGATCTTGGTTTTGATGCTTATAGGATTTATATGTCTTAATGTGGTAAAGACAAATGGCGACCCTATTTTCTTGAATTTCAGTAGCCATTCGTACCGTACATGTTATATATAAACGAGTAGGCCTACATTGGGTCGCTTTATGTCTCACAAATATCAGTATTAGAATGTTTGTTATCTGGAGGTAGTGGTGGTAAGATAGTAGAAGATAGAGAAAGATATTAGTAACCCTATTAATGCATATAATACAAAAGATGAAAATAAGAAAAGTATATAAATAATACGCAAACCATATTTATAAAGCTGGTTGTCACATGGACATACAACCATTTCTGTGTTTTCTGTGAGCGAGGACCTAAGGTAACTTGCTAATAAGAGAATAGTCTTGTTTATGTGTCAGCCTATACCGATCTGAACTGTCGTATATTTTAAGGCCTGCCAACATTTTCATCCCTGTCCCACGCTATTCCTGCTGGAATCATACCAGACCAACCAGCCATCCCGCTAGTAGTAGTTTCTCCTCTTTCAGGTTGCGAAATCGAAAGAGAAAGTGGAGATAGATTATGAAAACAAAACAGCCTAGATCCATGCCACGCCACCATTCCATTCCGCTCCACCCCAGTTTATTTGTGACTCCTGTTGGAAGAATTTGTTTGCCATCAATAACTGTTAAAGGGCTTACCTCCTCATAACTTGAAACGAAAAGTTTGAGGAGGTTACCTCCTTGAGGAGTCTGGTACACACAACCCCACCCACCCCACCCCACTCCCGTTTTATGCCATCACATCTTAGTGAATAATCACGACACATTAATACAATAAATATAAAATGCCAGTCTGACGCTGAAACTGAATGGCCAATGATCGAATGAAATGTGCAAAATATATACTAACTGCAATTTCCAAAACAACTTGAATTTGTAGTATGATTCCGATAAATTAACAACGATATAAATATTATTGACACCATTACTATGACCAGGAGGGTGATTAAAATGATCGAGTGAAATCTACATCAAAATAAAGAACGATTTCTGGGATAATACTGTCCAGAAAATTTTCCATCATCATCATCATCATCATGACAACAAATACAACCACCACCATCATCATCACCACCACCATCATTATCATCATCAGCATCATCATCATCATCGTAATCGTCATCAACACAATCATCATCGCCTTTATCGTCGCCGTCATCGTCATCGTTGTCACCGTAATCACCGTCATCAACATCTTAAGCGTCATCAGCATCATCGTAAGCATCATCATTATCATCGTAAGCGTCATAACCATCACCATCATCACCACCACCATCATCATCATCATCATCATCATCATCATCATCATCATCATAGTCATCATCAGTTTCTCGTCACTGCGTTCCTCTTTTAAGCCTAATTTCAGGAAACTGTTTTTCAAGACTGCTCTGTACAACAATCATGTGATCGGATGTTAACCATGCAACAGATACGATTAAGTGTATGTTCCGTGTCTAAGTTTAATCTGCAATCCATTTAGCTGGGTCACCTGCTTGTGACTTATCTGATTTTGTCTTTTCAACACATATATCACTTATATCAGAAACACAATCGAATTCATTTTCTCTTACTGAAATAAAGGTATGGCTATGGGGATGTGGAATTCATCAACCCCATTCTATATAGTTTAGGTTATATATACATTTTAATCACACACCCCAATCCAAACTCGACATCCCTACCGCCCCCACCACCCCACACAACCTAACACCTTCCCCGCCCCACCCCACCCACCCCGCCGCACGCACGCACGCACGCACGCACGCACGCACGCACGCACGCACGCACGCACGCACGCACGCACGCACGCACGCACGCACGCACGCACTGATGACATATGGGCAATACCACATTACGGCTATCAAATTTAATAGCAAAACCAAAGAAAACATTTACATGTCGATGACTACCACTACTGCTTCTACTACTACTGTTACTACTGCTATTGCTACTACTATTACTACTACTACTACTACTACTACTACTACTACTACTACTACTACTACTACTACTACTACTACTACTACTACTACTACTACTGCTCCTGCTCCTGCTGCTACTACTACAGCAGTAGGAGCAACTGCTCCTACAGCTACGTTTGCTGATACTGCCACTATCACCACTACTACTATTATTGCAGCTGCTTACATTCCTACTGCATTCTGCGCTACTGATCAGATACATCCACCACACCACGGCGAATGCTGGGGCTTCTGATTTCTCTCCAAGCGATACTGCTTCATTTGCAGCAATGAGACACTGCCGCCGCCGCCGACGACGACGATGATGCCACTGGCGACGATGAGGACAACAACAACAACAACAACAACAACAACAACAACAACAAGTGGCGGGGGGGGGGGGTGTGTGGTGGCACACACGACATTAGGTCACGAACTGGCTTGTTGCATATCGGTGCCTTAAAGTTCTCATCTATTCATAAAAGATACATATCATAGCTAAGGTTAGGACTATTTGCTACTTTATTGACACTTTAACTGACTAGGACTGGAGTCGCCATTTTAGAAGGATAATTACTGGCGCCATTATTTCAGACTATAATGTCTTCACCCGTGGGCAATTGTTGGGATAAAACCATTCTCGTAATGCTAATGCTAGTGTAGCCTCCAGGGGTACGCGCTGCTCCAGGTAATCATCCTGTACATCGGCACCGCAGGTACATGGTGCGCCAGTCCGAGGATGCTGGTTAGCTCGCCTCACGGATATGGGAGAATAACTGCGTCTCCCTGGACTCCATGAAGACCGACCTCTAGAGTTGGTGGACTGATCAGGTTCCAATTGTGTCGTGCGACCATTATCACGGAAGTTGAATCGCACCGTTTCATCCCAGCTGCTAGTGTCACCGGTATGTCGGTTCATTATTACTAATATGGACCTGAGACATAAAAATATATTATAGTATACAAACAATTGTACTCGTGTGCTGCTAGTTTAGTTAAGTATGTAAAAACGGTATGGTGTTGTTTGTTCTGATCCTCGCCAGAAGTACCTCACCGATTTCTGATCTGTCTATTCTGTGAGGTATCCCTGCAAAGGCGGGTCCTAGCGCAGCTATATTAGTGGGTTTAATACAAACTATAGTTACCTCAGGCCGGCCAAATAAGTTTTGGCTGCGAGAGGGAAGTGTCTCTCGTGGGCCTCTGTCATAGGGAAATGCCTCCAATGCCGAAGCGAGGAGATGCGGCAAAAAGGGCCACTCTCCTATTCAAACAATGCTAAGAGTGAGAAAATATATCAACCTAGTGTAATTATTAGTCATCTGAATGCATGCTGTTTTATGTGAAGGTGGGGTGATTGATTTCCGAAGAATTCAACACCGTCACCTTATATGAGTTAAAAATACTGATTTAGTAGATGCCGCTTTATTAATGCGGGCCTTCTCAATAGAGCTTAGACTAACAGTTTGTTATTAGTTCCAAGCATTCCATGTTTAAGCTGCAAGTGACTGACAAGCATGGAACATCCCCCTCAGACTGACAGTACGCAAACATGCCGTCTGGTGGTAGGTTTAGAGTCAGAATCAAGTAATGATCCCTCCACATACTGCAACACGACCTCAAATAACAGCTCAGGGACAAGTCCCATTACACAAGCATTTTAGAAAGCACATATCTATTTATGGCGGGAGAAAGAAACAGATATTCAACTATGGTGACCTTCCTGTGAATGCGTGGAGGGCTCGAAGGCCGCACGCAGTCACTATTGAGCTAGATGGCGATCTGTGTCTCTATCCGTCACCTAGCGTTTCGAGAGTGGACCATGTGAGATCAGCTCCCTGGAGCTAACGTTTAGCTGCTTTAGGATTAAGGAAGTTGCCCAAAAGAATGCACTGCTGGGTAAAGCTATCATAATTATATTTTGCAGTGATTCCTACTTTGGCAAAAAGGCTTATCTATCAGGTATCTGAAGATACTGGGGTGGTTGGGGGCGTGTATGCGTTCATCGACACTTTGATTCTAACCGCAAAGAAATGCCAAATGGTTTCTTATATCAGTCCTAACCAACGTAGCAGAGGTAATCCAAACAATTAGTAGTCCAGGTGGCCAGCAAAGCGCAGAAAGAGACAACTACTCTAGGAGGCCCTAAGGTAGATGGCCAATTTATGAAAACCTGATGGTGCACAGGGTATAACGGAGCCACAGCACTCTTAGTTAGGTTTAGTGGTCGCATGTCATGTTTGCTAGTGAAAACATGAACAGCGACATTAGTGGAAAGTTGTTGATGTAGGAGAGAAACAAGGTGGTGTGTTTGTTGTTGGTGTATAGTGTAAGCTAAGCGAACTGCCGTCCAAGTATTTTTGTAGAATATAAATAACTAATTAAACAAAAAGTGGTAACTTGGATGGTAATTGACATATTACATAACTATACCATACAGTAAAATGAGGTCACATCCGACATTGCGGTGCCTGTTAGTCATCAGCACTAAATAAATTAAGTATATACAGTAAAATATAATAAATGTCACATCCGAACTTGCGGTACCTAAAAGTAATCGGTACCTACTGAAAAATGGTCAAATAGTAAAATTGTGGAGTTATTATCTATCGGTACAAAAAGGTCCTAAATGTCACTGTTGTTGAGGCATCAGATGTGTGCAATGCGAGCTGGCACGATTCCATAGTCGCTGCTTGGTAGTTAGCCGCAGATGATCTAGCTAATGTGGCTCATAATCAGGAATGGTGAAGAAGAACTCACGTTGGAAGGCTAGTAGATAGTCATGCACCGACTATAAAGTCGTAATTAGCTGGTGGTGAGTAGTTCCACACTGGTGCATATTAAAGATGCCCTTTCTATTACTTAAAGGCTACGTTGAAAGTTCTATTGATACATGATACATCTCTTGAGGCAAAAGACGATACACACCACATGGCTTGTGCGGTGCATACAGCAATGTCCTTATCCAGACTGTGGTCTAAGATGCTAATTCAACGCACTAGACATGCGCAAAATTCTGATCTACCACATTTTCAGTGTGGTATGGCAGATCTTGCGAGGCGTCATCGAACACCACACATTCTACATACTGGTTGGGTTGTTACATCACGGCCAAAAGGCCACACCACAGAGAAGGCCACTCTGAAATTTGTTAGAGATGGGGAACCTTCTTTTAATTTAGATTTTTGCCCCTGGTGATATCTTCCAGGAGCTTCCAAGAACTTAACTTGCGGCGCAGTGTGTGTGTTCCAGATACGTGGGCTCAAAACCGAGTGGTACTGTTGCGGGTTAACAGTAAGCAGTATTACACATCTCGATCTCTGGCAGACACAACTGTGTGTCGATTAGAATTTTGGAGCTCCTTTATGCGTCACGCCAGGACGTCTTGACCAATCAGCGTGCGGCATATACAAGGCATGGTTGCTGATCACGTGATCTTCTGGCCTTCACCCTACCAAGCACGTGCGCTATGGCGATGTATATTTCACATGGGAGCTCAAAATATTGGATGAATATTCTCTCTGATATCTCAGCCATTTCTGAACCGATTTTGGATCTGTAAACGGTTTTGGAATCCTCGTCCGATTTTGGTAACGATTCTTCCCAAGAGAAGCGAGGATGGCCTGCATCTAAGAAATTACAGACACAGGCCTGAAATAGTCATAAGATGCCACTCTCCCCACATGCTAATGTGCATATGCAGGCTATCTCCTATCACTGCGCGTGCGCAACATGCCATCTCGCGGATTCTGAGCCGGTAGTAGTGTCGGAATTAAAATGATACCATCTCTCTCAACTGGCCGCCATTCGGTGATCCGTGGCCCCCACCGCCCTCTCAATCCCTTGGGCATAGGCAGTGAGGGAGATAGTTATCATTCTGACCCTACTACTACCACACAAGAAACAAGGTCTTGATGTGATGTCATGCTTCTCGGGTAATGGGTAAAGAGTAATACTGTCATGAAACAAAAAACATTTTTGAAAACCTAAAATACCTATAAAACTCCCATGCCCACCTCTTCGGGAGAACCCCCGCATTATTGCCGGCCTCTCTCTCTCTCTATCTCTGCAGGTTTTTTTTAGGTGGTTCCCCGTTGCTCCTATTTTTCATACCGTTTCGAACTTGGTACCATCTGAGAGATTTGAACCATGCTTTTTTTATTAGAATTCAGCGCTGTTATCAACTGAGCCAACGGAGAACTGATAATTAGATTACAAATAATGATACTAATTGTCGTGCAATAATAGCAAACAGATCAATTGGACTGATAACACACTGGTAACTACAAAATTACAGTCTATAATATATACGTTATCTCGAAGTGACGTCAAGATCTAGAGGGACTGATAAGCGCAGCAATGCATCAATGAGAACACATAATGCATACATGGTCGAGGTAGTTAATTCGTTGGTTCAAATCCTCGTTTTGTGTTATTAGCAAACTTAAAATCACAGGTTCAAATCTCACTATTAGCATTTGTAGATAACTCGGCAATTTCTGGGCCGATCTTAAAATGGTAAACAGTTTTGAAATTCTCGCTTCAATCTGGTCCTGATCGATACCAAGAACGACGAGAATGAAGTGATCCCCAATACCAACTCGGTACAATATAAGCATACACGCTCTCACAATACTGACACATGTTGCCAGGAAAGATCTGACGCGTGGGCATGCGTGCTACGCATTCTTACGGACTTAGCCATACCTCTCTCATAGGGCTTTATACACATGTACTATCCTATCCAGGGGGCATGCGCACCCGGAGTGGTCGTCCCATACCCGGCCTAGCTGGGACAGCCCGTACCCGTCCGGCCGATCGGCGCTGCATGATCACGTGATTCCATGTTTACAATTACTCTTTACCCACACAGTCACATAAAACCCATGATTGCAGACCACAGACCCTCGACTGGGCCAAAGTCAAGAATAATAGTTTATGTAGCCCACATGCTATGCGTTAACACCCAATTAGACACAGCATTGATAATGGTATACCACGTGTGAACGCACAACCATACACTACGTGTAAACACTCAAAACACTCAACTACGTGTAAACGCTCATCTACAAACAATATTACACACAATGGGCCTGAGCGACTTGAGATCAACCCCACACACATCTGAACGCCAATTTAGAGACAAGCATTCACTATCACATCGACACGACGAACCCCCCCACCCCCATTCTCGACCAGCGTCTCGGCGAAAGGGAGACAGAGGATAGAGGACACCGGTCAGTACGCTGTATAGTAGCTTTAAACTGTAGTCTATAGCATGGCATCTCCAATCTTGAATGCAGGCGTGTTACCCTTAGTGAACTGGGGACTCGCCGACAAGAAGGTGGCAGAGGTCGATCGTGAGCGTCATAACCAGGCAATGGAGAAGCTGTCTAAGGAGAAATTTGAGTACAGCAAAGCACGAGAGCATATGCGCCAGAGGGAGGCACGCCGATGACAACTCCGAGCTCAGGCCAACCAGAGCATCAAAGAGGCAGATGAGAGTCTCGATGAGTATCTGAGCCAACACACGACTATGAAGCATCGGCAGGTCAGAAGACAGCAGAGCTTATAGCAGTGGTGTAAGCTGCAACTGTGACCACAGGAGTCATGCTCTACGCATGCTCAAGCTGAATACCTGATGTGTTCAGCACGCATACCTTAGCATAGCCAAAGTAAAGTAGCATCACACCTAATGAGCAAGTCCCAGCTATGAGGTTTCCGATGTTGAAGCTGAGCCAGTTGCCCTGATTAGGTGGGATGTCCCTACCCCCGAGGTGGTGACGGCCCTCGAGTGCCGACTCGAGGTCGTCGCTTCCACTGGTTAGTTGCAGAAGTGCATATGACTTAGTTTTCTGTCTGTAGAGTTGGCAATCAGCCAGCTCACATACCTCACCAAGAACATTGGTCCCAGCAACGACAAGCTTGAAGTCGTCTAGCTTATCCACCTGCGGATGGCTCCTCCCTTCTGAACCAGGACCGCAATACCGACACTGTCCAATGCACCACGATGCAATGTCAGCTCTACCCGTTGGTTAGCTGTGGCTTGGACCTGCTGGTGTTCTCGCTCTACATGCACGATCCACTGTTTGGAACCCCTTTGCTTCAGGTCCTGGTCATTCTCATCATGCCAGACATGAAGTCTTGGAGCATTCATCGTCGCATCTGCGACCTGCTCAGTGTACACCTGGAGGAACAGCCTATCCTGCATGGCAGCCGGATTCACGTGTGTGTTCTCGAGGAGGGTTAAGAGTGGAACTGCCACAGGCTTCTCGACACCTGCCCGTAGTTCGAATTCCGTGAACCCCTCATTGCACCACACAGCGTAGTACCCCTTTCCCTTTGCATAGAAGGTTGGTCCACGAGCCAGCGGACCTAGGACTCGGTACGCATCGTTCACATAGGTGGTGTCCATGGTGTTATTGCTCTGCACGATCTCCCACCTGTTCAGAACCTGCAGGAGCTCTACTGTCTGTTCTATTGTGCTCTGAAGCTTGAACTCGAGTGTCATGCTCTTGATCTCGTGGATCTGTGCCGAGATTGCAAAGGCAATGTACTTCCCAGCAGCAGACAATGGGTTCTCATCATTTATACTGGGTCGAATGACCATCAGGCAGTCCTTCTGAGGATCGGTGCGGTACGATGTCGTGGGTTCAATGGCACCAACTGGATGTTGCACATACTGCAGCATGTTTAAGGTCTGGGTATATAGTGGTTCTAAACGGCTTCCATGTTTGGTAATGTTCTCCCGCAGATTATCTATAGGCAGCAGGATAAGTCGGCATGACAGTCACAGCCACGGCGTGCACTGTCCCACTGTGACAGGGTCCGAGGACTGCTTCGTGACATCAACATTATCCATGAGTGAGTCAAGGTCACACCTCCGTCTGATGCGGAGATACTGGCTGCCATAGAGGATGGAGCGCCAGCTCGTAGTACAAAAAACTCCTGATTCGGATACTCTATTGGAAGTTTGACAGCACCCAGGTCACTGTACTACCCAACCCACATGTGGCCCCAACTAACAGTCCAGTTATCCTAACTCTCTAAAGGGCGAGGGTCGAACCCAAAGATGTACTAGCGGTCGGGAAGTGGGCTGCCGTATTTAGCTTCCATAGCCAGGAAGAGCGAAAGATGCTGGATAGAATCCAGTCTGAAGCAAATAACTCCCTCAGGAAGGGGGTCAGTTATGAGCACATCTTCAACGAAGAAGGGCGCAGGAGATTGGCCAGTGATCTGGCAGCATTTGTGATATTCCCAGAAAATAACTACCAGGACTACCTCATCAAACCCCCTAACAAGTCAAATGCTAGGCGCTCATGATGGCTAAGGTGGGTCTACCGTGAGAAGAACCAGATTAAGAGAATCCCAAATGAGGACCCTCAGTGGCTAGAGTTTGAGCGAAAGTATAAGCCTGTTGACGAAGTAGCATCTAACGAAGTAGCTTCTGACGAAGGTTCTCAAGCATCTGACGACATAGCTTCTGACGAAGTAGCATCTGACAAAGTATCTTCTGATGAAGGTCCTCAAGCATCTAACGAAGTAGCGGAGACCACGAACGAAGTTCCTCAGCCTTCTGATGAATGAAAAACAAGTTGCGGCAGCTGCGACAGGCTGTCAACGATGACACGTAGAGCAGGCTAGTTTCCTGGCTGGATTCAGCTTGTAGGTGAAGGTCTTCGCCTTTTCCAGAGATGGCTTGAAGTGTGACAGCTCACCTGTCTCCTTGTTGCTGAAGATGAAGCGGTACAGATCAGCTGCCCTCTGTACACCTGCAATAAAATCCCCTTTGGTCTCCTTGAGGGTTAGGCTGTCGTATATGGTCTCGAGCAGGGTGCATCCACACTTGGAGCTGAAGTACAGCAACCAGGCATTGTGGCAGATGTCCGGTGAGATCTCGCGGGTGTACTTCTGAAAGAGGATGAAGACAATTATCTGTGTGTGCCGGATGCGCCTGATGATGTTGCTGAGGTAGGTGACTGTCTTCTGGTCAATTGCAGGGCCATCGATAACTAGAACAAGTGGTTCTGTCAGTCGGGCTGCCAGCAGCTTCTCCATCAGTGCATGCAGGTTCTGCATCTTGGTGATTGGGCCATTGTACCATTGATCATTACTGTCAACCGCCTCAGTAGACGTTCGGCCAGGAGAGCCCGCAGCAAGATGTTTTTCCCAATGATCAGCACCACCTGGCCAGCATCAGCTGGCCTACTGTCGAATGGTACAGACATGCTTGTGGAGGATGGTTAGCACTTGGTCGGCGGTAGCCTCGTCTATATCTGGGAGACTACATGGCAGTACTTCCTGCATCAGCTCTTTCCCCTGCAGAGCGTGGAATCCTGCACCTCCAGTGGATATGAAGGATGCGATGGAGGGGTCAAGCATGAAATCCCAGCAGCAGCTGAGAAGATATCATAGAGGGCCTGTGTCAGCACCCACAGTGTCTAGTACATCCAGTATCTGTATGATACATGCACGGGAAGCCATGACTATCCTGTGGTCTTAAACGACAAACCAAAGAACCCTGACTTCTTCACCTCTGGTAGTTGGAGGCTGTGCCATCAACAGTGATATGACTCAGCCTGATGGTGCCTATCTTGAGATTCTCTCCATCCTGTCGGAATGAGCTCCGTGGTTTCAGAAGATCCTTAGCCAGGTCCTGTGCAAAGGACTCAGCCATAACCTTAATGGCTCCAGCTTCATCGACTCTGAGCATACCTCACATCGTCGCCCTCTCCTTGATGCCCATCCCCTTGTATACAGTCTTGGCCTTGTTAATGGCCGATTGTCCTACAGTATCAGTGTTCCCAATGAGGTCTCGGGCTGGGATGATACCTCGGATCTCCCGCGGGTCTCCCTTCTCATCGAAGTCTAGGAAGGAGATAGGGGCAACAGTGTCCTCTGAACCGAGGCGTGCCTTGCCCAAGTGAGCAGGATCGCCTAGCTCTTTGCTTTCTAGGTCTGTGAGTGACAGAGTCATAGTGCTATATACAAACCTACTAGTCATACCTCCAGTGAAATAGTTGGGCATAGGAGGACCACGCAGTCGGCCAAGGGAATAGGTAGCAGTGCTCAGGGTACTGGCCATCTTTGCAGGAGCACACCTTGTGGGCAGTCCACCATTCCCGGGCATTGGCAATCCTCAGTCCGCATGCTCGACTATGGGCTACACACCACCCTCTGGCACGCCATGCCTCATATGCTGTATGGGTCTCATGATCCATCTCTCATTATTCAGAGGGTTTAAATGTAGGCGACGATGATCTCAGCCATTGCACTCGGTGCTAGCCCTAGAACCGCGGCCTCCATTAGTGTAAAACGTTCACCCATGATCTTGGCGGCAACAGTGTAGGAGGCACCACTGAGGGC
The DNA here is from genome assembly GCA_034401795.1 of Chaetoderma sp. LZ-2023a. Taxonomy (NCBI): domain Eukaryota; kingdom Metazoa; phylum Mollusca; class Caudofoveata; order Chaetodermatida; family Chaetodermatidae; genus Chaetoderma; species Chaetoderma sp. LZ-2023a. The sequence goes on along the minus strand of CM067360.1, from coordinate 73,838,257 downwards.
GATCTTTGGGATGGGGTGAGTTGTTCCGAGACAGTGCCCAGTCACCCCACTAACCACTGTAGCGAGGACAGCCACAGTGGCGGCACGAAGAACCTCATTTCCCCCTGTCATCTTCACCACGGCCACATTCGCCGCCACGTTACTGGCGACATGGGCTGCCAGAGGTTTTGTTTTGGTCAGTAACTTCTGTGTCTTGGTTTACAGCCGGCTCTCCACCTTCTGAAGACTCGCCTGGCTCTCGGGCAGTTGCTTCACGATCTGTACCATTGACGTCATTGTTTAAGCACTGAGTATACAACGCGGTTAAACATCTACATCCCCTGTCGAGAGAGCTAATAAGATCTTCCCATTCTGCATCTGACAGGTGGCCAGGTTGGTACTCAGGAATATTCACCTCTCTATTGAGACATCTTAAACATGTCTGAGCTCATGCTATGCGAGAAGTACTATGATGTCTGCCGGAGGGAATTGAAGACTACAAGGAGAAGACACCAGATGAGCTCGCTCAGCTCTCCGGTGCTGAGCTGACAGAGGAGCTGAGAGCCATGAAGCTCTATCTAGGATTTGGTAAGGGACAGATCTGCTTTCTCGAATACATTATCATGGGCTGGAGTATCGACGAGCAGCTCCTGCGAGCTAAAGGTTTCTACAAGGATCGGGAGTATCTGTCAGATGTGTTCCAGCCGTTGCAGACCACCATGGCCTCACCGGACTCAGAGCTGAACAAGGCTCTGCGATACCACAAGCTGGAAAAAGGATGCGCTGCATAACCCTCCATCCCTTGGATATGCATGTTGGCAGCGGATATAGGGGCTGTAGGGCAGGCCAAGCTGGTTCAGTGTCTCACTGTGGTCCCCACTGCTACTGTAGAGAATCAGGGTAGTCTTATAGCTGATTTGCTAGCGGCGGAGTGGGCTGATCCCGAGCACCGTGATAACTAGGCCTGACAACACTCGTAGAGCTACCATGGGAAGCGGTGTCGTGTCGACTGGCTGCAGTGTCGGGGTCAGAATGTCTGGAGCTGCCATGTCGACTGGCTGCAGTGTCAGGGCTGGAACGACTGTATGGCCCATACTATGCATAGGGGCATTGATGTCAGTGTTGAAGCCGAAGTGGACTCCGGAGGAACTCCCCTCGACTATCATGTTGTTATGGCCCCTGACAAGGAGGTCCTCGATGTTCACGATCCTGTTGCTCGGAATCAACCGTAGGTGTGGTGAAATAGAAAAGTCAAGTTTGCCACGGGCCTTCTGCAACCCTTGCTGCAACTTAGCAGTAAGACTACTGGGGTCTGCCACGATGATCATATCCTCAACGAGACTGATGAACATGGCCTGGACCTCTGCTCCGCTGACACCATCTATGGAATGCCACAGCTGGGTCTGTGCTGTGAGGAGGCAGTAGCACAGTGCTTCCAGGGACTGGTTGATCCGAACGATCCCTGCTGGTGGGTGGCCTGAGGTGGTGTGTGGACAAAGTACTTCCAGACATCTGGATAGTCCTGCCGCAAGCCAGTGATGTGCATATTTTGCACCAGCGCTCCAGGGTCAGAGTCTGGATCAAACGAGAATGTTGCTGTCTTCCAACGGCCTACTCATCGGGGTGTTCGATAGGGGCATCCTGAGTAGTCACGTCTCGGGTCACCGTACATAACCCCTAGACCATCGATAGTCTTGGTGAGCGCTGAACTCTCTCTGTAGTCTGCTGGCTGCTGACACGCTATGACTGTTGAGCTGTGGGTCAAATGCGTTTGTATCGGGAGGCTTGCACCCAGCTCATGGAGGATTCGTCGCACCGTGAAGTACAAGTGGAATCTGAGACAGCTGGCGATGAGCACAGCTTCAGGCGTACCAGAATAGGAGTGAAGCAGGGTGGAACTTACTCCACATCCTGCCGTGGCACACCACACAGCAAAGGTCAGCTGCTGATTCCAGTATGAGAGGCTTGGAGCAGCCATCCAAGTATGAGCTTGCTTCGCATCCTTGATGGTGATGGGGCAGTTGGTCAGCGGTCGTGGGTTGACGGAGAAGCTGGTTCGGGACCGTCCATCCACTGTGATGGAGAACGGTGTTAGCTCTGGTATATCATCCAGTAGACCTCTCAGGCCAGTCAAGGGTGTATCCAGGAGCGGCGGTTGGCTCCGGATGACTGTCATGAGGTTCAGTGGGAAGGCCATCTATACTGGTGTTCTTAACGCTACCGTACAGGCAGCACACTATTTGTAGTCGTCTCGACTCCAGAGACCAGCGAGGCGACCGCGCCGTAACATCTCGTTTTTTAGCTCCTCCATATCAACCCGCACACTGGAGCCTTTGAGGTATTTCTGTCGCACCTTAGGTTTCTCCGTGCAGTACAGGGCTTGGACCTTCAATATATGGTGGTACTCTTCATCGGTGACCTGGCCATCCTCGAGAGCTTTGCTGACAGACTCGTCGATAGTCCGTAGCATACTCTGTGCCAGTGTCACGTACTTAGCATGCTTCTCCAGCCTCCTTGTGATCTGCCGCTGCCCCACCCCCAAGCCTGTAGCCAAGACAGTGATGGCTAGTATCACGCCATCCAGCGGGATGGCGACGATGGCACCCACCCCTGTAGCGAGAGTGACCACAGCTGCCACCCCAGCACTGGCTCCAATCACACCCACAGCAGTGGCTGTACGTGCGAGGACGTTGTAGGCGGTCTTATATCGCCTGCACGTTCTGCTGTACTTTTCCGCCTCATAGACGAGATTCTGCCTGATGGTGTCTATCTGCTGGAGTCGCCAGCCGTGGATGGTACTGCCCTCGTCAGCTTTCAGGGAGGGTATAGTTCTGGTTGCTTCCGCCACTCTGATTTTGCTATAGTATACCTGGTGGTTCAGAATCTGCTCATGAGTCATAGAAGGGTTCATTTTGGAGAGCCTGGCGAACAATGCCAGCTTGCTGGTGTCGAGACAGACGTCTCTTAGACAGGGGTCATCCAGCACTATGTCGGGTGCCAGTAGCTTTCTGAGACATGACATCTGCTTATGACCAAGATAGTAGGTCCGCCGCTGGATGGCTTTCTTGGTCTTACACTTCGATGCCATCTCCTCTTCCCACTGGCTCATCCTCGTCTGTGACATCGTCGTAGACATCTGGCTCATCCTCGTCTGTCAAGACTCCTGCGTCCCGCTTACTCTCCTCCAGGAGGGCCTGCCAGTATTGGAAACCGTCACTGTTCCTTCGCCTCCTTGCAATGCTCGCGTTCTGTTGATACCAGCTCTCCGACTGTAGTCGCTCTCCTTCTTGTTGCAGTGCGAGCATCTGTTCGTTTAAGGCCGTTATCTGTGCAGGGGTCATGAAGGGGCAACCCTGTAGCTGGCTCTTCATCATCTCGGCAAATGTCAGATTTTCCTGGTGTGATATCATGCCAGGTCAATGAGTAATAAGAGTGTAAACTCTAAATTGGCGTCCGATATCCCATCCGTGCTGACATATATCTTAATGGAGGGGCAGTTCGAAAGCTCTACAATCGGGGATCATCCTTCCTCACCTACATAGGTGAAGGTGTCTCCCTGACGAGGGTGGGTCACCGGATCGGGGTTACAGGTGGAAGGCTAATGCTGCGTCGTCCATTCGATGGACCAGAAGAAGCTGTTAACCTCCACGAGGGCATCCTACGGGTAGATGGTGTGTCACATGTCTCCAAAGCCAAGGGTGCTGTTAAACTACTTTAGCTAGTCGGCCTCCCTAGCCCGCAAACGACTCATATAGTCCTAGAGCTACGTTTCTTAGCCGGCGGCAGAGTGAAGCTGCTAGACCCTGCCCCTGAGGGGATGAAGATCGCTATCGATCCGGATGGAACAGGGCTCGATCCGGCACAGATATTTCTCGAGGGGTTCACTCTGTTCAGTTTAACTCTTCATATATAGCCATGATTCTCATCATACTGCTCGTGCTGGTGTCTACAGCAGTGGCACACGGCGCTGAGACTGCCATGATATTGGATGTCAAGTGAGCCCACTTCCGTGATGACTCCCAGTACAATCCTTGGGTCGACCCCTTGCGGAGAAACATTTACGACCGCTTTCAACCACGTGAAGAGATCGGGTCTGTCTGCCACTTCTATGGGGTGGAGAGGGTAGGACGTGGTTGTCTGCTGGAGACCCCTTCTCAGCACCAGATTCTCTGCATAGCATGTGAACATGCCACAGTTCAGACCCTGGTTGTAGTAGTGTCGGAATGACACTACCTCCCTCAACTGGCAGCCGTTCGGCGATCCGTGGTGGCCCCCGTCTCAACAACCTATGCCCCAGGGATTTAGAGGGCGGTGGGGGGGGGGCACGGATCGCCGAACAGCGGCCAGTTAAGGGAGGTGGTATCATTTTAATTCCGACACTACTACTGAGCCTCTCTTTAGGGCTCTTCATGCTTATCGTTCTACCCAGGGGACGAGCACGGAATATCCCAGATCCAGCCGTTCCGCACGCAGATAGACTGGAACGATTCATACCTGGCTGGGCGATCCGCACTGCACCAGTCTTTCTTCTGCTGGCTTCCACATTGAGCACAGAGAAGTGCATAGCATAGTTCAATAGTAGTTGTATATTTCCCATGGTGCAAGTCACACGAAATATATATATATATATATATATATATATATATATATATATATATATATATATATATATATATATATATATATATATATATATATATCAAGTTTACTGAAAACTATAACAGCAACTGCTTTCCGTCAAATTATTGTCAATATAATCGACTGATAATACAATTGTCACTAGATAAAGATTTGATAAGAATTCCGCGGAAAGCCGTTGACACAACAACTTTCAATCACATTTCTCTCAAAATAATCAGCAGTGACGTCAATGGTGTAAGATTTGCTGAAGATATTTCGAGCAACTTTATTGACAGTCATTTCTGACTAAGGCAGCAACAGCATTGTCAAATTTTTCTCAGAATAATCAGAAGGCCTGCATTTTTGTTAGCTAAACAGTGCATGTAAAATTAGCTACGCCTTTCTGATATACGGAATCTAAACCAAGTCTCTATGCTCGAAAATTCTGTTCCTTTCATTGTCAATCAGGAGGTAAGCATATTATTCTATTCGTGGTAGGTATGCCAGAGGTGATCATGCACGTACTGGTGGACTGCATGATCTTTGATTTAAGCAAGGTTTATTTTTTTGTCTATGTGGGAGCACAATAAGACATGTCTTATGAGCGTGTCTCCCACTTACGTACAAATATATTACATTAAATAAATCAAGAGGCGTATAATAATATTGCCAACTGTCACAACAGTAATAACAACAATAACATTAATAATAATAAAATAATAATAATAATAATAATAATAATAATAATAATAATAATAATCATAATAATAATAATAATAATAATAAGACGAAGAAGAAGAAGAAGAAGAGGTAGAGGAAGAGGAGGAGGATTAGGAGGAGGAGGAGGAGGAGGAGGAGGAGAGATGTTGTAGGTAGCCTAATGGTGACAGAATAAAATCTTCGGGAGAAGGAGAAAAGCATGGTTTGACGAATCACAAGGCGGTATTAGAAGAAAGGAGCTCGATCTGCTTGATCTGTGTAAACATACTTCGCGCTGGAATACGCATATGATATAGGCCTAACTAATTGTGTATGCACTTATTACCTAAAAACCCAGAAAGCTCGCTGATTATTCTGAGAAAAAGTTGACAATGCAGTTGCTGCCTTTAGTCAGCGGCCCATCTACCGATTTTTGTTACTGGCCGATTAAAATTTTCCGGCAGGATAAATCTGCCAGTAACCGCGCATTCTCGTCGGCCGGCAATTGACCGCTCACCTACCGATTCCCTGTGCACATAACCTGATTTAACCGGGAGAGACAGCATGTGGCAAGTCGTGTCACGACGAACTTACTAGAAAATTCGGCCGATTTTCTTTGTCCAGTGTTCCCATTTACCGATTTGTACCAGCCGGTATAGATTCGGCCGGCAAATCATTGACATTGCCAGGGAATTTTTTCCCGATTTATCCGGCCGATTTTGAAAAGATCGGACCGGCAGGTCCGGCTCTTCTACCGACGCTACTTATTCTGCCGACTGGCAGTACAATCAGCAGATAAGATCAGTAGATGGGCCGCCGGCTTTAGTCAGAAATGACAGTTGCTCGAAATATCTTCAGAATGTCTTGCAACATTGATTGCCCTGGTGATTATTTTGAGAACAACTTGATTGACAACAAATTTTATGGAAAGCTGTCACTGCTTATAGCAGCAACAGTTTTCAGTAAACTTGTTATAAATATATGTGGTGTCACTTGCACCATAGTGAATATACAACTACTATTGAACTATGCTATGCACTTCTATTCGCTCACCTTGGAAGCCAGGAGAAGAATGACTAGTGTTGTTAGCTTTACGAGAATGGTTTTATACCAACACTTGTTCACCGGCGAAAACAATAGAGTCTGAAAAAATGGCGTCTGCAAATATCTATCTAAAATCGCGGCTCCAGTTCTAGTTAGTTAAAGTGTCCATAAAGTAACTTATAGTCCTAAATTTACCTAGGATATGTATCTTTTATGAATGGATGAGAACTTTAAACAGACATGGCCGGAAGTCTAAAGTAAACATCACAGAACTGTATATATTTGTAAATAACTATGATATAATCTGTCTGTGAAACTAAGCTCAATGACAATGATAACGTTTCAATCCCAGACTATGTACTTATTAACTATAACAGGAAAGCAAACACAGGGTCGGGTGGAATTAGTATCCTTATTAAGAACAACCTAAGTACACACCGATAATGCATTTGTTCTATGGATTGAAACAAAAAAAATATCACAAAAAGTGGAAAGTCAATACTATTAGGAGCAGTTTATATACCACCCGAATCACCTAGGTATCACTCAAACGATGCCTTCGAGAAAATAGAAAAGGACCTAATTATATTGAAAAGAACTTTTGAATCAATATGTCTTTTAGGTGATTTTAATGCAAAGACAGGGACTGACAGTGATTGTGAACGATTTGGCGACTTTTTGTTGCAAAATTTTAATGTGGATGATAAACCGAATCTGACCTATTAATAACTGAATTAGGCCTCCCAACTAGTAAGCTACTCCAACTCTGTAAAAATACAAACATCTACATATTAAACTGAAGGACTGGTGTAGATTGTTTCATGCAGATTTACACCATCCTTTGCACTTAGAAATCGAATAATAATAATAATAATAATAATAATAATAATAATAATAATAATAATAATAATAATAGTAACAATAATAATAATAATAATAATAATAATAATAATAATAATAATATAAGTATACGGTGGCAACCTAGTAAAAACAGCAATTTACTTACAGCCTAGATTAAGGAGCGGTAAATAACATATTACAAAAATAAATCAGGCAAAAAACTCCGAAAACTTGGACACGTTAAACTCGTTAAACTCGGATGTAGACATGGTCGGGGTAATGTTTATTAAAACGCTGCGCAAACCGTTGAATATAAAATGATATATAAAGGTAAGCGACAGGTAAATAACAAAGCCTGGTTTTGAAAGGAATGTGCTGCAAAGAGAAAAATATATCATAGGAAGAAGAAGCAATACAATGTAAACATTTAATCACCAACAATTGAAAAAGGCAAATAAAGACTATACAATTTCCATTAAAACGCATTCAGAAAAGCGCGTGCTCAACTCCATTCTAAACTCCGTAATCTTAAGCGAGCAAACAGTAAGACATAATGAAAAATAATCAATAGCAACAAGAGAGACATGAGTGACAATGGAAATATTGATTTTCATTCATTATACGAACATTTTAAAAAGGTACATGACGCGGGTGATGAGAACAGCGCCGATGACGATCCTATAATAAATATAGCAGATAATCCGGATTTAGACGTCCCAATAACAGATGAGGAAATACGGTACTCGGCATATAAATTAGGAAATGATAAAGCATGCGGCAAGAAGGTACACCATTAGTAATCTGATCTTCCTGATGCCCTCACGAACGCAATAAACTATGTACAGGTAAGTAGGTACTATACGCGCATACGCACACTCACACGCACACACATACGCACGCGCACACTCACAGACACACACACGCGCGCGCACGCACGCACGCACGCACCTATTAATACATTAAATACAATATCTACAATAACATACATTGATAGATTATACATTGATACATTAATACATTAATATGCATTGATCCATTGAAATTGTTGAGACAATGGATGGGTACCGGAAAAATGGCTAATCGGAAAATTTATGCCTATAGATAAGAAAAAAGGAGACCCGTCGGATGCAGCAAACTACCGACCAATAACACTTTTCCCTACACTTATTTATGCCCGTTTAAATGCATATGCAGAAAAACATGAAACCACTCAGGTCATTTTACACAGAATATATATATATATATATATATATATATGTATATATATATATATATATGTATGCTGTGTAAAATGACCTGAGTGGTTTCATATTTTTGTATGTATGTATGTATATCATATTGTCAAACGTATTGGCTTAGAATTTTCAAAATTGAAAAAATTATTGTTTATTTTATTCCTTGAGATTGTCTTTTTTGTGTTTTAGAGACGCCATATGGCCTAATTGTCACACAATAATAAATCACTGAGTGGTATTTTGAAAACCTATTTCAGTTTGGATTTTACTAAGATGTCACGTAGATTAGGATTTTTCTTAAATGCAATTACTAAACGCTTGTTGAAAGGTTGTCTGAGGTTGTCCTGTAATTTGTGATATTCATCTTTTAGGATTTTGGCAATTTCAACATTTTTCCGATTGTATGTGAGAGTAAATGGGATAATCTCCCTTTGATCTAATAGGCCTGGGTCAGAATTTATGCCAATATGCCATTGCGTTTCTAATTGTTTAATCCAGAATGATTGGCTTCAGGGCCGTCTTACCGCATGGGCACAGTGGGCAGTTGCCCAGGGGCCCCACAACTTTAGGGGCCCCGATCCATTTGAAAAAAATTAAAAAAATTATCGTTTATTAGCAGTGCCGCCGCCCGTGACTGCCGTCAAAAGAGATTTAGATGTGTCCGAGTGCCTATGCCAGATGCGTAGTATATTCACTATATTGAATCTAGGTCAACTGGCTAGCGGCGAATGTGTGGCGAGACGGCGCCCGTGATTAATTTTTGCTTCTACGATATACAGGCTGCATATCATGATATGGAAGCTGTCAGTTGGCAAACAAAATGATTATTTTTAATGTTACACACTGTAATTACTGTCTCACTATGGAAGATACTTGTTTCATTTGGGCTCTAACCCTTTAATGGCTATACCGGTCCAAAACGGCCTCTGCAGTGATCTTGAGAAATGTCCATTTGCAAACCAAGAGAATGCAATTTTTGACAATTTACCACAGGGATGACTGACTCTATAAAGGAGCCAGTCATTCGAGTGGTGCATTTTCAAAAATTGTATTCTCCTGGTCTGCAAATGGACATTTCCTGAGAGAAAATTGAATTGAAAAAAAAATAAATTTCGTCATTAAAGTGCTAAATAAACTGTAAATCTGACGATGTTAAAAGATCACGAGTTGTTCAATAATGGTAATCACTTCAAACCTGCCTGCTTTGTCCAAGTTAACTTTTCTGGTTCTGAACATATTAGTATTGCATGTTTATATCGGCGAGATCAACAATGGTCAGTGAGTGATACCTACGATACGATGATCTTTATCTGTACTGTACATATACCATATTTAGATGATTACAATAATATCTGTGATCTTTGACCTAAAAGGGTCATCATAACCAGGTTTTGTTTCTCTAAGCATGGAAAGCGACATTCTGAAAAATATAGATTTTAAAACCATCATCCAACAATTTCCTGACATAAATGCTGCAAATTTCCTAATTGAAGAACATGCTACTAATGCATTGTGGGGGAGAATTGACGATATAGTGGTGTGTGGTTAGCTAATTAGGGGCCCCAGTACACTGCTTTGCCCAGGAGCCCCATACATTCTTAAGACGGGCCTGATTGGCTTTGTTTTCTTTATTTATCAGTTTCCTCTGTTGTGTCTGAAAGAGGTAGCTGTTCGATAGGCAAAATTTCAAAGTCATGAGGGACTGAATGATCAGGAAGATTAAAATGTTCAGCCACATGTGTTTCTTCCTCTAGTCTAATATCTGAGAGGTGTCTAGTCGCACGCCAGCTTAGTGGATTTTTCGTTTCGCCGACATACTGCTTTTGACACAATTTGCATGAATTAAATAAATGACATTTTTAGAATCACAATCTAAATTTGACTGAATTTGAAATTTGCTTTTGTTTTGAAAGCTTGTGAATGTACTCTGGGAAAGAAGAAAATTATCCAATTTACACCTTTTCTTTTCGCATTTCCGAGATCCTCCTTCACCTACAATCGTCAATCGGACGATTATGACACATTTTGGTTGGCCGAGAATTTCTGGCATTATCCGGAATGAGTTCCAAATTACGCAAAGTTTCAGACTTTATTTTACGTAGGAACCGAGAAGAGTACCCTCTCGGTCGGAGAGCTTTGAATAAGGTCGAACATGATGATTCAAAGTTTTTCCTATCACTCAAATTTCTATGAAAGCGGATTATTTGTGAAGTCCCTTGAAAGTATGCGGTGGATGGAACGATTTCTTGTGCAGTAGTTGATGGGAGTCGGTTGGCTTAAAATAAACTTTGTAGTCTAAGTAACCAGTTGTTTCATACTTTATAGCTTTGTATAAGGTTACATCCAGGAAATCTCCGGACATCTCATCAATTTCAGCTTTTAGTTTGATATTCGGATCATGATTGTTCAGAATGGCTAAAAATTCGTTAAATGCTTCTTTAGTATGTTGCCAGATCATAAAAATGTCATCGATGCGGTAAATGAGTGGCTGATTTGGGCACTTTTTGAGTGTTTCCTTTTCCCACTCAGCCATGTAAAGGTTAGCGAAACCTGGGCTGAAACGCTTACCCATTGCGCAGCCACAAATTTGTTGGAAAATTTCACTAGCAAATTCAAAGTCTGGTCGGGCCTGTTGGTGTCGGGGTAGTCGGTAAATGCTCTAAAAATTGAATTTAGACCCTTTTCGATATCAATCTTTGTGTACATAGCATCGACGTCCATCGTAATTAAGAATGAATTTGGAGGGACCGAGATCTTAGAGACCTGGGCTAGGAAGTCTTCAGTGTTTTTCAGATGGTTAAAATGTCTGTTCGCAATTGGCTGAAGATGGTAGTCGATAAATTCACTAATCCTATATGATTCCGAATCACAATCTGAAATAATGGGTCGCCCTGGTGGAGTCATTGGGTCGGTCCACGAGTCAACAGACTTATGGATTTTAGGAAGAAGATAAAATGTACGTGGTTTCGAATCATCTTTTGCAAAGAGATATGTAAATTGCTTTTCAGTTATCTTCTTGTTATTAACAATTTTTTGGAGAATTTCGTTAAATTTGCTACAGTTATTTTGCCAAAGTGGTTCCTTTAGCTTTTGGTAATGTTTAGGATTACTAAGCTGTCTATGTGCTTCTTTGGAGTTGGTACAAAGGTTGATCCAAAATTAAGCAGCGATTTTTCGGTTTCGCTTAACTGAGAACCAGCTAGATTGGCAATGTTACTGCCTAGTCCAATTTCTGGGTGGCAGCTACCTTGACCCGAATCTAGTTTAAATTAAGGAAGTTTAGCCAATTGCTATAGATAGTGTTAGCAGTCCTCTCAGTCCAATGTATATTGCCTCGACACACTCTGAAATTTGCGATTGGCAGACGTGGTATGACAGTAACATTGGACTTAGAGGACTCTGCAATTCAATTAATTGCCTCAAGAATTTCCTTCTGGTTGGGGGTCGAGGTAGCTGAGAAGCTCAATTGGCTGAAATAAATCATAGTTTTAGGGAATTTTCTTCTTATCATGCTGAACATCAATCTCAGCCGAGTCTCAGTGTCTGAGAGTGGACTGTTCCGGTCATTGATACCTCAATTTGACGCGGTGACCAAATTCAGCAGTTTCAATAAGACAATTTTCTAAATCTGCATCCAAACCAATTTTGGGTTTTGGAGTTGGTACAAAGGTTAATCCAAAATTAAGCAGCGATTTTTCGGTTTCGCTTAACTGAGAACCAGCTAGGTTGGCAATGTTACTGCCTAGTCCAATTTCTGGGTGGCAGCTACCTTGACCCGAATCTAGTTTAAATTAAGGAAATTTAGCCAATTGCTTATAGATAGTGTTAGCAGTCCTCTCAGTCCAATGTATATTGCCACGACACACTCTGAAATCTGCGATTGGCAGACGTGGTATGACAGTAACATTGGAGTTAGACGACTCTGCAATTCGATTAATTGCCTCAAGAATTTCCTTCTGGTTGGGGGTAGAGGTAGCTGAGAAGTTCAATTGACTGAAATAAATCATAGTTTTAGGGAATTTTCTTCTTATCATGCTGAACATCAATCTCAGTTGAGTCTCAGTGTCTGAGAGTGGACTGTTCTGGTCATTGATGCCTATATTAAGGATCAGCTTCTCAGGATGGACTAAATCTGTGTATCGATTAATGACAGTTCTTATGTCATTAATAGATGCACCAGGGAAGCAGGCCACCTGTGTGTCTGGATGCGGGTCTACGTTGATTCTGCTGAGATGTGATGCTCCCACAATCAAGATTTTATGAAAATATAAAATCTGAATCTAAATATGTTTTGCGAATCTGCTGAAATTATTTCATATTTTTCTGCATATGCATTTAGACGAGCATTAATAATTGCGGGGAAAGGTTTTCCCATACATTTTAAAAGTGTGATTGGGCGGTAGTTTCCTGCGTTAACATTTATTATGGCGGTAGTGAATATTTACATATATAAATAGTAGTAGCCTAGTAGTAGCAGCAGCAGTGGTAGCGGTAGCGGTAGCGGTAGCGGTAGCAACCATAGCAGCAACAGCAGCAGCGGCGGCGGTGGCACTGGTAGTAGCAATAGTGGTAGTAGTAGTAGTAGTAGTAGTAGTAGTAGTAGTAGTAGTAGTAGTAGTAGTAGTGGTAGTAGTAGAGTAGTAGTAGTAGTAGTAGTAGTAGCAATAGTAGTAGTAGTAGTAGTAGTAGTAGTAGTAGTAGTAGTAGTAGTAGTAGTAGTAGTAGTAGTAGTAGTAGTAGTAGTAGTAGTAGTAGTAGTAGCAGTACCAGCTGCAGCAGCACCTGTAGTAGCAGTAGTAGTCATATGTGTGTGTATGTGTGTGCGTATGTGTGCGTGCGTGCGTGCGTGCGTGCGTGCGTGCGTGCGTGCGTGCGTGCGTGCGTGCGTGCGCGCGTGCGCGCGTGCGTGCGTGCGTATAGAGTATACGACTTGGTGGTAGGATATTTTGTTCTCGATGCGCGCGTACGTGCTCACCTACCCAGTGATAGCAATTTAAATATAGGTACGCCAATTTAATCAGCGTTGAAAATGTTTTCTAATCTCCGTAATTAAGTGACAAATTGCTACTAGAAATTTCTTGTTATATGTTGAGAAGAGTTTGAAAGATTTGGAGAAATGTGGTCCTTTGCGATAGTATTTTGGCAAAATGTTTACTCGCTTATGTTAAAAGAAGTCGCAAATGAATAAGTAGTGAAAGTCTCCGATTTCATTGTTATTACAGAGGTTGTACACTTGTTCCGCTAGGGTAGTTATACCCCACCGTCCCTTTTCTATTGCTAGACAATGGTTGCTTGTCCGGAATCTTGTAAACAGTATTTTGTGTCTATTGCCAAGTTTTAGGAGGTACACTTCCATTTCCAAATTTATTTGAAAACTGTTATATATTTTCCCTTGCCATGATTATTTCATCTGTGCGTGCCAAGATCCACGAGATTTTCGGTTATTGTTGTTTGTGTTTGGTTAAGGTTTTATGTTACTTGGTTTCTCCGGAGGTGACTGTGTTGTCTAGTATTATTTGTATAGAGTTTAGCCACCTGTATTCATCATCATCATCATCATCATCATCATCATTTTACGAGGCTTACTATTGCCTCAGTGTTATTTGTCATAGCATGGCTTGCTCAGTCCAATTAAAGAAATATTTATCTGAAGTAGATTTATCCAGTTTGCTCTTGAATGATTTGACTGTTGTCGCTTAATTAGGTCTCCTCGAAACCTTCACTATATCAGTGACATTAGATTTAAGACTTTAGCTCTGTTTTGTGTAAATGCTGCGGTGCAGATGGGTGTTCCTCGCGTTAGCTGCGGTGTGCCGCCTTCACTCATGATTACACCCTGCTACGCCTAGCATCTGTTTGTGGAGGTCGTGGTTGTCTTATTGCTTTTGTTTTCATTTTCTGTATTCATCGCTATCCGAGTCTCCTCTGCACTAGTGTCTCTTCATGCAACCACAAAGTGCGGACGCGGAAGCAGAGATGTACCTACTGGTCATTGGAATCGCTACTGAGCATGTTCTTGTTTATACACAGGCTACTCCAAGATCAGTCCACTGTATTGAAATAATTGCAGTATGACCTTGTGATGGGCTGGTATACGCATGGCCTGTTCAGCCAATTTCAAATGTTCTTTCTTAGAAGTAGATATCTAGTTTGTTCTTGAATGATCCGACTGTTGGTTCATTCGACTATTGTAGCTGACAGTGAATTCCACTGTGGTACCACTCTGTTAGCGAAAAAGTGCTTGCGAACATCTTTGTTGCTGCGCTTTATGTCGTGTTTGAACCTATGTCCTCTGGTCTGTGTAATGCTGGATGGCTCGAAAAAGTAGTCCTTGTCAATATTATATAGATCCCTGATGAGCTAGAATGTTTCAATTAAATCTCCTCGAAATCGTCTATATTTCAGTGACATTAGATGTAGGGCTTCAAGTTTTTCCCTGTAGCTATATTCTTTGATTTGCGGGACGAGTTTTGTTGCTTGATGTTGAACACTTTCTAATAGCTGTGATTGCCTCTTCAATCTTGGTGACCATGCCGAGCTGCAGCATTCGAGAATATGTCTCACTAGAGGCTTGTACAAGAGCGTGAAAGTAGATGGGTTAATGTTAGTAAATGTTCTCTTGATTAGTCATATTGTGCTGTTCGCCTTGGATACGATATTCCCTATATGTATATCAAAAGAAAGGTTTCTGTCAATATGCACTCCCAAGTCTTTTTCTACCACTGACGTTGATACAGGATGTATATCAGGCGTATCTGTCATACAGTATTTGGTCTGAGGGGTATTTCTGCCGAAGTGTATGACAATGTGTTTTATTAGAAAGATACTTGTCATATCTGTGACCACTTACATATTTTGTCAATGTTGTCCTAAATCTTACTGGTAGCTGGGTTGCCATATATCTTTGTGTCGTCTGCAAATATTTTGCAATGGCAAGTTAGTCCGTCAGCATAGGTCCCAGGACACTTCCTTGTGGCACGCCACTGGTCACATCAATCCAGTCTGATGTTGTCTCATTGATCCTTACTCTCTCGCTTCTGTTACATAGGTAGTTCCTTATCCATCTTACTAAATTGTCACCTATACCATAGCTTCTGAGTTTTGTTTGGAGTCGTTGGTGTGGTACAGTGTGGTAAAAGGATTGGCTGTTTCCAGAAAATTTACAATGCTGTCTCTTATAAAAGACGCTAGGACCTTACATAAGGTAGTGGTGAGATTGATTGACCTGTAGTTGCTTGGGTCCTTTTGGAGCATCTTTTGTGCATGCAGCATACATTTGCCATTTTCCAGATGTCAGGTAATACACCTTCTTCCAGGAACTTGTTAAAGATTATGCATAGTGGTGTACTAATTTCTTTAGCCGCTTCCTTTAATAATTTCACTGGTATTTCATCCGGGCCATTGCTTTTATTGAGGTTGAGTCCTTTCAATTCACTTTCGATGGCAATGGGTGTTATTTTTATGTCTTTTAGTACAATACCATTGCTTCTGGGGCTAATTCTTGGTATAGAATGAAGATTTTCTGAAGTGAACATACTTTAGAAGAATTTGTTAAGAATGTTTGCATTTTCTTTATCATCTGTAGTTATAGTGCCGTTAGCTGGGCAACGTAGCTTGCTAATTGATTCACTTAGAACTGTTTTACCCTTGACATAGTCCCAAAAACCTTTGGAATTTCTCTTGCTTTCACTTGCAACTTTACATTCAACTGTCGGTTTTGTCTTTCTGATGCATGCTGTCGCTTTGTTTCTAACAATTTTGTAAAGAGTGTAATCTGTGGTTTTCTTTGTTTCATTGCATCTTTTGTATGCCCGATTTTTTCTGTTTAGTAATTCTGTTGTGGTACGGCCAAGCCAGAGGTGCTGGTGTTTAGGATGTCAAGATGTAGTGATAGTTGTAGAACACCATGGCCACCTTTTCCTAGTGGAGGTAGGTGGGTTATTTCGTGGATGATGTTTTGCTTGTTTGTTAAGACTAGATCCAAAAGATTTGAAGTCTGATTTATTCTATGTCGTGTCGCATTAGTAACTAGTTGCTGTAGAAAAATATCGCTGCTAGTTTTAAGAAATGCATCTTCGTTTTGATTTGAAGAAAAGCCAGTGCACCAGTTAATCGATGGGAAGTTGAATTCCCCTACTATAAGAGTATGGTCTGCATAAATTTTGCTGTATCAACCTTATTTAGTAGATTTAGGAGTTTATTATTGTTTGTTTTTTGTTAAGGCTTCTGTTATTAGTATGATAGCATGGCGAATCTTGTGTGCTAGCGCTTCAAGATCAGCCTTTTAAAAATTAAATAGACTATCTGCATTTGTGTATATACATGTATTGGTTACTGTTTTAGAATTTATATAGATGTTTATTTGAATATAATATAATATTGGTATCTGTCTTGTGTTGATGTATGTGTACTCACCAGTTAGTGTTTTTGCATGTTATTTCTTGCCTTACGTGTTTGTGTTTGTGTTTTGTTTTTTCATGTCTTCGTCCAAGGTTGTATAGCTTATTATGTTTTCATTGCAACTCATAGTGTATTGGGCCGCCTCATTGTTAGGTATGTCTACTGTTTCTTCGTTTGGTCCTGAGTATCTGTTTGAGAGCTGTGTTGGCATTGTGTGATGCTTGAACTGGTTTGTAGCTGGGTCCATCTTCTCCACGGTGTGGCTTGGGAATAATAAAGATCCTATGATTCTGAGGTGGTGTTCATCACAGGATGAAGATTGTAACTGATGTTATCTGACAGTAGACAGATGTCTTCATGATTAGGGTGGACGTCATCCCGAAAGAGGTTGTAGTGTGATCATAAACTTTACATATATTGTGTACCGTTTTGCACATATATTGTGTACCGTTTTGTTGGAAATATAGTAAAATGTACTTGTATAAATTATCTGCGAATTGTAAGATATCTTTAGAAATCTAGACTTGTTTTTTCTAATAAATTACAGTTTTCTATTACAATTACTTCACATCCATAGAGAAGAATTGGCTCGATTATTTGATTGTATCATTTGATATGACAATCTAATGGTAAGTCACGTTATCTAGCTCGGTGATGCAATGCAAATGAAGCTTGTTTGGCTTGTTCAGCTATATTCTTTTCCGCTAGCAGAAGGGCCCTGTTATAGAAGTGTATTCCCAGATATTTATAATTGTGAACAATTTCAACTTCTTTAGATTTCAGATACAATTTATTTTTTCCCAATATCTTTCCATGATTCCCAACACAGCTACCTTTGGTTATCTACATTAGTTTCCATTGTTCGCAATATTGGTCAAAACATTTAGTGTTTCTTGTAGGTCGTGACATGTGTTTGATAATATGGCTGTGTCGTCAGCATACAGGAGCAATATCAAGTTACCGAGGGTGGATAATTCATCATCATCATTACTTAGCTCAGTTCACTTACAACTTCGATTTTGTAGAACATTTTCTAGCTCATTTAAATATATTGTGAAGAGAATTGGCGAGATATCTTCTCTTTGGCGAACTCCTCGTGTACAGATAAAGGGGTGTGAGAGAGTGCTATTTAACTTAACAGTTGATTTTATATTATTATACATACTTTTAATTACATTAAGAATTTTCCCAGTAATATTGTTTGGACAAGTTTTATCCAACACCATTGCACCACACTGAATCAAAAGCTTGTTCAAAATCAACAAAACCGCAGAACAGTCGTTTATGTTTGTTTTTTTCATATTCCTAAAATACTGTAAAGTGTGACGATGTGGTCAATAGTGGAATATTCCCTCCTAAATCTAGCTTAATTTGCAGATAATTTGTTACTATTTTCCAGGAATTAATTTATTCTGTTAATTAGTATTGCTGTGAAAAGCTTTCCTAGGCAGCTGAGTAGAGTAATTGGTTTATAATTTTTGAGTTCATTCATGTCAGCCTTCCATTTGTAAATAGGTGTATCGATACCATCTGTCCATGAATCGGAGATTATTGCAGTTCCTCGGACTTTATTAAATAAAATTGTATATATTTATATTAATCATGTTTCTCAGCCAAATTATATGAGGTCATAATCAAATTACGTCACATGTAGGTTGACGTCATAATCAATTACGTCATGGATGACGTGGCTAGGTTCGTCCACAAAAATGGAACTGCCAAATGTTGTTGAATGGTAACGTAATAAAACTGCTCCTTACATGACTTTATATAGCCTATAGAAATGCTTAAAGAAAGGGTTGGCCTGCCCCACACCACCCCCACCATATTCACGGTCCTGTCCAGTTGTCCGCAGTCGTATTTGACCAATCTGCCGTACCGTGTCGTTCCCTGTTTTAGGGTTAAATAAATAAATGAAGTTTGAACATTAGTCCCGAGTTTTAGATTAGTCATCGAATGATCGGTGACTGTAAAAAGGCCTGCGAATAGTATGCCATTTTGCCCACAATGCTATGAAAAACATATAGCTGTCTTACCATAACGGCTGCATTTACGTTTATCTTCTAATTTCGGAAATGAAGCGTCCAAATGCAAAAAAAATCAATTCAGAACCTAAGGCGCTGTTCACACTAGAGTGCTAATCCGAAGTAAGACCAAAGTAAGTCCGCTCGAACGCATATATTCGTTTACTTTGTGAACACTTACACGAGCAAAACGGAAATTTGTGATTGATTGGACTTTTTCGGACACGGCCATAGACAGTAAGAACTATCTCATTTGTACCGTATTGAGCGTAAAATGCGTACGGGAAATTGCTTTCAACCCTCAAGGCTTATTTAAACACTAGCCGCCAATATTATTGCGCAACGTTAATAGAAATATTATTAATTCAGCAGATATACTATAAGCTGTCATTTGATACAAATGCTGTCTGATGTTTAATTTATTCGTTCCAAAAAATAGTTTTTTACTCGCCAATTGGTTCCCTAGGCCAGGGCCCCGCTGGCCTTCCCGGGAATCCGGCCATGCATATTTTTCAACACAGAATATAGAATGGTCGAATATCTGTATCCTGACATTGTTCATACATTACCGTATTAGATTGATGCTATGTATCGACGTTGCCATCATGAATAATGGATATTATATATGCTCTAGGGATGATTGGAAATAATAATATTAGGGTTTTTATATGATGCATGTTTTGTCACATTGAATGTCATCGACAAATCTGATTCCACTTTTTATAATCTTTATATTATATTTGCATTAAAAGAGGCATTGGCCATCTACTATAAAGAGAAAATAAAATAAATTACATTTAGAGATTGCAATGCTACTAAAGGGCAGCCAGCAACCTATGAAAATATTGTTAATTTTTGCCGATAATGGCAACCATCCATTGAATAATTCAAATTGGCCAAGTGTGAGACCTCCACACCTACTACCGTGAATGCTTTATATACATTCCATACATGAATAATCAACAAAGGAAAAAACTATATCCGATAATTTTTGGTTATGTAGAAATGTACATGTTCACTGCCAGACTGCTCGGGATGCGCGCGACATCGGGCGGGTGGGGCCGCCCGTGCGACTCGCTTAAAACGACAGCTCAGTAAGTGTATTCAATCAGAGCAATATGCTGTCATTTGAGGACCGAGCCGCCTCTCTACCCATCCACCCACCCACCCACATGCCCATCCATCCATCCATCCATCCATCCACCCAACCAGTCATCCGCGCACCCACCTATCCTAACCCAATATCCATACCCACCAATCAACCGAATATCCAAAATCTTGTTACAGGATGTTGAACATTCAATGTATCGTTTGTGTCAGAATATATCATTATACCTTTGCTGAACTTCTGCTTGTCATCAATTGCATCGTCTCAAACAGTCCTATCACTACCCGAGGCACACGAGGAATATATTTAAGCTCCCTTTCCCCGCTGCCATGTGCTCTGTATGCATTTGAGACCGCGCAAATAAATACTAAACAATTAATAAAACAAACCAAACATATTTTAGAACAACAATATATAGAAAAATGGTCTAGAACATTAGCCGAATCATCGCGACTGACGTTTTATAAACAAATTAAATCGAATTTTGAGCCCGAGAAATACCTAAAATTACTCCCATACCGGGACGCCATAACATTCTGTCACTTTCGTACGCTAAATCACCAACTCGCTATTGAGACAAAGAGATGGATCGGAATAGAACGCAATGAGCGCCTCTGTAGTATATGCAATGTTATAGAAGATGAAATCCATTTTCTCTTCCATTGTCAGAAATATGTGAGAGAAAGACACCGATATATACCTCATTATTATATAAGGGAGAATACATTTGAAAAAACCAAAGGTCTATTCGCAATATGTAATAGACCGATACTAAGCAGGATGTGTAAATACTTATGATTTTCAAAACAAAAAGCAACAGAACAACATCAACAACAACAACAACAACAACAACAACAACAACACCATCAACATCAACATCAACATCATCAACAAGAACAACAACAACAATAAATTTGTTATCACCGACAACAACAAAAACAACAACAAAAACAACAACAAAAACAACAACAAAAACAACAACAACACCAACAACAACAACTGCTACTGCTACAGCTACTGCTGCTGCTATTGCTATTGCTACTGCTGCTGCTATTGCTACTGCTACTGCTACTCCTTAAGCGGCGGCATCAACATCATCATAATCATGATAATAATAATAATAATAATAATAATAATAATAATAATAATAATAATAATTGCAGTACTCTCATGTATACAGATCTCTACCGTCACATGTTTATTGATTTATGTACCCTCATATTCCGTTTAATAACGGACTGAGTGAAATAAAGAAAACTGAAACTGAACTGCATGCGGCACCGGGTGGACAGCGCCGCCGGCGGCACTCGGATAACCACAGCTCACCCAGTATCCTCATGAGAGAACTACGTTGTCGCTAGAGGACCGAGCAGGCGCCTCGGCTATCCACCTGTCCGCCATCATGTTGCCCAATGATGTGCCACGTCTACACAGGGCCACGTCGCTCGACCTGCCGCATGTACTTTAACCCACTGATGATATCTCAAGTACATGTGTGTTAAATC
Organism: Chaetoderma sp. LZ-2023a; assembly: GCA_034401795.1. NCBI lineage: Eukaryota > Metazoa > Mollusca > Caudofoveata > Chaetodermatida > Chaetodermatidae > Chaetoderma > Chaetoderma sp. LZ-2023a. The sequence goes on along the minus strand of CM067360.1, from coordinate 73,816,803 downwards.
TCATTATATCGTATACACCTTGATTAGTCACGTGCGGTGACCGTGCAACAAACCCAGGCTACACCAATACGATGCTGCCAGATCCAACAAAACTCAGCAGCATTTCGCAGATAATCGTGTTGGTGTGACATGCGAGTTGAATCAAGTTTCGCGTGTTGGTCCGATTGAGTGTGTTCGATCGGAGTTGGTTGTAGTTGGCCGTAGTCTTTGCCTGCCTTGTTGGTGTGATGCATCGCGACAAAGCCTGACTGTAGTTAACTTGATTAGCCAACCAAAGAACAAACTCAAGTCACGTGCCTCCAGGAGAAATTATTGATCGGAATGTGAAAGTGATTGACGAAGGTTTCAGTATCGAATGGTCCGTTGTTTGCTGGATCAATTTGACTGAAATATGATGCTACCATAAGCAGCAACAAATCTCAGTCAAAGTGTGTTAGTAGAGGTGGGATGATCTGGGGTCCGATTTCACACCTTAAAAGCAGTTGCTGTGTCAGAGCAACCAACTTTATTTGCATCATTATCACATTTTTTTCTTTGATCTCACTGTCTTTTGAAAAAGGTGTGAAATTGGATCCCAGCTCTTCGCCATTCTAACTGGATGTTAGATGTAGAGGGTGACCATAGGCACCCCCCCCCTCATTAAATCACGTGCGTCCTGTCATCCAACGAGGCGAGCTTAATAGTAATTAGGATAATGATTGACAAGGGTTAATGACATGGTAATTATAGATGATTTACGGCTACATGTCTGGACTCGTCTTTTCAGGACTCTGGGAACTCAATCGAGCATGAAGCCCCGCCCATCATTAAGTCACGTGCCTTGTAACATCTGATGAGCTGAACCTAAGAGTAATTAGCGCAATGACGTGTGACGAGGGTCAATGACAGGGTAATTAAGGATGATTAGCAGGCTACATGTCTGGACTCGTCTTTTCCTAACTCTGGGAACTCATTTGAGCATGTAGCCACACCCCTCATTAAATCACATGCCTCCTGGCATCCAATGAGGCGAGCTTAAGGGTAAATAGTATAATGATTGACAAGGGTTAATGACAGGGTAATTAAGAATGATTGATGAGTTGCATGTCTGGACACATCTTTTTCTGACTCTGGGAACTCATTCAATCATGGGAGATTAGTTCTAAATGGTCGAGCTATAGAATAAGGACCATTGTGGAAGACATCATTAACCTTCTGAACATCGGCGTTTTTTTAGCCATGACAGTGTATAAGGGTCGATGTATTTCGTAAGGGCAATTGGTTAGTTATTACTCTGACAGATTAAAATTAACTAGTCGAGCTTTAAAACAACCACAACCATGTGTAGCGATCGTCAGAGTCGTACAAAGTTCAGTGAATCAATTTCCAATCATGTTAGATTAATAACAACCACCTATTGCATTTGTAACTGGCGTCGAGTGGCCAAGCAATATTTGGAGCTAAAAAATCCACTCTAAGTTAACTCAAGGTTTGGCTGTGTTATAGACGATGATTCTTTCAGTTTTCAATGTAGTACATGTTTATGCATATGGGAGACACCGTTATAAGACGCATATCTTATCGTACTTCCATTAGAACAATTTAAACCAACATCATCAACCAGTCAAATTATTTTCAAAATATTCAACAGCTTACACTTATAGTTTTCTGGAAATTTTTAGCCAAGGAGTTCCGAGATCAATCGATCCCAACACAATCGAGGTGTGGGTGGAGCTTAGCTAGAGATGGGCGGGGCATAGTTAAGATGGACCGGTTCAGGTCTATTCCAAACATTAAACGCTTTGCTACCCCCGCGTGCACATGCGCACGCACACATGCACTATGACGAAACGTCTAACTTGATGCATTTTGCATAAGCATAACTGCTAGTAAATTTGTGATAAGGTTTCGCTAAGGTTATTTTAAATTGTAACATATTCCACTTATATTTACACTTTTTTGCACTCAGATATGTATATACATATTTCGATTCTGTTATGGGGAGCATCTACTGGAATGGAATAACTGGTTAGGTTATCTAGCAAGTCATTTCACAGTTAAAATTCCGTGGATGGTCTCTCAGTCACAGCACGATCGAGGAGAGGGTGGAGCTTAGCTAGAATTGGGAGGGGCATGGCTAAAAATGGAACGATCCATTAGCGCTCTGAGGGCAATTGGATATTCCGTTATAATCGCTTAATAGATTATCAAGTTGCACAATTTGTATGCCTTTACTATTTAATAAACATTATGTAGAATAATTTGAAACTAAATTGACTGGGTGGTGTTGCAGCCATAAGCAGTAACATCGCCCAGTCAATTTACTTTCAAAATATTCAACATCTTACACGTATAGTTTTCTAGTAATCGCTAAGCACACGTATTACCGATCTTAAAAATTGCTATATTCCCTAACACAGTTTCAACAAGATTGAAGTAAAAACTCCAGGTCACTGTAACGATCTCCGTACATTCCAGTTATTTAAAGCATAATGACTCAAATTAGGTATATCCGAACTTAGAATTCGCCCAAGGCAATATTGGCAACAGCTTGTCTAGTTTCTCTATTCGCTAACGGCCCCCACCTACCCCGCCCATTGTTATGAATTTACTTCTGGATAGGTAAGTAGCCATTTGCGTCATCAGTTAATTCATTATTTTTTTTCATAACATTGCCTATATACAGTGCATCTCAGGTGTAAAATAACATGTCTATAAACATGAACATAAAACATGTTAGTAAGAACTGTTCTCTGTGTTTTGAGGCATAATTTGATTTGAAGACTATTGCTGCCTTATGCCACAATCTCGTTCACTCCAGTTATGTTCAAAATATTCGACAGTACATTTTACTTTGTTTTGGAAACGGATTAGGTTATTTCTGTGCTGGACAGTACTCTAAATTTATTCCCAAGCCAGATACAAAGCAAGCATTATTGATTTTTCTTACATTAGCCACATGGGTTGTGCTCGAGGCTACACAGATTCAATTCAAGTTTATTTGGATAACTTCTTTGAAGTACACGAAATATATAAATTAATGTATAAATGATAAACCTACTTAGTTACAGATACGCATAGTATTATAATTGAATTGAATTGCAACAGCGTAGACTGTTCAGAGGTGTGGGGCCGGGGTCGGTCGCGTCATGCGCAACAATGGAGACAAAATCCCGGTGCTCAGGCGCTAGTTTGACCGTATGATGTACAAACTGTACATAGGAATTTATGAGAAATATTGATGCTCTGTTACATCTTAACTTTTTAATGCTAACAATATGAAATATGTAATTTATATCTACCGCCAGTATATTAGTTGTGAAATATTTTCCCTCATGCTTTATGCAAAGCCTGAGTGAATAAAATGTGAACTTGAAGTTGACGTAACCAGTTATTTTGAAATTTGGATTCTGAGAATTCAGGGTTCAAAGTATATACCATTCGACATTATACAATAAGTATTGCCGGTTTTTTCAAAAACAATGTTGCTGCACACATTTTCTCTCTAAGACAGCAACAGTTTCCAGCAACATTGTTTCCATGCTGTAATCCTGGTTTTCGTGTTACTTTATCCCTTTAATGGCTAAATTTGCTCAAGAAAATTAAAATATTTGTTTATTGAATGCTCATTTATAGACCGGGACATGAATATTTTGAAAATTCAACACTGGAATGACTGTCTCAGTTATCGAACTAGTCATTCAAATGGTAAATTTGCAAGAATCATCTTGTCTCAGCCTACAAATGAACATTCCTCAAGACCACTATATAAGCCGGGTTTGTCAGTCTTCATCATGAACGGTTAACAATGAGCTCTTTGACGACATTGCAATGTGGTTAAAGAAGATACTGGGACTTGCAAATCCTATCATTGTGCATGGTAACAGCTCAGTCAAAAGCGATTCAATTGAAAAAATACAATTGGATATTTCTTTTAATTTTCAAAGTAACTATACATCGGTATGCACACGCTTACTTTTGAAAGTAAATGGACTCGGGATTGTTGCGGGCATATTTGCGGGGCATGCGTTTGGACTGATGTGTGTGCGGGCGTGTTTGTGTGTGCGTGCATGCGTGCGTGTGTGTGTTAGTAGGCCATGGTGTCATTGCAGGCATGCTTGAGAGCTGAATCTCGTTGGTTAAAGAGAACTCCATCAGGTGGGCTATTTACCTGACGCAATCTTGGATAACCTCGTTATTACTAATAACTTTGGAACAGCTAAAATGATTGGGCTGAAATTTTGTAAAAATGGTTATGGACGATGGGTCATTCAAGTTTGTTCAAGTGGAATTAGTACATTAAAACATGCCACTATGGACCAATCAAAATTGAACGGTTATTAATTGATCAATTTTGCAAGTGAAAGTTACGAAATATATTTTTTTGTGGGTGATAAATGATAATTTGACAGTTTCTAATCCGATTGATTGATCAGCCTGTTTATACAAGGCCGATTTGTCAATTTGCTTCGCAGCCATCTTGGATCTTCCAATGAGTAGGAAGAAATGCCAGATTTTGCCAGAATATCATGAAATCCAGCATCATATAGGGGTGATTTGAACTAAACTTGGATTGTAGGACCATATGGTTTTAGTCAATTTTTGGGATGATCAAAAAAATTATAAAAGATGTATATACAGAAATCTGAGTGATCAGTGCTCCGTGTGAGCAATGCAGGCACCGTACCCACTTATTGGGGGTATTTCCTGGTATTTCCCAATACGTCCAGCTTTTTTTAATGTTTACCAGAGTAGTATTTATCAGAATTTTCAGCACTGGGAAATTTCTGCCAATCGTAGAGATGGCACTCAGCTGCGTATGTGGGTGCGTGCGTGGGTGCGTGGGTGCTTGGGTGCGTGCGTGCGTGTGTGCGTATGTACATACGTGCATGAGCGCTTATGTGCGTGCATCAGGAGAAAACTAACCCGACTTGCATCAAACTTTATCACAACAAATTATCCTACCATGAGAGGATTTGTAGGATTTGCCTCTAATAATAAACACGGATCCAGAGCGGATCAAAGTCCTGACCCATGGATATCATGGAAACTACTGGTGCTATCTCGGTCATATTTTATCACAAGAAAGCGTGTGACAAAGACTAAGCTTCCCCCAATTTGGTACTGCTCCGAAAATCCGAAATTTGTTTACGATGTGAATGAGTGCGATGGTTTGCAAGCTCTGATTTCGCCGGATTTTAATGTATTATAAATATATGGGGGATAAATAGCGTTTGCTTTGTCCATCCACCCGTCCATCTGTCCATTCGGACTTTCATTTCCGGATGATAACTTGAGTTCTATTGAAGGGATCGTTATCAATCTGGTCTGAAAGCTTGTCCTTGATGGTCCGAACGGTCAAAGGTAAAGATCATAGTGACCTAATTAATTACGTAACATTGCGTTTCCGGATGATAGCCCGAGTTCTATTGAAAGGATTGTTACCAATCTGGCGTGGGAGCGTGTCCTTCGTGGTCCGAAAAACCTTATCGATGCCCATTTTTGTGCCAAATGGTCAAAACTCAAGGTCACGGTTACCTAATTAATTACGTAATATTGAATTTACGGATGATAGCTCGAGTTCTATGGAAGGGATCTTTGCCAATCTGGCGTGAGAGCTTGTCCTTGGTCGTCCGAAGAACCTTATCGATTTTTGCGCCAACTGCTTAAAACTCAAGGTCACGGTTACCTAATTAATAACATAATATTGTGTTTCCGGATGATAACTCGAGTTCTATTGAAGGGATCATTACCAATCTGGCGTGGAAGCTTGTCCTTGGTGGGCTGAAGAACCCTACTGATGGTCAAATGGTCAATGGTCGACGTCACAGTCACCTAATTAATGACGTAATATTGCTTTTCCGGATGATAACTTGAGTTCTATTGAAGGGATTGTTACCAATCTGGCATGGACGCTTTTTCCTTGGTGGTCCGAAGAAACTTCTCGATTTTGGGGTCAAAGGTCAAGGTCACTGTGACCTAATTAATGACGTAATATTACGTTTCCAGATGATAACTTATGTTCTATAGAAGGAATCGTTACCAATCCGACTTGGGAGCTTGTCCTTGGTGGTCCGAACTACCCAATCAATTTTGATGTCAAATGTCAAGGTCACTGTGAACTAACTAATGATGTATTACTGCGTTTCTGGATGATAACTCGAGTTCGATTGAAAGGATCGTTACTAATCTTTGGTGGGAGGTTGTCTTTTGTGGTTTCGAAAAACCCTACCGATTTTGGTGTCAATGGTCCAGGTCCCGTTGACCAATCTTCGGTGGGAGGTTGCGCTTGGCAGAATAGGGGGCAAACTTTGGCATTATCTGATTGTTGATTTTGTTAGTAATTCAGAGCACACCCGCATACCTACGCACCCGCCCGCCCCTCCCCCACATCTGCTATAGCTATAGCATTCCGGTGTGGTTGGCTATGCACCATTCCGTGATAATCGTGCCATTTAAATAAGGTACATGTATGTGCATCTCAAAATGCTGGTTCCTTTCAGAATGCAGATGAACACACACAATTGTCTCGGGTAAAATGAAAATTTATCAGACAATTTCCATTGTCCTATTCGGATAGGCTATGTGTATACGCAAGCTAGCAATGCAGGGTTTTCAATAGAAACAGAGATATCTTTTCAGCGCTTCAATGAAAACGGATAAAGCTGTGTTTACTTGGCATGTGTGGTGCAGAATGCGGTACGTGGAATGGAAAGCGGGTACGCGGAATGCGGGTAAAATATCGTGTGTAGCATTTACCTGCATGCGGTATCATTGCGTTTTATATTGCATTTTTATTGGTGATATTGCAATATTTCTATCAAATTTCTTTCAAAAGCGACAACGCATTTTTTACGCTTTGATATTTAGCTTTCCACTGAGGCCATTACAAAATGTTTATGTACGGCGGCGAGAGATGTAGATCCAAAATGGCGGATGCTGACGACTAGATTTAAAATGATACCTTGGCCTAATCTAACAACATGTAATTATAATATTACTGATATCCGATTTTTTTCAACAAATTAGTTCTTATAATTTTAGACGATGCATCAGCTTTAACTAATTGCATTATCCTTTCGTTGCTAGGTTACATGTGCCCTTTACCGTACGGAAAAATCGTTACACCGAGCGATCAGATGTTCCGCATCCCGCCGTTCCGCGTTCCGCATACCGCTTGCTGCGTGCAGGTAAATAGATGAAGGAAAATAATAAAGAGCGATCTGAAGTATATTCCGCGTTTCCGCAACCCGCTTTCCGCATTCCGCGTGCCAGGTAAACGTGGCTTTAGAGGTGGGAGTGGGGGCGGACAGTTTCTATTGGAAATTTACTTATAGCTAGTGGATGGTATCTAAATAGAATGGCAGTTTGTCTGTTTGACCCGTGTAATTCCATGTTTAGAGCGCAGTATTCACCTCTGTGCATAATTGGTCTCAACGCAATATTGCACTGCCTGACTTATCTATTGTACCTTCTCATTTATATCTTGCTAACGTATTCTATAATGGACTTTTCCATTTTTAGCTATGCCCCGCCCATCACTAGCTAAGCTCCACCCACACCTCGCCGTGTTGGGATTGATCGATCCCCAAATGCCCTAGCTATCAATTTCCTGAAAAATATACAGGCAAGCTGTTAAATATTTTGTTACTAATTTGACTGGGTGCTGTTGCTGCAACAGCGCCCAGTCGAATTAGTTGCAAAATATTCAACATAATATTTATTAAATACTAAAAGCAAACAATTTGTACAACAATGTATAGACCTCTTCAAATATGCGTTCGTGACGTACTTATCGATGTCATTCGTGACGTCATTCATAAGATGTCATTGTACACATCATACAGTTCATTATGACGTAATATGATGGGTGGGTACTCTGGAAAGGTGAATTGGCACTTGTGCGATGGCAGCGTACCCTTGGAATAATGGATCTTTCCGGTTTTAGCTATGCCCCGCCCATCTCTAGCTAAGCTCCACCTACACCTGGCTCGTGTTGGGATCCATCGATCCCTGAACACCCTGACTATCAATTTCGAAAAAACTACACAGGTAAGCCTAAGGCAGCAACAGTGCCCAGTCAAATTAGTTTCAGAAAATTCAACGGCATGTTTATTAAATAGCAAACAATTACAAAGACATACACTTCATACATAGTGTTGGACTGTTTGAGATTTTATGACGGTCTATATGGAACCATTTGTGACGTAATGATTTTGACGTCATCATACACGTGCTGCGCTGATTATGACGGCATAGGAGGTCAGATGATGGATGGATACTCTGGAAAGGTGAATTATCATGCTAAATGTTAGCTTTCTTTTAAATTTACCTGAGTTTAATACAATAACTGCTGTTAAGACATAACATTTAGAGAAAAATCAATCATTTTATGATCTGTTGGTACATTTTGCTCTCGTACTTTATTTCTGAAACACCTTTGCATAAGTTGCATGCCAATGGGCTATGGAACGAGACAACAGACATGATTTTTGTAAAGACATATTTATTGTCTTGATATGTTATTCGAAAAAAGCAGCAATCTGAGGGGAAGCTCACCTGTATTTTAGGAACATCAAGGGAAAAAGTTACAGAAATAGAATAATTTTTGTTTTAACTTGAAGAATGTTTCAAAATATTGAGTCATGGCAAATTTTGGGTTGATTTGTTAGGTTTTCTCAAAGGTATTAGCCAAATGGTTAGAACAACTTTGTAAGGCGGAAGTGCATTTTCATGTGTAGCATCACATCTTTAACGGAAATAAGAAATCTTTTTATTTTCAACCCCATAAGCAATCTAAGTTAATAAATAACCTTCATCATAGCCCATTAAAATGTATTGCTAACATCTATCTGATGAGCAACATCTATCTGATGAGCAACATCTATCTGATGAGCAACATCTATCTGATGAGCAACATCTATCTAGTGAGCAACATCTATCTAGTGAGCAACATCTATCTGGTGAGCTCCACATCATTTTAAAAAAGCACCAGCTTTCTGAGGGCTATCTAAATGCATAGATCTGTGACAATGTATTTACTTTACCAGATTATGAAATGTAATGGACGAAACCAATCAACTATATTGTGTGGACGATATAATAATATCAAATGGAAAATGAATGAAAATCAAGACAGTAATTAATTATATATAATAATTAGATATTGTCATCTTACCTGTGTACCTGTGAGCTTCATCGCCGCCTGGTCTCTTGTTTCTCAGAATCAATGCCGCTACACGTGCTAGGCATATTGCTATAGGTAAGAGGCTCGCCGATGAGCAAACAACGCGCCGTGGCTGTATGTACACTGAGTTACTCGTTAGAACGTTCAATAAGCTGGTCACCCGAACTTCCGCCACTAACAGTATGCCGACTGATTAAACCCTTTGAAAATAAAATGCAATCATATACGAAAAATTAATTAGACATATTAACTGTTCTTGAATGCATTTACTATTCTGAAACTAGGGAGCTGGTGACGGCTATGGCAGCAACAGACTCCAGTCCAATTAGATTCGCAATATTAAAATGCGTATCCGTATGATTACCTTGAAATTGGAAGTTGCCATTCTGAGACAGTAGGGGTTGGGCTGGAAGGGCTGTTAGCATTTCTGTGTCAGGAACTCTCCAGGAGTTTATTCTGCTTCCACAACGATGGTTACCTTTGTCGTCGAGATATAAGTAAGAAAGTAAATTTAGATTAATTTTCTTAAGAGATTTAACGGAGCTACGAACATAGTGATACAATTCTAGTGACTCTAGTGTCGCAATTTGTCATGCCTGCAAGACTCATCGCGTTTATCTGATGTGTAATATCTACTTAATTGGTCAGGCTCGATATTACTATTTTCAAGGTATCCGGCATTGGCGCTACTGGTTGGAAATTATGTTCTAACCGGAAATTAGCCGAGAAGTAGGCCCACAGAGTTAGCAAAGTTGATTTAATTAAGGTGTTAATAGTAAATGTAAAATCGGGAAGACGTCATCCGGGTTAGCTTTTCACATAACAGAACAGACACTGCCAAGCTGAACGTAACACGATAATGTCTACAGTACAGCTCAGAAATAACTTATAGGTGCATATTCACAGAAAATTTCTGAAAATAAAATTGTTTAAATTATACACTTTTAGAGGCTTAAGCTGTGAGCCTATATGTAATGAAACGAAATAAAGCTTAACATATGATGATTCCATTCCATATAAATTAATATAATTTTTTGAGTTGCGAAATTAAAATAGAGGGACGGGCCTTTATTTCAATTTCGCAACGTAAAAAATTATATTAAGTTATATGGAATGGAATCGTCATATATTAAGATTTATTTCGTTTCATTACACATAGGCACATAATTTAAACTTATAAAAGTATGCAATTTTAACAATTTTATTTTCAATCATTCTGGTGTGAATATGGACCTTTAACGTGTTTGCAAAGCAAAATCAAACATACTGTTGATTACTTTGAGCATAATTCTATTGAAGGGCTTTACTGCCTAATGTTAATGCTAATTCAATAGAGCATTTCTTACTAAGATGTTTCTGCTTTTGTTTTGTTTGGACACCGTTTAGTTTTTCCCCCAGCTGTACCCTATCCGCACACGAAGGTCTGATACCTCTTCAGACAGTTAACACCACCTGTGTAATGTGGCTCCGGCGCCTTGTTATCCCGTTTCTACCTCCTCCTGGTTAGCGAGCCTCGGGGAATTTGGAGGGAGACTTCGGGCGAATATCAGTAATTCCGTACCCAAACCAAACCGTACCGGGAAATCGGACCTATCCTATTGGAGAATCCGTACCCTAGTTATAGGCAATCCGTACCCTAAATCTGGATATTCCATACCTAACTAATTGGATATTCCGTGCCATCGTAATGGTTAATCCGTACCATAGAGTGTTCTGAACATAATTGAATGTCAGCAATGTCCTCCCATCGAATTATGTTGGAAATGTTGGAAAAAGTTATTTCTGATATGTATTGTTGGTCGATTTGTTGTTAAATCGCTCAAAATCAATTAATAGCTAATTCATAATCTTGTCAATTATACCAGTTTCTGATTTTGCAAATTGCCAATTTTGTGTAAAAATTATCTCCGTGAATACTGAATATTATCTCCTAATATATAGGTAATGGATTCGCCTCTAACCTATTAGATAATCCGTACCCACGGATTGGATATTCAATTCCGGGTACGGAATAGCCAATAGATGGGTACGGAATATCCAATAGGTTAGGTACGGATTCTCCAAAATTAAGGTACGGATTAACCTATATCAAGGTACGGAATGTCCAAAAATGGGGTACAATAGGGTGTGGAATAACGGGTACGGATTTTCTAGGGTACGGATTGACTACATACTCATTCGAGCGACCTGGCTGTACAAAGAGCAATCTGTAGTAACGGTGGAGCTTGGGGGGAAATAGGGGTGACAATCGTCCTAGTGTACATTTTTAACCCCGAATTATCACTCAAAATGCAGGAGATGACCTCGAAGAGCATCTATTTTAACACAATTTCCAGCGGAGGACACCCCCAACCACCCCACACGCAGTAGTGTTGTGTGTACTGTGCATATGTATTTCTATGGTATTGTCATTGTCCACTGGCCACGTATTGCTATTGCTCATAAATCTTATATTAACAATATCTAGGAGCACATAAGCGGATCACTGATGGCGACAGTCTGTGAAATCATTAACCAGGCATTAACACCTTAACTAGACAGACCTTCTGAAATGATCTTGAAAGACGTCGATTTACACTCCTTGATTTGAAATTTTGATATTGCAAACCAGTCATTCAAGTGGAAGAATTCTAAAATATTCCTTTCATGCTCTGTAAAATGACATTTTCTAAGTGAAAAATTCTCATTTTCCTGAACAATTTTAACCACGAATTATCACTCAGAATACAAGAGATGGCTTCTCAAAGCATCTAATTTTCAAAAATTTCCGGGGAGGATTCTAGGCCACCTCCCCCCCAATATTATGGGGGGGGGGGGGCACACTCTCTTCACGCCCCAACACAAAATCCTGCATCAACCCCTGCTCCACCCCATCTCTGTTGCAGAGCCATTCTGCCGCCACTGCGGCCGGTGGAACGATTATGTTCCAGTGGGGCCGGGCGGGCATCCCTGCCAACACGAAACACCACCGTCTCGTCCCAACTATTCTTGTTACTGGTGTGACGTAGAATCGTAGGCTTATTTGATTATCTGTTTTATGTGAATGTATCCCTATTAATATGGATGGCGCAGCGAGTCGAAGCTAGCTTTTTGAGAAGGGTATTAGGACCTAGCCGCAGTAGCCGCTGCTAATTTACGACCGTTTACTATGGTTGTGACGATATTGCACCATCTATTTTGTATCTCGCCAGAGGTACCTAACCTATCTTTATATATATATATATGAAAGGTATCCAAGTGAGGGATACACACTCGCGCGGCGTACTAGTTTAATATAAACTCAATGCCTTGCGCGGGCCAATAAATTGGTTTTGCGAGAGGAAAGTACCTCACGTGGACCTCTGTCACAGGAAATTACCTACCACGCCATAGCCGAGGAGAGTCGTGGAGGAGAGTCGGTTTACTAACATTCTCCCATTTAGAAACAATGCAAGAGTGCTGAATTATGTATGTGTTATAATGTGCTTTTATCGGGATGCACGTTGTTTTATGCAGAGATGGTGCACATATTTCAACAGAAATCGGTACAGTCGACTCCGTAACTCTGTCACTTGATTAGTTGGTGCGGCATTATCTTGGTGGGCCTTCATAAGGAACTAAACTAACGTTTAGGTATGGAGTCCAGACACAGACAGGTTTATGCCTCAAAAAGCCTATTACTACTTAGCCCTGTCAAAGTTTGTCTTCTTGCTTAGCTTGCTCAGGCACCCATCTCTGGACACGAAGAGAGGACAGCACAAACGCATTGAATAAGCCCAATATCTAGTTACGACAGGGCCGAAGAAGCAGCTGGCAGACTATGGTGACTTTCTTTGAAGGTGTGGGGAGCCGACACGACCCTTCCAGTCACTGTAGTGTTAGTCTGTAAACGCGTCTTCTGCCACTGTCAAACGTGCTGAGAACGAGCCGTGTGAGACTGGTTCCCTGGGAGCTAACGTTTTAAATGTGTTAGGGTTATGTAAATGCCCAAAGGTTCACTGCTAGGCCGCTGCTATTATAATTATATCTTCGCAGTGAAATCCTACTTTGGCTTAAAGCTTACCCCGAGAGGCACCAGTGAAGGTACGGGGGGGGGGGGGAAGTGGGTAAGACGTCACTGTTTCAGTTCTAGCCATCAAGAAACCTCATTGATTTCCACGGTCGGCTCTAAGTAAACTGGTGGAAGGAGTTACCAGACAATTATTGGCCAAATGACCATAGAGACGTGGAGAAGGATAACTGCTCCAAAGAGGCTTTCCATTAAATAGTTTGCTTTCGGTTGAGGAGTAGTTCTTAACTACTAATATATCCTATCCGAAATATCTGAGCTTATATTAGGGAAGGGCGTCTGTTAGTCATCAGCATGTATAATTATAGATCACTCAGTTGTTGGCGCTCATTAGTAGTTGGTGCGCATGAAGTTTGTGAAGATGGTTGCGTTTCATGTTGGCGCTTTTTCAGCCTTGGTGCACCAGTTGATGATTACAGATAAGTCCAACAGAACAGTTAGATCACAGTTTCGAATCAGCAGTCGTTGAAGAATGTTTTCCTATACCGGAGAAACTCAGGAACGGTTAGAATATCAAAAGAGGTGCAGGAATGAAGACATGCTTTGGTACAGTGTTGGCGTGTTGACAAAGTTATAGGCTAACAATGACGCAAGACGATCCTCGCAACAAGCTCAGGTGAGGCGGTGAAAGCAATGTCTAACAGTGACGAACAGCTTAATTTTTAATGGCCTAAGCACTTAAGAGTTTATAACACTATATATATGAGCCACGCCGAAAAGTCGTTATTTGCTATCAAATAACGACTTTTCGGCGTGGCTCAGACAGGTCTGGCGAGATATCAGAACCAGCAGTTCAATGCCCATTCGATTTAAGATGGTGCAGTTCAAAATTGGTGTGTTCCAAAGGTGGTGAAGATGTTACTTTATTGCGCCTCTAGTAGTTTGAGGTGGCTTATAACCATAGCATACTTTTGGCTTTATTGGTTCCCAAGGGGACAAAAAATTGGCTTTGCTCGTTTTACGTTTCTGGCATCTGGTCATGCCTTCAGGTTCTGTTAAATGACTGCACAGGTGTAGAGTACCAAATGACGGCTGCTCAACGTAGTGCTTGGGAGAGCCTTTTAATGGTAACGAGAACCTTATTCGACTATCTCCCTGTCCTGAATGAGGAATTGTAGGTGGTACGGATCCTTTTATACTTCATGGTGTCCAATCAGAGGCCACCACAGGCAATTTCTCCACCAATCAAAGCACGGCCATATTGGAGGAATGTCAGGCTAAAAGCATGTGGACATGACGCCACAGTGACCTTCACCATACCAGCCTACTGGAGCATGTGCGTATCATCAATATCACCATACTAACATACGCCCACTCACATCGCTTCACTGTTCAAGGCTGTACTTGCAAACCCGTGATTTCTCGCTATGTTCGCTGTGGGGTTTTCAGGTAGCCAATCAGATTTCTGCCTACCTCAATCTCGCTATAAATCTAAAAATAGAGGCGTAGCTTCGTGCCAATATCGATGGAGAGCTTGCGAGGCACGAATGTCAATCTATGTGATTGACAGTATATTAGTAGGATGATAATAATCGAGCAATTTCATTAGGCGGTAGCTGACTGACCTCTTTTATAAAGTTTCGCGAACTTAGCCCAAGCATCAAAAGCGTGCAAGCACGGGCCTCGACACGAGCGCGTTAGTGCGATAGGACGATGGTGCGATATGGGCCTATACTAGCGTGCGCATTAGCTGGACCAGATTTTAATTTAATGATATCTCAGCCATTCCTGGTCCGAGCTCAATTCCTGAACCAATCCTGGTTAAGAAGTGTCAGGATGAGCCATGTATTAACGATTTGAGAACACGGGCGATTAAATACACAAAAGTAGTCCGAGTTCTCTGACTCCACCCTATGCCATTTCTGATATGCCGGGCGAGATGACATATCAGAAACGGCATAAGGCAGAGACTCAGAGAACTCAGACTAACACGAAAGATGCCATACTCCACGCTGTCTATGCAGCATAAGCAGGCTATCTCGAATGACGCGCATGCGTGATGCGCGTTCGTACGGACTTAGTCATTTTCGCCATTCTTCTCATATAGGGCTATGTACGCCGGTCCACAGTACCGTGGGGTGCGTTTGGGTGCGTTTGTGCGTTTGGAGAATCTCATCCCAGGCCGTTTTTGTACCCAGTACTAAGCGATCCATGCTACAGTAAATTGGTGGTATGTGATCCGATAAATCACGTGACCAGTTAGTACTTACCGAATCAGCATGATATATTTCTCCAGACAATTCTTACAAAACATTGATTATTCGCCCTCTCACAGGACGCAAAAGACGCATCAATACAACAATACAACAATCAGCTGTCTTCAAGCGTTCTGACCAAATCATTTGCCTTTAAGTAAATACAGTATTTTTACCAGCGTGTCTAGACAGACGCGTTAGTGCGAGAATTCTTCTTCTTCTCCCCCTCATTCTCCTCCTCCTCCTCCTCCTCCTTCTTCTTCTTCTTCTTCTTCTTCTTCTCCACCTCCTCCTCCTTCTTTTTCTTCTTCTTCTTCTTCTTCTGTCTTTTTCTTAATTTTCTCCACCCCCCCCTCCTCCCCCTCCTCGGCCTTCTTCAAAAATAGTTTTTAATAACTCTGGTTCTACTGGAGACGTATCACAATTTTGCTGTCAAAAGCCAAAGCGCAACAGCAGCAGCTTTCAGAAACATTGTTTTCAAAATGGACATTTTAGTGCATTTTTCAACAACTTTAGTTAAACTGGAGCGATCTTCTCCAAAGTTGGCGGATGTTCGTCAGTTGGTACCCGAAGACGTCTGCCAATTTGCAGGTCAAAACCTAAAAGGCAACATCTTTCAGCAATATTGTTTCCAAAAATAGACACTTTTGACGTGACGGCGGCCCGGTGGAAAAAATATATCAACGACACGGTACTGGTCAAATTTCGTCTTGTTGCACTGCGTCTGCAAATTTTAAGATGCCGCTAGATCAAGAGATGATTTTATCTATTTTGATTTCGGCGTAGGATAATATTAGTTACACCAGTGTTTAGCCTTGGGTACACGCTGTTACCATACGCGCAAACCCAGCGCTCGGGAAATATAATTGTTTGCGCGTGTGGTAACAACCTGTATCACGGCTAAACACTGGTGTAACTAATTTATTACCTCTCAGACGTCTGAGGGCGATATTTCACCATAACGTGACATTCAGCTAAGAAATTCTTGATTAGACATCTCGACAGCGAAGTCAAATGCAGTTAAATTCGTCTATAACTGACGCAGTATGGACCATTATAGTGTAGACAGTAAAGACTAAAAGCGCTTAATGTTAATATCATCCAGTTCATGTGACGTTTCAGTGTCAGATTTGTTGGTGTCATTAGCAGCTGTAGGGCGTGGGTTTGCTGAAGCAGGGTTGCCCTCGTTGTTTGTAAACATACTGTCACCGCAACTGTCTGCTGATCTGGCTTTTCTATGCGAATATACATACTTCATTTCATATCTATATGTTGATTAATGTAATTGACACGCTCGTCACACTTAAAGATGACTTATTGTTCGCAGATCAATGTTCTCGGCTTGTGATGAAATATGCAACAGTTTGATGGTAATTAGTTTGCCGTTTTGATAGCTATGATAAATTCATCGCTCTATCGGCTATTAAATTTGTTATACCAGCGGGATGCACAGCCTTGCTGCAGCAACGGCACCCAGTCAAATTAGGTCCAAAACATGAAACAGTTTTCCTGTATCGATAGAGTTGTTTTGAAATTGATACACTTGATTGTCAAAAATGCCGAATCGGGCACTATCTGACCCATTTATGTCATTACTCTTGGTGACAACACCACCTCCCCCCTCCTCACATGCTCAAAAAATAAATATTGACAGCATGTCACACATCTATGCATGATGAGTACATTAAATACACACCGGTTCGAACTGACACGTGATGCCATATCAATCAAGTGCATAACTAAAATTTCAATGTCTGCTTCCTCAATACGATGTGTTAATAGGTAAACAAGACTGCCGTAATGCTGTGAAGGAAGGTTCAAACAGGGCAATATATATTTTGGTGTTTTTTAAAGGAATCGCCAGTTGTCGTTTATCCAAGTTTGTATTTATTTTAATATTACTCGAATCATATATAATAAAGATCCCTGCTTGTGTGACACCAACTTAAGCTGGTACCCGACTCCAATTGCTCATAATTACATTAGTGGAGCCGGTAACGGCTACAGAGTCCACGGCGCTAATAGGCAAACACTAACAAGCCGCATACGTGGAAGACCGAATATTTCTATTGGTTGTCAAATTTTAGCACGGGGAAACCCAAAACAAGGGCATGAAATACACCAGTTTACAGCTCAATCAGCTGATTACGAATACGACAATACATTTCGTAAAACGGCAATTACTCAGTAATTTCCAACTTATGAAATGCAAATAAACATTCTTTGGCATGATTTGTTACAATTTCATAGTTATTCGTCAAATTCAAGCTGGTGAAATGTATTTCTGTAAACGTGTTCTAAGATTCCTGGAAATATCAATCTTTGGCTGTTGGAGGTACAGTATAGCTCAGAAATAACTGAAAATGCTTCCAAAATCAAAACAAAACATACTGTAAATTAATGTGATTAGAAGCTATTATATTGCCGGCATAGGGCCAAATATTCAACAGAACGTTTCTTACATCGGGATCGAAATTGCGGTAACTAACATATTTCTTCTTTTTGTTTTGGAAATATGTTAACTTATTTAGGATCTGGACTGTATGTAATCCTACCAGTATTGGATGCTGTTGTTACTCTGGGTGGGGGTGTGGGGTGTGGGGTGTGGGGTGGGGTGTGGGGTGGGGGTGGGGTTTGTTGTCTTACACTATTGTAGGTTGTTGAGTCTTTCATCTGTGCATATACTCGGTACCGTGTTAAAACACAATACGAGTTAAGCCTTTAACCCCACTAGCCCAGAAATGACAAACACTTTATTTAATGCACTGTAATAAATATTATATTAAATATTTTGAAACTAATTTGACTGAGCTGCCACAGATTAAAAATATTCAATAGGTTTTCTATATGGTTGTCTTGAAATTGAGACATTGCCATTGTAAGGATTAAACTTATATCACTACGTATCAGCCCAAAATGTCCATGTACCTTGTGCCCACAGGAACCTGGTATTATTATGAGGAATATGTTGTCTGGTCTTTGGTGTTTGAACGAGTTAATGGCGTGAAAATATCCTGTTAATCACTGAACCAGCCAAAATAATTTCTACAGTGGTCTTGACAAAAAATATCTCTTTGTAGGCCACAAGACAATTTTTGAAAGTTTAATACTGGAATGGCTGGTTCTATAACAGAAACAGTCATTAGTGTGGTAAAATTAGAAAAAATTGTCTCCTCTTGGCCTGTAAATGGACAGACAGATGAGATTTCAATATCCCAACGTTTTTTCAAAAAATGTGTGGGGATAGAAAATCTGCTGTCCATGAAGTAAATCACAAGTAAATTCACTGGAATGAAAGTTTAAATTTTCGAGTTCAACAATCAGCTGGTAAGTCAGAAAATCTGAGCAATCTATTTCATGCTGGACCCCTGTGCTCAATGAGAAAATGCTGTCACAGAAAACCACAAGAGGCCCATGGGCCTGTGATGCTCACCTGGACCATTAGCATTTGAACAATTTACATTTAACCCTTTAATGGTCATGTCGTCCAAAACGGCCTCTGTCATGGTCTGTTAGAATGTCCATTTAAAGGTCAAGAAAATATAATTTTTGAAAATTGACCACTGGAATGACTGGCTCGATAACAGAGCCAGTCATTCCAGTGGTAAATTAAAAGTAAATTGTATTCTCTTAGCCTGTAAATTGACATTCAATAGGCAGATATGTAAATTTTCTTCACCAAATTTGACAATTAAAGGGTTAAATACACATGATGAATGGTTTTCGAAAAATCCAAGATGGCCACCAATGGACTTGACCAATCAAAATTCTTGTTTGGTATGTTGAAGCCTAATGCGAAAACTGGTAACAAAATTTGGAAATCAGTCAACTTATATCCTTCAACAAAATAATCTAGATTAATAGCACAATTTATAATTTAGGACAATAATATTTAGTGAAAAATTCCATTTTAGTCGGTTAGCGTAACGAAATGTCTAAGATAAGACAATAATAATACCAGAAGGATGTTGTTGTACAAGGGTTAAATAGCTGTCATTTCGCTTTGAAGCGTCTGCTGTCATATGGATTTCCCCTCTCCGTGTGATGAAGTCATGTTCGTAAAGTGCGTACAAAGATGGCAGCCATTACTGGTCCCCATATCCTGAGCCAGAGAATCGTCAGCGAGGGTATGAGGACCGGGTATCATCCTAACACCAACTCTGATTGCCCATACAAGTGCCTTCATTGACTTCTAGAAGGGCCTGCGTTATTATGGTGGATACCGCTGGACAGTAATAGACCTTTCCAATTTATCAATCCATGCTATGACGTCATATTCAACTACGCGACGTCTAGAATGACATCATAACGAATGACGTCAGGAATGACGTCGATAAGTACGTCACGGACGCATATTTGAAGACGTATTATGCGTTGTTGTACGAATTGTATGTCTTTTACAATTTAATAAATATTCTGTTGAATAGTTGAAACAAATTTGACTGGGGGCAGCAACAGCACCAAGTCAAATTAGTTACAAAATATTCAACGGCTTACCTGTATAGTTTTCAGGAAATTAATAGTTAGGGCATTCTGGAATCGATCAATCCCAACACGGCGAAGTGTGGGTGGAGCTTAAATAGAGATGGGCTGGGCATGGCTAAAATGGAATGGTCCATTCTAACTGATCATTTTTCCATACACATTAAAATCTTGTGTTCACAGCACAACACTACTTCCTGGTGGCGACCCCCATAACAATTTCAAAGTTGCTTTTAGTGACTGCTCAGTCTGTCCTGTCTTAAATCTGGCCCTGGTTAAATGTACTTATTCCTCCTGATCGCGAGTTTAACATCCCGTAACGTCCTAGACCAGTTTTATAAGTCGAACTTATGTATCGTGCTAGTTAAATTTGGATGAAAATGACTAAAGCTGCGTTTACCTGGCACGCGGGGTGCGGAATGCGGAACGCAGAACGGAAAGCACTTATGCGTAATGCGGGTAAAATATCGCGTGCGCCACTTACCTGCACGCGGTATCATTGTGTTATTTTACGAGAGACATCGCGCCCGTTAGGTTGATTACCTTCGTCATGTTTGATGATATTGCGATATTTTTATAAAATTTCTTTCAAAAGCTACAACACATTGGTTACACTTTGCTATCTAGCTTTCCACTGAGACCATTACAAAATGGTTATATACGGAGGCGAGAATTATAGATCCAAAATGGTGGATTCTGACGACCAGATTCAAATTGATACCTTGGCCTCATCTAACAACATGTAATTATAATATTAGTGATTTCCTAATTTTTTCTACAAATTAGTTCTTATAAGACGATGTATCAGCTTTAACTATTTGGATTACCCTTTGGTCGCTAGGTTACATGTGCTCTATTCTGCAACGGAATCTTTTCTGTCCGGAAAGATCGCTACACCGAGCGATCGGTTTTTCCGCATCCCGCCGTTCCGCGTTCCCCACTTACCGCGTGCAGGTAAATGGATGAAGGAAAATAGTAAAGAGCTATCCGAAGTATATTCCGCGTTCCGTTTCCGCAACCCGCTTTCCGCAATCCGCGTGCCAGATAAACGCAGCTTAGTCCTAGTTATCACGAGAATAGTTCGATATCACGGGAATAGTTCGATATATAAATCAACTTTTCTGTTACAGCATGACTTTCAGCCGTGCTTTTGATCTTTCTAGTCGAGCTAATGTGTGCCCCGACTGAAGAGCGACTGTGGTTTATATGCCGTGCTTTTCATGTGCCGTACTTGCAGAATGGCATATTAGCGGTCAGGTTCCGACATCTCATTCATTCATTCGTTCATTCATTTATTTATTCATTCGATCCATCCATCCATCCATCCATTCATCCATCCATTCATTCATTCATTCATTCATTCATTCATACATTCATTCATCGATCTTTCCATGTTCTCTCTCTACGCGCGTACGTCCACCACCACACGTACGCACTACGCACAAATGCACGCGCTCTGCAGCAAAAATCAGACTGCCCATTATGAAATAACTGCCAGAGGCGCGCTACACGACTGAAAAGCGGCGGTACAAAATTCAGGACTCTGTTCAGGAAATTGTGTTAAGTCGCCTTCTTAAACGGGTTGGGCGGGGTCGGGTGAGTGGGTTGGTTGGTGAGATAAACGCCTAAACGGTAACAATTATTTGTATTACCTAAAAAATGGCGATAATAGCAATAGGCCGTTCCAATATTGGTGTAATTTGGGAAAATAGCTTCCCAGAATGCATTGCGCATACCACGTCTGACTCGTAACTGCGAAAGTCAATGCGCAAACAGCATTACTTTACTCTTAGAATTAGATACAACGCACGTTAAGCAGTTTATATGCAGATCTAAGTTCATAGTATTATTGAAGTCATGTATCATTGAAAAGCTAAGCCAATTTTCTATATATTTCTGTATTAGTTTTTATATTTTTGCAAAATTGAATACAGTTAATTGTCATTTTAAAATATCCCATATTGTCCACTTGATTTAATGAATCTAGGTCGAATTATTTTATATACGCAAATAACTCATATATAAAAAATAATGCGTTAATGTTTAGTCAATTAAATGCGCTTCCCAATGTGATATGACCTAAATAATATAGCGATTATAGTTTATCGTAGGAACGGTTTAAATTACGGTGTATTTTAGTGCAATAGTAACTCAATGCGGGTCAGCTGCTTGTTGGCGACATTACGAGCCAGCAGTTGTGATCTGGCCGTTGATTTATGGAAATCCAGGCGTAATGACGGCAATGTGGGAAAGGTGTATTGCCACCCTTTCTGTCACTAGTGCAAATGACCATACTTCAGCTGTTTTACTGCTCCCGCTACAACTCTAGAAATTCACCTTTCCAGGGTATCCATCCATCAGCTGACCTCGTATGACGTCATAATCAGCTCAGCGCGGGTATGATGACGTCCCAATCATTACGTCACAAAGGGTTCCATATAGACCGTCACCAAATCTCAAATACTCTGACACGTTGTTATGAATTGTGTCTTTGTAATTCTTTGCTATTTAAGAAACATTCCGTGGAATACTTTGACACTAATTTGACTGGGCGCTCAAATTAGTTTCAAAATATTCAACAGCTTACCTGTATAGTTTTCTTGAAATCGATAGTCAGAGAGCTCAGAGATCGATCGATCCGAACACGGGCGAGGTGTGGGTGGAGCTTAGCTAGAGATGGGCGGGGCATGGCTAAAAATGGAAATGTCCATTGTCCTCCGTTCTCGTTTCACGGTCACTGGGAACAACGGCGACGATAGCGGTTGTCACCCTTTTTCGATTCAATGCCACTGGTGACAATGGCTACAATTATGATTGTCGCCATTTCATGCGTCACTGTCACTGGTGATAATGGCGACGATAGTTACAAAAACATGTTTCTATTTCTACCTCCTATTACGGTCAAGAGCGACGATAGTAATTGTTGTCCTTTCTCTATTCTCTGTCATTAGTGGCGATGCCAACGATTGCGAGAGTAGGCATTTCAGGTCTCTCTGTCACTGTTGACAACGGGTTCTTAGTTGAAAATTACACTCATTTTGGATATGGATGAGTTAGATAAAGCCAGTCATTAATCATAGAGATAGGTTCATATCAGTTTATGTTTCCTAGATATGTAAGTTTAGATCCTCTGAAAAATAGAAAATTGGTAAAAGGAATGTTTAAGGAATGTGCTCGTCAATCCAATGGATTCATTAAGTGGATACCTCGGGACAAGATCTTGCTTGTAATTGCGTTCTGGCAGAATCTGTCCATTTTCATCAGAGTTACCGTAGCTTCAATGAAAATCAGACAAATCTAATTTCCGAACAAAAAGTTCGAAAATGTTTTCACAAGAGATCTTGAGTAGGAGGGCCTGGACACGCACACCTCCCAAAGAGTAGATAGGGAAAAGCTAACAATAGACTGGCGCGACACCACAAAGGTTCACCCATTTAAATTAAATTTTCAGCAGGCGTGACAACGCCGCGCTACAGTCGAGCCAGTCGCCTGGGACTTAGATATGCAGCTTTCCCTGTAGGTGGGGCTTAGAATACACCTTCCGTATCCTCTGCGTTTCGTAAGAGGTGACTAAAGGAGGTAAGGGTGAGGTAACCCTGACATAAACCTCGAGTGCTGAAGACGGAGGTTCCAGGCCACACGGCGCACTCTAATAAACCATGGATCCACGCACTTAACACTTATGATCATGTCGATAATCACTTACAGGACTGGCGGTATGATCAGCGAACGAAAAGAAGAAGAAGATATGCAGCGTCAAAGTCACATATTTTCTCCATGCAGGGTGCTGCGTTCATGGTACTATTGATCATATTTTTGTTTTAACTAGTTTGATCTCCCATGTATTAGGTAAAGGGAAAAATTATATTGTGTTTTTGTCGATTTTAGCAAAGCTTTTGATTATATTGTAAGGGATTGCTTGTGGTATAAACTATTGAAACTTGGAGTAAGAGGAAACATAATAAATATAATAATGTCAATATACTCGAGCCTCAAAACACAAGTTCGGGCAAATCGAGAACTATCAAGTTACTTCGGGTGTAGAACAGGGGTACGACAAGGGGAAAGTTTGTCACCCTTCTTATTCGCGATGTATGTAAATGATTTAGAAGAAGAATTGGCCAGGAGAGGGGGAGATGGTTTGGATATAACACTGTTAATGTTATTCTTAATTCTATACGAAGATGCCATTGTACTGCTATCAGAGACAATATCTGAACTACAGCTAGCATTAGATATTTTATATGAATATTGTAATAAGTGGCGTTTAACGTTAAATGCAGATAAGACGAAGCCACTGGCTTGTAGGCGGGGTGGACGACTACACCCAAATGTCAAATTTGTGTGTGGCCCACAAGAAATTGAAATTGTCAATGAATTTAAATATTTAGGCATAGTTTTCAGCACATCGGAATCATTTTCTTTAGAACAGAAACGATTGGCTGACCAAGCACAGAGGGCCGTTTTTGCTCTAAAGACATATTGTCACAAATCTATAGGCCTATCACCTAACCTCTTTGACAAACTAATCCTACCCATTCTTTGCTATGGCAGTGAGACATGAGGGTTTAATGCAGGTTATGAAGTTGAACAATCTCACTTAACATTTTGCAAACAGTTATTAAATGTGAGGCAAGGGATTTCGAATTGTATACTTTACCGGGAGTTGGGTAAAATACCAATCTATCTGACCAGAGAAACACGAATATTGAAGAATTGTTTTAAAATATTGGAATCTGAACCAAGAAAATTAATAAGAAATATTTATAATGTTTTATATTGTATAAAAAATGTCCCTAGACGTTGGGTGTGTGTGGGGTGTGGGGTGTGGGGGGATACCAATAGTGACCATCTTCACCAAATTATAAATATGTATAACGTGTAAAACCGGCTTCTTGTCTGGTTAGCCTTAAAATATAGATCATCGTAATACAGTATGTGTCTGCAAGCGCGTGAGTTGGCAGCCTTTGATCCAGTTTGACTGAAAGCTGATGTTGCAGTGAGCTGTAATGGCTTTCAGTCAAACTGGTTCCAAGGCGTGCAGCATTTTGTTTTACCATGTGATTTTTTGGTAGATGATTTTCTTGTCGACCTGCTCTCACTCCTTGTTTCACTTTCATTTCTTTCGTGGAAACAAGGAGAAAGGACAACTGGATGTTGCTCAATTTCTCTAGGGGTCGATGATTATCTTGTCGACCTGGGGCCGTGTTCGTAATAATAGATTATGACGTCATATCCTCCATCGTGGTTGTGCTGGGTGTGGGTTGTGACCCGTTCACGAACACGCCCCTGGTCTCACTCATCGTTCCTTTCTTGCTGTCTTGGAGATTATTGATAAATGGTTAACGAATAGAAACATAGAAGCGTGGGACGAAATTTCTCTATGAAATATTGTTGTAAATATATTCTAATTTATTCTTAGGTGCTATACGGTATCCGTCATGCACGTATAATATGTTGTACACTCAAGGGCCGATGGCCTATTGTGAATAAATTATCTATCATGCTTTGAACAGCGGCCAGAATATCGATTATATTTTCAATAGTGTAGCTCACCACTGAGGCCCTCCGCCGGAATTCGTGACTCTCGCTACGAAGACAACGACTCTAAGGTCCAATCAGCGCGCTCGGGATGGAACAAGAATCCGGCTACATGACCCCTGTTTGGCTAGTCAAGGACATTTCCCCCAAAATACCTCCCAAGCACGAAGGCTGGAAAACCTCAATGCTAATTAATAACCCAGACAATAATGAGCCGATTCTGAAACGGTTTTCGTATGCCGTTTCAAGGAATCATTATTGAATTAATTACTGGCTTTATTTGGCGCGGATTTAAATGCAGCTGATATACAGGTCAGGCGCGTACATCAGCACGCTCTGTTAGTGTAAGAATGGCATGATATTCGCGGGAACGTGCTTCATGTACTTTATGCACACAAAATGGCATAGTCAGGTGATGAATATTATATCACGTGTGAATTTTTTAACGAATGGAACTACTAAAAAAATACTATTATAACCGGCCAAAACCAAGATAAAATTTCAAAACCTTTCACATCGAAAAAAACAAAATATTAAACAAACTGTAGTTTTAACAGACTTATCTTAAAATAGTTTCCCAGGCAACGACGACGACGACGACGACGACGGCGATGACAACGACAATGGCAATGGTGAGACTAACAATGATGATGATAATGCAAGGACGCGTACAGAAAATAGAGAACCAATAGATGTAGAACAGCGGCTGTCAATATGCTTGAGGTAACTCATACAGATAGACAGTCAGTTGATGATGATGATGATGATGATGATGATGATGATTACTTAATAATAATAATAATAATAATACTAGGCCTACTACTGCTACTACTACTACTACTACTACTACTACTACTACTACTACTACTACTACTACTACTACTACTACTACTACTACTACTACTACTACTACTACTACTACTACGAATAATAATAATAATAATAATAATAACGACGATAATTTAATTACTTATAACATATGACTATGGTGTAAACTAATTATTGAATATTCACCCATCATTTATCAATGCAAAATTGATCCGAGTTTACTAAAGTTCTATTCAAATTATATATACTATTTGCGTCTGACATGCATTTGCTTTCTGAATTGGTGTCTTCATTCGGAAATACGGAAGATAAACTGACAATTGGCATAGAAAAGCACCGACAATTGTATGATAAAAGTTGCGGAGATTATCATAACATCGACATCAGAGAGAATTCTTGGTCATCATCTAGCAGCAAGAAATTGAATCCCAATCGTAATTAATTAGTACTATTATTCGTATCAATCTTCTAATCCTCAGCTTACTCTTCACGGCAGAAATTTATCTTCTTCTAATCATCTTAATTATAATGGCCATAATTTTTATATTTTTCATATTTACTATCGATAGTCAATGCCGGATTAAGCAGTTGTGTTATCCGTAGCGTAGTGTAGAGTCAAGAAAATGGAGCTTCCAAAAATCAAATTTATATACATCCGTCCAACCACAACCTGAGCACTGTCCAGAGCAGTATAATAGAAATAATACATAATATACATATTTTTAATGGAAAAAGCTAGTATAATAAACAATACTTATGAAAATACTGTAATATAATTAAAGTACCACAATATTTAAATAAGACAGCTAATGAATATAACATGATATACTGTTTTTTGCGGCTGTTTACGCAACAAATTAGTAGTTCTCTGTTTATTTCAATAAAAATGTCAATAGTGTGCGTGTGTGTGTGTGTGTGTGTGTGTGTGTGTGTGTGTGTGTGTGTGTGTGTGTGCGCGCGCGCGTGTTGCTGTGCGCGCGTGGTTGAGTACTAAGACGCCATTTTTTCGCAGAGTCATTAGGCGACGTCAGTTGTCTATTATAAGGTAATGCGTTTGATGTTTGATTACATGTTTGATTTGTCTACCTATGATCTATAACTGCATGAATCCGGCATGCCACTCGCGTATATGACGTCATAAACAATTACATCACGTGTAGGCTGACGTCACAATAAAAATACGCAATGTAAATGATCTTAAGGTCAGTTCTTACGATCAGATTAATCTGATCTGAATTGTCGAATTCTAAACAATCTGACCATGTAAGTATACGATCTGAAGTCGTATCTGATGATTCTACAGATTTGTCGAATTCGATACAACATGAAAGCGTAAATCAAAGATTTGAAGTCTGTTGTCAAGAGAACACCATCCCCGAACCCCCCCACTGGAATGACTACTTCGATAATCCAGCTTGTCATTCCAGCGGCAGATTTTCAGAAACGGCCCCACACCCTCCCCGCAAACGGGCAATCACTGAGCAAATGTTTATCATTTCTTGACCACATTTTGCATGATCAACGAGATCAACTATATTATTTTCATGAGAAATGGGTAAAATAGAATAAAGTCATAGACAATTATTGAAGGTTCATATTTACTACGAGAAATGCAGATGCAGAGGAGCGGTGGGGTTGGGGTGGGGGCTGGGGGACTTTCCTCAATACTACACCCAGCCCTAGGTGGGTGCGAGCGTGCGAAATCCTATCTATAGTCAGAAGCTGGCTCGCTTGTTGATCATGACGCCATATATGTGTGTGAGAGATCGGATCCTTCCATTGACCCACATGCCCCCTTCAACAAGAGCTAGAAGTGTGCATGAACGTATGCTCGTCATTTCATATATATATATATATACTGCTTATAATTCCATAGTTTTACCAAAACAATTCGTCTATTCTCTTGTTCCCGACACTTTTATTGGGATACTGAGATTCAGGAAATTTAGGTCTCGATCGTTCTCAACACAGACAGAGCGTGGGCATAGCTTAACTAGAAATTGGCGGGGCATAGCTAGAAACAGATCACGCTATTGTATGTCGTTGATGGATTTAATATTTTATAAGTATTATGTTGAATATTTTGAAAGTAATTTGTCTCGGCGCTCTTGTTGCCATAGCAATAGCACCAAGTCAAATTGGTGTCAAAATATCCAACGGCTTGCCTAAATAGTTACCTTGAAAATGTGATTTTGGGAAGTCAGAGTTCAAAACATGTAAGTCGACCCCCAATACGCCAAAGCGTGGAGCGTGGGAAGAGCTTAGCTATATATGTGTGGGGGTGGGGGTGGGGGCATAGCTAGAAATTGATTCCTTTATTGGCAGACCGGATACCTGGTAAATACTGACATCATCATCATCATCATCAGGAGCAGCAGCAGCAGCAGCAGCAGCAGCGCAGCAGCAGCAGCCGCAGCAACAGCAGAAGCAGCAGCATCGTTGCCGCCGCTGCGGCCGCCGCCGCCACCACCACCACCACCACCACCATCATCATCGTCATCATCATTAGCGTCTATCTGTATGTGCTACGTAAAGCATAGACCTATTACCAGCCGCTGGTACACATCTATTGGTTCTATATATGGTGTATGCATCTTACAATCTGTGGAGTCACCAGACCTAAAATATGTTCAAACATTGTCTTAAGCATTCGGAAATATTGAAGAAATTGAGCATCATCTAAGCAGAGCTCTAATATTAAACAATGAAATTCGACAAGCAATGGTAGCAAAAGTTCTTCAGTTGTCATTTTATGATATTTTCCTAACTTTTCAACTTAGTAATTTAGTAACTTTAAATACTAAATCAAGAGATGCGCCTTCTAAACGGAGTTATTATGAAATAACGCTCAACGTTAAATTTCTCCGCGCGCAAAAAGCCTGCTTGGTGGAAATAGACATCGCGGTGGAAAGCGGTGAAACGCGTTGTGTTGCCTCTTCGTCGCAGCGCGCCACGTTTGGTGGATTGCGGCCCTAAAGTTCTATTCACACCAAGCTCGACTAGATGCGGTAAAGTGAGTGAATGCGCGACCTCTGAAATACAGAAAGCATGCGTTACAATGGCAATGACCTAAATTGGCCGCGCACGCGTTTTAAAAATTCGCTCAGAGAGCAATACACGCGAATCTCAGTGCGAACCAATATTGAGACGCATTCGCGTTCGCCCTTGGTGTGAATGTATGCATTGAAAGTGCATTGAGTCAAATCAGAGAGAACAAACAGACGCGTGGCATCGTCCTATTGCTTTATGATAGAAATGACTGCATAGATGTGCTATATACTGTAATGCTTTATTTCCGCTGTCGTTACTGTGTATATAGTTCTTCCCGTACTCACAATTAATGTATTACTCTCTCCTATTGCTTTTCGGGCCATCCACGATAATGCGATTCCGCAGACGACGATGACGACGACGACGACGACGATGACGACAGGAGAGGGGATGATGGGGATGCAATAAAGGCTCGCTAAACCGTTAATCTCCTCAAACTTTTCGTTCCAAGTTATGAGGAGGTTAAAAGTTCAGATTTACCTAAATACACAGGAGTGGAGCCATTTTGAATGTGTGGGGTGGGCGGGGTGGGCGGGGTTGGAGGTGACTGGGTCTCATTTCTCGTTTCTGTTTCGTTTTTCGTGTAAGAAACGAGAAGAGAAGACCTGGTGAAAGCATGGTGGGAGTTGAGAGGAAGGGTTGGGGTGGGTAAACGGGGGTAAATGACGACGGTCTGGAATAAACATGAATATGGTTTGTTAATTCAATTATTCGTATTGTTTAATCTATTATATTAATGGCTAACTGCTATCCGACAATGACAGTGTTTGAAGGAGCTGTTCTTTTCTTTCCTATTCTTTTTTAATCTGTTTACATCGTTTTTCTCCCCTACATCTCCCTCTCTCTCTCGCGCTCTCTCTCTCTCTCTCTCTCTCTCTCTCTCTCTCTCTCTCTCTCTCTCTCTCTCTCTCTCTCCCTCTCTCTCACCTCTTAATTTATTGTTTCTCTCTCACCTCGGTTTAGTGTTCTCAATCATTGGCTGCTTATAATAATTCTGTAGGGAGAGGGCAAATCTAAGTTGTAAGAACTTGTGCCCGATGCCATTGTGCAATTGTTACAATAAAATATGTTTAAATAAAAAAAAAATAAAAATAAAAATCCTATTGCACGATCCTCGCCCTTCCACTACGTTCCCATATCGAGTACCGTGCTCGCACGCCTTTGATGTTTGCACTAAGTTCACGAAGCTTCATACATATTAATGAACTGGGGTCAGTCAACCTGCGCCAATGAGATTGCTCGATAACAAATCAGGAAGTAGACAAATTTACACATGTGCGCAAATCAAACTAGCAGTTTTTGTTACCGAAAACCAATCTACACATTTTCTGTTCCTCAGATAACTTGTTTAGAGCAAAACTATTGTAAACTTTTGCAAATGTCTTTTTCCAGATCAACAGCGTCGCGATCGCCGTTGTTTTTGTGATTGTAAATTAGGTCACCAGATGAACTCTCGCCTATCGCGTGAAGTAGGCAGAAATCTGATTGGCTACCTCCAACCCACTAGCGTAATGTTACTTCACATAGCGAGAAATCACAGGTCTGCAAGTACGGCCTCAATCATCGAAGCTATGTGAGTGGGCGTACGATGCGTTCGTGGTCGCGATCGCGGTGGCGCTTGCTGTGAATAGAGCTTAATCCAGCCACTGCACTGACCCGAACACGAAATCTTCGATAACTTTTAAATTTTCATGCGCGATAAAACTCGGTGAATATTAACGGATTTTGTCAAAACGAAACCATAGCACATCGTTTTCATGCACGACATCAACTGAGAAAAAATTGGAATCACAAGCTCAAATCTCTTTGAAATGTGGCCCGGACACGAAAAGGACAGATAGATGGATGGCTGGCTGGGTGGGTGGGTGGGTGGGTGGGTGGGTGGGTGGGTGGGTAGTGGGTGGGTGGATGGATGGATGGATGGATGGATAGACGTACGCCAAGTGCCATCACATTATACATCCCACCTAAAGTCGGTGCATAAAAAGTAATAGCCAGGAATGTACCACCTGTGTCAACCTTTCCACACTGGAAAGAATACAGGATCCAAGAAGTGATCCAAGGGGCACAACTCGATGTCTAAATGTTTTCAACCAGCCGCATTAAAGACTAAAGACTTCATACAAATTTGATTGAAAACTATTACTGCAACAGCCCTCAGTCCATATATTTTAAAGCAATCATCATACCTCTCACTTTCGTTCGTTTCTGGCAAAAATTTAAATCAGTAAGTTTGAGCACCTAAGTGGTAACCTTGACCTTTGAGCTTTAGCCCCAAAATCAATTGACATTTTCTGGATGCGAAGGGTAAGTGGCAGCCGAAGTATTGTGGTAATACGATAAAAATATAGTTGCATTCGCAGTCCAAATCTCCAAACTACAAATTCTCATACACTTGCTGGATATCTCAATACCAGATGGAGGGACCCAATTAAAAATCAATACCAAGGAAATATATAATCGGCCCGATTCTGACCAGTCTGGTCAAAGTAATTATATACAGCACTCAATATACTCAATTGGACATACATATATGTTAAGTCTGGATCAAATTCTGGATCTTTGGATACTTCGGAATATCCGTAAAAAAATCCGGATAATCCAAAAGAATTCAGAGAATCCTAACATCTTTACAATGTTAATGGTGAGGCGAGGGTCTGCAATTTTTAATTGTCTTTATTCTATTTTAAATTCATTTTCTCAGGAAAAGGTGAACATGACATTATCATTTCCAGGAATAATATTAACATCTAATGACAACAAGGACATCATTATGAAATGGAAATTTTTGTCTGATTATGCAGGATCTTTCCATTTACATTGCGACCTCATATACGATTTCAAATTAGAGAAGAAAAGAACTTGGAATCAATGAAAAACTCTGTATTGTCTATGTAAACAAAGGCATATTGTACGCGTTAATATCGAACTTTTTGTTACAAACAAACTGTAATAATATCGAAGTGATTTTTCGCTTATATGCCAGTTTGTTTTTAGCAAAAATAAAAATGTAAACATTCTAATTCATGAATCCATTTCCTCACTCAATCATATGACGTCATAATCAACTATACTACGTGTATGATGACGTCATAATCATGACGTCATGAATGATTCGATTACGCCCATCTTTAACGCTTAATAGTCCGACACATTGTACGAATTGTATGTTTTTGCTATTTATTAAACATACTGTTGAATATTTTGAAACTAATTTGACAGGACACCGTTGCTGCCTATGGCAGGCAACAGATCCAAGTCAAATTAGTTTCAAAATATTCAACAGCTTACCTGTATAATTTTCTGTATAATTTTCTGCGATCGATAGGCAGGGAGTTCAGAGCCAGATCGATCGATCCCAACACGAGCGTGATGTGGGTGGAGCCTAGCTAGAGGTGGGCGTGGCATAGACAACACTGGAAAGATCCATTGGCATATAAAACACATATATCACAGTCAACCAAGCCTATATTAACCACTCTTCTCATTTGCGGCACATAGTGCTCAAAGTGCTATGTAGGCCTATGTCAATGGACTTTTCCAGTTTATAAATCCATCATATGATATTATAATTACGTACGCGACGTGTAGGATGACCTCATAATCAACCGCGTCACAAATGAAGTAGATAAGTTTGGCACGAATGCAAAATTGATGACGGGCGCTGTTGTACGAATTGTATCTCTTTACTATTTAATAAACATGCTGTTGAATATTTTGAAACTACTCAGTCAAATTATTTTCAGCTTACCTGTATAGTATTCTGGAAATTGATATTCAGGGAGTTCAGTGATCGATCGATCGATCGATCGATCCCAACACGGCAACATTAGCTTAGCTTAGGATGGCAGGGGCATAGCCAAAATGGGATTCATCCATTGGCCTTAGCTTTAATGGCCAAGCTTTGGCCGGCTTAACAATTCACCGTTCCAGAGAATCCACCCATCATATGACGTCATAATCAACTACGTGATGTGTAGAATGGAATCATAATGAATGACGTCATGAATGATGTCGATAAGTACGTCACGAACGCATATTTGAAGACGGTCTATGCGTTGTTGTACAAATTGTATGCTTTTACTATTTATTAAATATTCTGTTTAATATTTTGAAACTAATTTGACAGGGCGCTGCCAACAGCACCCAGTCAAATTAGTTACAAAATATTCAACAGCTTCCCTGTATAGTTTTCAGGAAATTGATAGCTAGGGCATTCGTGGATCGATCAATCCCAACACGGCGAGGTGTGGGTGGAGCTTAGTTAGAGATGGGTGGGGCATAGCTAAACCCGGAAAGGTCCATTAAAGCAAAATATTTGCCTAATCAGTGATTTACGAACCAATAGAACTCTTTAAAAAGTACCAACTGGAATGACGGATTCTCAAAATATTCAAGAGAATGTTGATTAAATAGTAAAGCCATGTGCAGTCGTCCAACAACACCCGTGACGTACTCTTCTACATCATTCATGAGATCATTTATTATGACGTCATCCTACACGTCACGTAGTTGACTATGACGTCATATGATGGATGGATAAACTTGGACCATGTCATTAGTTTTGGATACGTCAGTGATCGCGTTGCATTCATCGACCTGGCTATAGCA
The DNA here is from genome assembly GCA_034401795.1 of Chaetoderma sp. LZ-2023a. Taxonomy (NCBI): domain Eukaryota; kingdom Metazoa; phylum Mollusca; class Caudofoveata; order Chaetodermatida; family Chaetodermatidae; genus Chaetoderma; species Chaetoderma sp. LZ-2023a. The sequence goes on along the minus strand of CM067360.1, from coordinate 73,782,881 downwards.
CCACTAAATGTCGCATTGGCCCAACTACCGAAAAAGGCAAAGCGAATCCAGCGGTATTAAATTCCTTCTATGCAGAACTGAGTTCCACGATTACAACCCAGCTAGATGGCAACTGTTAGTGTGTGGAGATTTCAACTCCAAGCTGGGTAAATTTGGAATTGCAGACACAAGTTCAGGACTTGGCTTATGCATGTGATCGTATAGAGAGGGCACACGCAACAGCAATGGAGATGCGCTGATGGCATTCCTTAGTTCTAATGGCCTATTTGCCACAAATACGGTTTCTAAACACCCATGCCGTCACCGGACAACATGGACCGGACACATTGCTGATCGCAAAGCCCCAAAATGTTCTAAGGCTACAACAGCTGTCTTCAACCAAATAGACTTCATACTATGCAAGACAGAAGCAAAACTCATGCTTCGGAATGCTCGTTGCTATGGAGGCACAGATCTCAAATCTGACCATAAGCCAGCCAATACACGCCTTCAGATGAGCGATCTTTAACTAATATATAAACGCCATAGCAGGCAAGATGGTAGAATCATCTACAACCTACTCAAGCGCAACAGCGACACTGACACTCAAATGCCATACAAAAAGGCCCTCAGTGAGCAGATAACTAACATCGACGTCAGTTCCGATCCAAACGAAGCTCTGACCAAAATATTGAATTCTGTGGAATCATCAACTAAAAAAACAAGCAAACTAGGTATACTGACGACCTTCTAGTAGTAAAACTGTCAGCAGAACAGAAAGCGTTACAGCTGAGCATCTATCAAAGTTGTCAAAGTGAAGATCGCACCAAACTACGCTGGGAGCGCAATAACATTCTGCGCCACATTAGTGAGCGCTTAAAAGATCTTGCTATTGAACAAGCAGATTCCCTAGCAGATGAAATCATTGCCATGGATGACTGCCACAAAATGTTTCGGGCAGCCCGATCCCTAAGGGTTACTGACTACACACCACCATTCACTGTACGCAACTATGAAGGACACTTTATCGGGACTGACCAGGAGAAATCCAAGGCGATTCGAGAATGATTCAAGGAACAGTTCACTGACCACGATGATAATCCCTTGCACCCGTTCTCAGGAGACCGGCCATTACTAAAACCAATTAAAACAGCAGAATTTTAAGGCACTTAAAGCCCTGAAAATGGACATGCATCTGGACCTGATGGCATGAGCAATGAACTATTCAAATATGCAAGTGACATTATCTCAAAACCGATCACGCACATAATCAATTCAGCTTTTATGCACCACTGTCCCGTCGACGCAGTAGGCCAAGGCACCCTTATCGCACTGCCCAAGCCCAAGACGCCACCTGGGCCCCAGCCAATCTGCGGCCCATTGTGCTCCTCAACATCATACGGAAAATCGGATCCAATGTTACTCTATGCCGCATCCGAGACAAGATCGATTGCTTCACCGGATCATGTTAAAGTGGCGTCAAACGTGGACGCAGCTGCGCAGACATTGTATGGGCTCAAAACATGCTTGTGTCGGTAGTCATGTCCAAACACTGGGAGTTCCACAAAATGGGCATTGACATGTCACGAGCCATCGACACAATTAAACGCAGACATATCATAGAGGTACTACTCCAGGCCAGTTGCAATGAAGATGAGATACGACTAGTGAGACTATTGCTTGGCGAACTTCTCCCAATAGCTGCAAGCAAACTAAAAATGAGAATCTCTTTATGAATGAATCCAAAACAGAGTTCACCCACATATACCTATCTAAAAAGCATGAAACTAAAGAAAATTACGACCCGCTTCGTGACGGCGAACCATGGAGGAAAAGTACAATTCTGGGCTCACTACTTTGCAGTACTGCTGACATTGCAGTACGCCGCGTCACGGGGAGCATATCTTTCCGGTCCTTCTGGAAGCTATGGATTCGTAGATCAAAGATGCCCACGTTACGATTATACAATGCAACCTGCGTATCCTTGATGCTGTATAACTGTAACAGCAGGGCAGCTCCAATGGCTTCTCTAGACAAACTCGATGCTGCCATCGCAAACACCTACGCACCACCACTGGACACCGATGGCCAGACAGTATAATTTATAACGATGCACTATACAAGATGTGTAATACACAGCCGCTGTCGGTAAAGGTCGCCCAGCAAAGATGGTCCATGTTTGGCCATGTGCTAAGGATGTCAGAAGAGACACCAGCACAGAGAGCTTTGGAATTCGCCCTACTCGGAGCCAGCAAATATAAAGCCAGTAGAGGACGTCATTGCACGAATCTGCTAAGCGTGCTGCGAGATGACCTCAAGAAAGCAGGACTCGGTACACTCAAGTCAAGAATGGACCTGAGGAACCTAAGGATTCCGGCTGAGGACAAGACATAGTGGGCAAAAGCGAAGATGGACTGATTGCAGCTGTAGGGTATTTATACTACTACAGACGCAGAATACAGTAATCATCATTATCATCACTGTCATAAACTGGAAAGATCCATTTATAAAATTAAAAAAGGTCTTCTCCTGGCCTGCAAATTGATATTAATCAAGACTGCCCCATATACAGCTATGGCCAGATCGACAGGTCTAGGGTTAAGTTGACAGACGGTGAGGGTAGGGTGGTACGTGGTTAAAGTGCCATCGAACGGGCAACAAACACGTGATCAGTATCGGCCGATGAGCTCATAATACAGGCGTGTTTCACTAAGGTGCTCTATATTGGTTATAAGATTGTGCTTAGTTCCACCCACCCCATGTTGGAATCGATCGATCTCTGAACTCCTCAGCTATCAATTTGCAGTAAACTATGCAGGTAAACTGTGGAATAGTTTGAAACTAATTTGACTGGGTGCTGTTGGGTCCGTCATCAATTCTTGACGAACCAACCTACGTCATTCATGACATAATTGATTATGACGTCAGCATACACGCCACGTTGTTGATTATGACGTCATATGATTGACTGAGAAACTGGAATCCTCTATTGAAATATATTAGCCTTTTATATTATAATAACCTTCTTTTTGCGAATCAGAAATAATGTACGTCTGTAGGTTAGAAATTTTGACATTTCTGGCAAAGCCACTTATGTTACAACGATAGCGTGTGGCACATGTTAATATATCGCCATGTACAGCGTAACATTGAAGAGGTCTTGCATTCCAGTATGTGGGTTAGTGCGTGCGTGCGTTCGTGTGTGCGTTGCTGGTGGTGCGGGGTTGGGGTGTCGTGGCTGCGTGGGGTTGAGTGTGTGCTCGAGTGCATCAGCGTTTGCATGTAACCGGAATCGGAAGAGGTTCCCGCTTCACCTGCGCTATAAGCCCAATTAAATTAATGATTTTCTGAATTAATTGGAAGAAGAATTCTATGAAGCTTCACACTTCATTTAAGTCTCATGCCGGCGCACTATGGAGTCGTGTCCTTGTACCGATATATCCTGCTACTTTGCATCCAAATGTAAATTCATGGACATATTTGAACACCAGAATCTAAATTTGTGCATACATACAGTGACACTTTCGAGTTTCAAACATGCATATATGCCTATCTGCCAGTACCATTCACTTTAAGCATAGATATCGTATATATTGGCTAGATCACTCATGGCCCTCCCAAAGGCGGCATTTCAGAGTTCAGTATTTTCTCGCCGATCTTGTTTATATCCGAATATCATATTACTATCAAAATCTAGTTTTTGTTCCCAATTCCATTTCCTAGTCGAATAAAATGTCAAATTAATGCATCCAACCAAATTTTATTTACGGTCCAAATATATAAATTCAGATCACGAGTGCCTGCTTCTGCTTTTGCTTGGCAAGTAGTAGCCATTGCGCTACTGCAAGAGAGCCCGCGGCAACATTTATGTTCCGTCACTTCTGACTTCTGAAAAAACTTAGAGGCCCGGCATTATATATGGTGGCACGCTTTTATAGACCGTGGTGGGGGCACGAATGAGAAGAGCACGGAGAAACGTCACGATCTACTGATAGTTGTTGCCACGGGTTGAAAAGTTTGCAAAATGAAACATCAGCTGAACAGCTGTTACTGACAGATTGCATCGACGTGTCAAAATCTGAAAATACCCGGTCAGGCTCACTGGTGATTTACTGAACTCAAGTCATCGGCGGGAACCAGCCCCATGGTGAGGGCATGTGCATGAGTGATCTAGACAATATATGCGATGTCAATGCGTATGGTGATGACATCCTGATCCAGCTGTTCCTTAATCCTTTACTTCTTGAAATGCGAATGGCTCAGCTTCAATGCACAGAGAGGAAAGCCGTGAAAAGCATGAGAAGTTTTCTTCTTCTTCTTCTTCTTTCTCTTCCAACTTCCTCTTCTTCTTCATCATCCTCCGCCTCCTCCTCTTCTTCTTCTTCTTTTTCTTTTTTCTCTTCTTTGGTCACTGTTTGTCTATTTTGTATCCTCAGCCAGAGTTCTTGGCTTCAACAGTTTCATTTCGCTTCTTAGTGTACCATGTCCTGCGGTTTCAGATCGGAACGTGGTTCTTTTAGCATGTGTGTGCAGCACTTGGCATCCTCTGCTGGCTTTGTAGATGTTGGCTCCGAATACGGCCAATTCCAAGGCCGTATGTATGTACAGGTGGGTCTTGTGACATTCGCCTAACACGGCCAAACATAGGCCATCTTTTCTGTCCACTTTCATTGTACGCAATACAATTATTATGTCTAGCACCAGTCTTTTGGAGCCAGCAGCAATCTGGGATAATTTACTTACATCAGATTCAATATTAAAATTGAATGACATGTTTAGGCATGACATTACATCACCAGTGTCGCAAGTGAAAAATGAACTGACTGTTTTCACTGACTACCTAAAGATAAATATAGAACAATGTGAGACACTGGGTGATGTTATGAAATCTTTGTCACAGGCCAGTTTGAAGCAGATGTTTCTAAATGTTTATCTGCTTTTGAAACTTGTTCTTACACTTCCTGTTACTACTGCAAGTTGTGAGAGAACACTTTCTACCATGACACATGTAAAGACAAAGATACGATCTACAATGGCGAAGAGTAGACTCAGTTCTCTTTTAACAATGTCCATAAACAAAGATATATATATATATATATATATATATATATATATATATATATATATATATATATATATATATATATATATATATATATATATATATATATATATATATATATATATATATATATATATATATATATATATATATATATATATATATATATATGACTGGTTAGCTATATATATGTATTTATAGATTCATTAGGAATATAGGGTCGCTTCGACCCACGTTGCCGTCTATTTCCTGACACCGTTTACAATGTATAACATTATGTACAATATTGTCTTAAAGCAGAGGTCGCATCCGACCTTACGGTACCACTTAGGGCGGTACTTTATTTATTATTAATAACGGTATACATAACTAAGATATGTCCCTATGTGTGGCGCACCTATTAGTCATCAGTACAGCTTAAACGTCACATGTAGTCTTTACACCGCTTTCTTGCGGTGTGAGTTGAGGCATGGTATAGCTTCCGCCTGGGGAATTACTGCAGGATGCTGGTCGTAATGTTTCATACTCGAAAACAGTGAAGAATAAAGCCAAATTCGGTGGCTAACAGGGCCTAATGCATAGCACATACTGAATAGTTCACCGTAATACCATTATACTGTTTGTGCTTTAAGAGTGACGGATGTCTCTATTGTGTAGAGACAGTAAGTACATATTATGTTGAATTATTTTCTCTGCATAAGACGAGCCACTCCATTTAGCTCTTGCAGCGCGTAAACCAATGTCCTTGTCTGGACCACGGTCAAAACGTAAATTCAACGACGCTGGATACGTCCATTGTTCTATACCACCCTTTCTGTAGTGGCACGGCAAGTCTGGCGAGACATGGAAAACATCACCATTGTTACATACTAATTTAGATGGTAACGACCAAAAGTCTTACACCGCGATGAAAGCACCACTGGTGACGGTGGTCAGAAAAAGAGCCTTCTTTTTAATTTAAGGTGTTACTCCTGTTGATCTACCAGGAATGTACTAAAACTCTGCACTGCAGAGCACGGTTGTACAGAGAGGGAACCTGGCTGTAACAAGCTGCGTGGGTATAGATTGCAGAACATGAGCTCTATGCGGTAGGCAGATAGTAAGAATGCTCCCACTCGGACTGAGTCCGCCTCCCTTCTACCCGAGTTCGGTGACTGCAGAAAGGGTGAAGGTCGGTGCAACAGTGGTGCTGCTTCCCGACGTATGATCTGGATTGGGTGCAGTGACTGGTGCGTTCTTCCAGCATTTTGCTGCTAACACTAATTGTGCAGCTGGCACCTGTGGAATTTTGAATATCTCCACTGGGTGCTTTATGCTGCGTTTCTTTCCCGCATACAGACTACATGGTTTGGTTGGTTTTCACAACATCGGATTATTAGCCGTAATGGTGGAGATGGTGTTCACGCACGGTGCCATAGTCGTTTTTGTAGATCGTGGTGGTACATACTGGTGTGCTAGTAGATTTCCGCCCATCGCACCTCAAGTGCATGATGACCAGGATGACTGGTTAGCTGCAGATCTCGGGGTTGCGGATCCCGTATGATGTGTCTCCGAGAACTACAAAGACCGACTTCTAGAGCCGGTGGAACACTGATGTTTCAGTGGGGCCATGCGACCATTGCTGCCAAGATTGAACCACACGGTCTCATCCCAACTATTAGTATCACCAGTATGTCTATCCATACTAATTTAGAGTCATGGAATAAGTTGTAATTAAAATAGTGGAAATGTTAATATATACTATACAAACAAGGTGAATCGTTCCACAGTAAATGAGCACACAATAATACACAATATAGAGCTAACTGTTGTTCTTTCTACGTGGTGTCGCCGGAGGTACCACACAGGTTCTTGAATCCGCAGAGGTATCCTCGCAAGAGAAGCATCCGCAATGAAGTCACTAAGTAGCTTAATATAAGCTAATATACCCCTAACACACAAAAATAAATATTGTTGTTGCAAGAGGAAAGTGCCTCGCGTGGGCCTCCGTCACAGGAAAATTCCTTCACCGCTGAAGCGGAGGAAAAGAGCTGGCAAAAAGGGTCACTCTTTTGTTCAACAGAAAATGCTAAGTGCTGAAAATCCTAGTGAAGCTACTGTTAAGGTGTTGCATGCTGGTTTACGTGAAGACGGGATGAACGATTTCCAAAGAATTCCTAGGTCACCGTCTTATGTAGTTTCCAAAGATACTGTATTGGTAGATGCTGCTTTATTTATGCGGGCCTTCTGCTATAGTCTAACCTACCAATTATTTGTTAGAAACGAAAACTAGCTTTGGCCGCAAGTGGCAGGGATTCCTACCTATCTTTAGATACAGTTGTCCAATGGGCGCAGATGCTCAGCTTCCCGTAGGCCACTTTGGAATAGCATCTACCTCCATGGACAGCATGCGTACATGTTATGACACAAGGCATCCAAATTCTATGAAAGTCCGGCTACCTTGACCTGCAACCACATAACACATCACCTGGACATTGGCTCCATTTCACACAAGCAAGTTTGGTTACTATCATGTCTTTATGTTGGAGCTGGAGAGACGGATATCCATTGCGAGCATCCTTCCCATGAGGGCGTGATGAGCTCCAACGCTTCATCAGATACTCCAACGAATTGGATGGCGATCTGCATCTCGTCTGTCACTGCATGCTACAGATCTAACAGTTAACCTGTTGCTAGGGTTAAGTTCCAATATGCCCAAATGTGCACTGAAGGCCGGTAAATAAACTAACTAACTCATACTTATAACTATATGTTTTTGCAGTGCCTCCTTCTTTGGCAGGGTTATCTAGCTAACAAGTATCCGAAGATATGAGTGGGGGGGGGGTGGTGGTGTATGTAAATCAGCACTTTAACCATCACCGCTCGGAAACCTCTGATAGTTTCCCAGGGTCGGATCCGATCAATGTGCTAATGGGGAAGCCAGACAATTATAAAGTCATATGGCTGGTGGTGGATCATGGAAAGAGACAATAACTTGATATATATATATATATATATATATATATATATATATATATATATATATATATATATATATATATATATATATATATATATATATATATATGAGGCCTTATGGGTAATTGGCCAATTTTACACAATCTTGCCAGAGTGCGGCGCTACATTACCGCCATAACCGGAAAAGAGGCGTACACTACATGTCTCTAAATGAAGAAATTATCCATAACCACTGTAACCTATACTATCGAGCAGAACCATAAGGCTTAGTCAGTAACATGCCGGGCTCAAACAATTAGAGCATGGTCAACGATCTCAGTGTAAAATTGATGATGGTGGGAATAAGTGATGTGGATATAAATGTTGCTGTATAGTATTTTCTAGCGTACTGTTGTCCAAAGTTTTCTACAATTAAACAAAACATATTAACTGGATGGCTATCTGTAAGTGATGCGGATATAAATGTTGTTTTATATTATTTCCTAGCGTACTGTGGTCCAAAGATTTCTACAATTAAACAAAACATATTAACTGGATGGCTATCTGCCATATACAACTAAACAATGCAATAAGTAGTAATAATTAAATTTAGTAACTAAGTATCATAGACTGATAAACTTAGATGGTGCGGCTAGTTGAACGCACCACAGTAAACAAGGATACTATTCACAGTGATAAAGAAATTATAAATTGCCGTCCTAAGACCGGAGAGGTACCTATTAGTCATCAGTACCAAATACGGAAATAATAATAATTAAATGTACAATAGTATAGTCACTTGTTTACCTAATAGTCATCGGTACGGAACAGGCTACCATGTTACTGATATTGAGGGGCTAACATATTCATAGCATGAGTCGACACGTTCTCTAGAGCTGGAGAGATTTCCACAGGCGATTTCTGCAGCTTGTCTCCGCAGGTTGGTTCTGCAAGTTGACTCCTCCAGACAGGGTGGACTCGGCACACACTCAGGACAGTGAAACAGAGCAGTGAAGAGAGGTCTATTAGATAGTCCTAGTAAGTAGTATACAATTTATATGTATGAGTGACCAATTTACGGCAATGTATCATAATGTGCTTAGGAGAAGCGCAGTAGGAACAAACCTTCCTTCGTGGCCTCTTATATCTACATTTAATCTTTTTTTTAATCCAGGTCGATGAACGGTGCGACTCAGTGTCATATTCACTGAGAGAGGAGACCATCCGTGGAGATGGAGGAGACCGGTTATTACATACCACTAGAGGGCACCATACATTTGGCGGTATAGCAGCAGGCCTAGTAGCTTGGATAAAAGTTGTTTCTGTTGAATTATCTTTACCTACCAGGGCCATTCTATATAAAAAAGGAAGTGGTGTGTGAATGACTGGTTTTGAAGCGCCGTCCATTATTGGTGAGGGTTATTAGGTACCGCAGACACCATGCGTGTCTGTGGTACTGTTGATTGCGAGACCGTTTTTACGGTGTCGCAATCTTGTTTAGGTCTAGGTAGAGGGGGGTAATGCGCAGGTTTTTGAATCAGTTTTATGAGACAGGCACTGAACGGACTCTTCCTACAGTGCCCGTGTTAGTTTGCCTGACTTTCTGTTGTTGGCTTACTTTGCTCTAACTGTGGTGTAGCGGAGGGAGGACGGTTCGGACACCATTCCCTCCAGTGTCCTGCTTCACCGCACCCAAAACAAGTGTTTGGGTGGGTGGATGTCGGTGTAGGACAGTTTATGGTAGACCTATTTATGTTCTGTGCTACCATGATCGATAAAGTAGTTGAGAGATTGGTCAGAGAAGCAATTTGTTTTGTAATATCCTCTAACCGTTCATCCGTATTAGACCTATTGGAATTATTATGTTGGTTACCCCTACCTGGGGAATTATTGTGTCCTCCACGGTGGGATTGGCCACGGCCTCTGCCTCGTGGTGCATTATTTTGCTTAGGTTGTGTGTTTCATATCATGCCTGCTTCGCTTGCCCTACTCGAAGCAGGTGGGTGTCTGTAGTATTATTTGTGTCAGCTAACTCAGTGATAGGATGTAATTGTCGTTTAGCATTCTTTTCCTGTTCTAGGAAGTTTTCTACTCAAATGACAGTCGCCGTTAACATTTGTAGGCTTCCGTGTTCTAGCAGAAAAAGTTTCTCTTTTAGAGGAGGTTCGCCGCCCAGGTCGTCGATAAAAGTATCCAATTGTAAGTGAGTGACTCCCTCCGGATTGATACTGGGATAAGCTAGTGCGACTAATCGCCTGATACAGTTTGCCAGTTCAGGGAGAGTTTCATTCGCACATCGCCGTAAGTTCTTTAACTGTAAATGGATAGTCTCTCCATGGGCCGTATCACCAAACCTTTCTGACAATGCATTCTCCAATTCACTATAGGTTGGTGTTACTTCAGACCCCATGTCTGCTAATACCTGCAATGCTTTTCCCGATAATTTTGCGGCTAGGTACTCTCACATTTGGTGATCTGACCAACCATTCCTCCTGCTGCTGATTTCAAAATGGCACTTATAGTTGGCCCAGTCCCCTTCCCCACTGAATTCAGGTGGAAGTATGACTCGGCCGGTGCCATGATAGGGAGTGCTCTGCGCAAACCCCGGTGGTAGTGCAGGCATACTTGGAGTAAAAGCTGAAGAGGGACGGGAATCATAGTCATCAGGCTGGTATTGATATTTCCTAGGCGGTAATTCTGAACTGTACCGTCTAGGTGAGGGATTCCCCTGCATACGGTACTGTTCATTATACCTAGGTGGTGCCATGTTTTGTAATGGTACCTGGGTTGTTGGCCTAGCAGGGTTGGTGGGGTGTACTATTAGCCGTTCCCGATATTGTGGGATGCTTGGAAAGGGACGTGGATAATTGGTGAACTGAGTATACGCCGGCTGTTGATTAGTTAGTGGTAGTTCAGGCTCCATGTTCCATTGTTGGTACTGTAATAGTAAGTTAATATATGGTACCTTTGGTGTAGTTATTTGTGAATGGTACATGGACCCGTTGGCCTGTTCGTTTTGCCATTGTTCACTTGCTGTTGCCAAGTGTGGGCGTACAGGGTGTGAGGTATTTACTGGTCCCCTGAGGGGATGGTTATGGTGTAGTCCGTCATCCAGCAATGGCGAATGAGTCTCATTGTGGATGTCAGACAATGTTATATAGTGGTCACCCGCCTGTGAAGCATCGATGAACGGTACTTCACTTACAGGTGAGTATTCCTGTCTTATGGGTGCTAATGATCCCACAGCGGGGAGCGATATATAAGGATTGGTGTGTGTTCCCACCGTCCTATCGTTCATACACCCCATTTCTTCATTCGAAAGTGTACATATTGAAATAAAACGAAGACCGAAACATACGGGAATTGAAACCAAGTGTAGGTTCAATTTCCACTCGAGCCCCACATCGGGCACCACTTGTAGCCACCGGGGGGGCATGCTGCTGGTTGGCCAGCCTTGGGGGTGGGGAGCGGTTGCCGCGCATCTCTTGTGTCTACAAAAACCGACCTCCAGGGCCGGTGGAATGATCACATTCCAGTGGGCTCGTGCAGCCATTGCTGCGAAAATTCAAAACTACCATATCATCCCGGCTGTTCGTGTCCCCGGTGTGTCTAGCCATCATTTCCAAGGTGGAAAGAACGGTGCTAGCACAATTTACTTACTTGATTATGGTAACAAACAATTTTTGTATGCTTGTCACTTACGAACGGTGTACATAAAAATGAGAGTGGTGAATTGGGCTTATGTCTCGCCGGAGGTAGCTAACTGATCTAGCCATATATAGACGATATCGTGAAAGGTACACCTGTGGGGGAAAGCTACGGTCAGGGCACATTGGTTGGTATTATATACACCATATCTGCCTCAGAATATCTTCGACAGGTCTGAACCGATTTAATTTCTGTTCAGCGTTTTAAATTCCTCATTCAATTCTGATATTAATACATACCAAACTCTTTGAGGACGGTCCCATATTACGGAATTGCCATAATATGAGCAAGTATATACATAAGTTGCCTGTCTCCACCGGCTAATGTGTCAATGTTTGTTTCCCTCTCATGGCCGCGCAAGCGCGTAGGGCGATCTCACTGATTATTTAGTTCCCCTGGTGGAATGGCTTTTATGCGCAGGCTGTATGTGGCCAGCGGAGGGGTGAGCATGGACTATGCTGGACCGGGCCGTCTCGTACGCACCCGACGGTTATCCGTGCTACATTATGTTGGTGGTAGCACCTTCGGGTGAATAGACTAGCGATTAGTAGTTGCTACCGATTTAGGATTAGTGCGCTTCCAACCACACTATCCATGTACTTGTTGTCCGGAACTAACACGAATATCTGAACCACAGTCAATCCAGCCCAAGAAGAGGCATAGCCCAGTACAAATTATAATAGAAATATAGCCATTTTATTTAGCTTAGTGGGTTTTTTACTAAAGCTTTATTGCCTGATGATATCATGATATAAATGACAATCAGCTTTGATACATCAAACCATCTTTCTGTCTGGTAAAAGAAATATTTAGAATGTGTAGCCTACCAAAATGGCCTCAAATTGGTGATTTAGTAGTAGGAAATCTATAAGTTAGCACCTGTATATCATCCCAGATGAATCTAGCTATGTTTATGTGAACAGATAGACCGTGAAAACATAGGTATAGACACCCAATTTATATCTCTGCTATAAAAGATGAAAAGGTTATGACAATTCACCTTTCCAGAGTATCCATCTATTAATCTGACGTCATATGCTGTCATAATTAGTGAAGCCGCATGTATGATGACGTCATAATCATTACGTGATTCTATTAGGCCCGTCTTTAACTCTTAATAGTCCGGCACGTTGCACGAATTGCATGTCTTTACTGTTTAATAAACATTCTGCTGACTATTTTGAAACTAATTTGACTGGACGCTGTAGGCAGGAACAGCCAGCGCCCAGTCAAATTAGTTCCAAAATATTCAATAGCTTACCTGTATAGTTTTCGGGAAATTGATAGTCAAGGAGTTCAGAGATCGATCGATCCCCAACACGAGCGAGGTGTGAGTGGAGCTTAGCTAGAGATGGGTGGGACATAGCTAAAAATAGCAAGGTCTATTGTAAGACTATTATTCACGCTACAGAGGAGCTGACGGCGAGACTTTAATCTGAACATACTGACTGTTCCACTAAAAAGATTTTGGAAGATTTTTATGATGTCCTTTGGTAGACGCCAATAAAACAAATGAATGTAGTTTCATTTCCATTACAATTTGTCCTAGGTTATGCCTATTTTTGGCTGGATTGACTGGAATATTAGCTACCGTGACTTAGCTCGCTTGACACGTGAGAGCAACACACATAGTGTATGGCCAATTTCTCCTCTAACATCCATGAGGAGACCTGCAGGTGCGAAGGGTGCATTCTGCGCCAGTGCATCTCACCCTACGACGATGGTCTCGCTAGCAGGAGTGGCAAATTTAGCTTGACCCAAAATTCCCGGATATAGTTTTTCCTTTGCTGATTATTTATATTTTGGTGGTATATAATGATATCCAGGTGGGTGTGGGATTGTCACGCTTGAGCAATTTGAGAAATCCAAGATGGCCGCCGTGAAACTAGAAAATAAGCGAAAATTTAGAAATTCTCATATCTGAAAATCCAAATAACATAGAAACATTGAAGTATTGTTTTCCGTCTTTGCACATACAGAATTCATTGGAAAAATTATTTAATTGCTAAAATGCAAGTGAAATCAAGATATGACTATGTTTATATGAGCAAATGACTGCCATTGCCAGGATATTACTCAATAACGTCAATTTTTTGCTGATGAATAATGAAGTTTGACGTTTAATGCAATTTTTGAGAAAGCCATGCTGTTTCACAGTGGGCCAGCCCGAATACACACCATCATCAAAGCAAGCAAAGCACACGGAGTGGTCTACATGTTGATCTGGAAAGACAGCTAGTTGAAAATGGACACCTAGCCGTTCATTATCATACAAACTGTCATGATACACGACAAAGACTAATCTGTCAAGATTTAAAACGGATGGTCACACTTCTCAACCGACATAGGAATGTAGTTCAGATATGCCATTTAACTCCGTGCATAATTGCCTTTATTGTGGAGAGCTGTGCGACTTAAATACATACAAACAAATTCGGAAAGATGGAGGGCCGCATATATTTTCAGCTCTGTCCACTCGGAGCATGACACAAACTCATATAAATAGTACTTATTGGAGACGTGTTAAGCTCGTGGTGATAGATTGGCAAATGAGATCAGTTCTCGGCTGCAAGGTGCTGTGAGTGATCGGCATATAGTTGATTCTAGATACCACGGAGACGGTATGAGTCTGTTTCTTATTAAGATGAATCTTGAATATGAAGAGAATGGTACATTATCACTACAGAAACCAGACGACGTAGCTCTGGGGTGTGTAGTAAATACCATTAATGGCGATAAACATCGTATATGGAATTCTTTCAAATTGTTCCAGGGCTGCGCAAATCATTGATATGACCAAAGTCATGTCATAGAGTGTGGACGCCAAGTTTATGTAACCTTTACAGCTGACCAACAACTATATCAACGATGTCTCCCTTCTTCGCTGCAGTGCATGCCCACTATGCATGATATGGCTTGTATTACATAAGACCAATGGCAAGCCTTCCTGAAGAAGTTAGTAGACCTGTTATGCAACGAGCGTATACAGTGCACCCTAATTCTGGATTGTTCAATTGCGTACAGAACGACATAGTACTTGAAACAACCTTCATGGTATATGGTTCTCGTCGCTCCGGAATAATCCGTCACACGCAAACTCTTAAAGTTCAGTAGCATCGTAATAACTTAAATCAGATGAAGGAGAATGAGCAACGTCATGCTCAACCTTTTCACAGGGAGGAAACCGAGGCAAGAATCCAGGCTGAGGCACAGGACAGGAAGCAATTGCGAGGAAAGTTTCACGTTTGCATAGATCCACTGGACCACACTCAACACCAAGTTGGTCTAATTAATATTGATTCTGGTAAAGTCGTAACTCACTCATCTGTAAATATATGTTGACAATTCATTCATTCAAATGGACTCATTTAAGAAAAGCTGGCCTAATGGATTTTATGACAACATATCAAAGAGAGTGAACACCATGCCATTATCACAGTACGCATCTCAACGTTGGGGATGTGAATTTTATTCAACACAGACGTCATCTATGTATGGGATCTGGGCCTACAGTTCAGTTCTCGTTGCCTTGACATAGAGAGAATATGTTGGCCCATGAGCTAGCACCTTACCACTCATGTGTGTTCGAAGCAAGTGGCCATATGCGTGAAGCCAAAACACAGTCCAATCTGAAGAATGCACTCAAAGTGGAATCATCAAGCCGGCCTGCAGCTAATGATATAGAGGAAGCATTTCTAAATGGGTATTATAGGCATAGGGTCATCTCGGTTGTGCCATGGCCAGCAACTGGTACCGTGCAGGATTATATAAACAGGTCCCATGTCAGCATTTGCCATCATTTGAAGACATGTAATGTCTAGCTTATGTTTGACCGTTACAGTGAAATCTGTTGCAAGGAATCTGCTCGACATAGCTGAGAGGAGACAGCCAGTGGAGCCTACACATTATGCATTGCTCCATCTTTGCATCCACAGACCATAACAGTGACAGTGACCACCAGCAAAGCGCAACTGATCGACCTCATATGTGCCGATAATTCATTGCATAAACTTGACTTCTTGAATCAGAAGCCTATTTTTACTGGAAAGGACCACGCACATGCCAAGATAAACCGCAGTGTACTTATCAGGTGATAAGATATGACGTCAGCTCACGAGGAAGGAGATACTCTCATTGTGCAGCAAGTAGCAAGTGTATGATCTGACACTTCACTTCTAGTGGCAGATGGTACAGACATAGTTGTCCTTTTGTGAATTGCTTGTTATCATGGTGATATTTCTGGACATGTGATAATGGTCTCGTCAGCTCAGGGTCATACGCCTATTGATATTATCTTAGCTGCAGAAAAAGCGCAATGCTATTAATACAGACGTATTACTTACTCATGGTACCACTGGGTGTGATACTGTGGCATCATACTTTGGAACTGTCGACAGTATAGCACTTAATGTGCTGAAATGTAGCCAGAATTCTCTCGGTTATCTAGTTAACACTCCCATACATTCATATTAACAGGCCATGGGCAGCCTCGGTGTTTATTCCTTGACAGAAACACGTCAGAGAATGTGGTCATCGAAAGTAGATCGAAGTATGGCTTGTGATCATAAAAAAGGCTTAGTTCTCTGCCTCCCACTAATGAAGCATTCACGGAAAATGTCATGTGCTCATTTCCAAGGTGCTCTATGGCCGCACACAAGTGAACAACACCCAGCGAAACTGGACCAACTGCACATGGCTGACCATGACAAGAAGGGTCTACATCACTTAACCGAAATACAATTCCAGATGGAACAATATCGCTCCAATGGATTGGCTCAAATTGATACTATACTCCTGTGATCAGGTAATACACAAAGGTGTGGTTGCAGTCATTCCAAGCTAGCGTGGACTGTCTTCTGTTCGTGCCAGTTATGTTTTAACGACCAGACTAAGCAAGTTCACCAGGTAGATGATGAAGATGACTAACGGTATCAGACTAACTAGTTCTAGAATGACACAGTAGAAATGCTATAAAAGGATGGTCAATTAATAAAAGTGCACCATACAAAAAGACAAATGCTCATGCTTAGCAAAGATAATATACAGTTTCGGAGATAACATCCAAGTGGTAATGAAATTAATATGGCAGTCATGTTTCTTGCAACACGGCCTGGCACGGCAATTTGTGATATAACACATGGCCACATCTTAATTTCCATAAATTTTAACAATTAAATAGTAGTTCCAATCATTTTTGCCTGTCCTAAAACATAAAATGACATTTCAATCATGTTTCTAGATTCTCTTGTTTTTGAAATATGGGAATTTCTTAATTTTCTCAAATTGCTCAAGCGTGATAACCACAGACACACCTGGATATCATTATATATATATATATATATATCCCAAACACAAATAATCAGAAAAAGCTGTATCCGGAAATTTTGGGTTACACCCCATGGCTGCCAGAATACGCTGGGCCAGGTTCAATCGAACGAGAACGCAGTGCCAAGCGACAACATGAGAACGTATTAAGCTATTCTTAGCCATTTTCCCGAAAAATTTTCCACACTGGTACGTTCTTGTCAAATAATTAATTTTCAATATTTTAAGATGAATCTTTTCCCAAACAAATTCACGGCTGACTACGGCGTATAAAGATGCGCCTTATGCGACCCATGCCATCAGAAATTATGCATTCATGAATATTCTGACATCATGAACCTGAGCTAGGGTGCATTCTATCAACGATTGTTAACTTGTAACACCTCTTATGTCAACTGCATGTAATGTGTAAACATTTTGATGGTCAATATTTTCCAAGATACTTTAATTCTAGAAGATTATTCTTGTAAATTTAACACTGAATTTCCTTTCACCGGCTTGATCATTAGAGGGGTAATGGTAAAAACTTACAGTTTATATTTAGCCAGTGTCTATGTGCAGGCCGAGAGAAGAGTATTTCTGAAAATTTACCACTAGAATTACTGGCTCGGTTACCGAGCCAGTAATTCTAGTGGTAAATTGCCAAAAATACTCTTCTCTAGGCCTTTCAAATAGCAATGTCTGGAGATCACAGCAAAGTTGTTTTTTGGTTAGTTTGACGTATAAAGGGTTAAGTTGACACAATAGTGGTTAATTAGTACCCTCCTTTATAGATAGATTCATGTATCCACGGCATTCAGCCCGGTCCATGTTTCTCGAATATATGAAAACACGTGTAATATTCAAAGAAAGATTTTCATTGGCTAGATATCAATCTCGTCGAAAGTTATAAAATTACACTTGCTCAAGTTCGTGCATCTCGTGCATCGTTATAATTTTTGTCTCGGTTGATAATAGTGATATGAAATGTGACCACTTTCCATTTCATTGATTTATCATTTTAGCGCTGCCAATCTTCTACTGTTCAGCTTGCTAGCCATTCGTGTGGGAACATCAGATTGCGACACCAGTCACCAACCCATGTATGACCAAAGAACCCATTCGAATGGGAACTCAACTCTAGAATCGGGTTGTTAGCTAGTTGAGGGTCAATGAGGACGCATGAGGACACACGAACGTATGACGCCATGGATTCTTACAATGTTTCTCATTGCACCTCAACCTATGGGAAAATGATAAATATCAGGAGGTCATATTCGCCTCGCAAGAAATGGGGTTCTAGTCAAGACTTAGACTATGGAAAAGGCAGGTCAGCCTATTGTTATGAAAAGGTTAAGTAGATTCAAGCATTCAGATGAATTCAGTTATCCTGTCTGAGTGCGTAATCTCCAGATAGTTCGTGTTGTCATTAAATGTACATATACCAGTGGCAACCATTTATGAATTTTCTATACACCAGGTGTTGATCGTCCTGTACCAAAGATTGCACATCCATTTTTAGCAATACCACATAAGCTCCGTCCACTTTTATGTTTGGTGAAAACTCTTATACTTTGAACCCTGAATTCCTAGAATTAAAGTTTTAAGCTGACTATAGGTCCTACTGGTAAGCTATTGAATATTTTGAAACTAATCTGACTGAGTCTGTTGCTGCCTAATTGTAAATTAGTCGTAGACATGCAATTCGTATACTTAGTGACGGACCTTTTGATTTTCGTGCCTATATATATATATATATATATATATATATATATATATATATATATATATATATATATATATATATATATATTGAGCTTTACGCTATTTTGTTCATGTGAGGTCATACCCAAATACGTCACATGCTAGCTGACGTCACACTCAAAATTTAATACACATTCCGTTGAATATTTTGAAAGTAATTTGACTGGGATATGTTGCTAGGCATCAAGGGCCATGTGCCAAATTGCTTTCAAAATATTGAACAGCTTGCCTATATAGCATAGTTACCTGGAAATTTTAATTATGGAAATTTAAGTCTCACGGTTTCAAATAGTTTACAACACGCATACAACATGGGCGGGGCAAAGTTAAAAATAGGCGGGACATAGCTATAAATGGGGCCCCTTTATTACATGGATATAGTAGCCGTGTTCTCCGCTGATATTAGCGGTTCTTGATGTTAATGACAATGAACCATTCCATTTTGAGCTACACCTCACCCATCTCTAGCTAGGTTCCGCACACACCTCGCTCGTGCTGGGATCGATCGAACTCTGAAGCTGATTGTGGGATCATATGATGTCAGATTGATCCATGGATACTCTGGAAAGGTCCATTCCCAGCAGGTGTAATAAGGCCTGATTGTCCTGCGTACAATGCCGGTTCAGTATGACATTCTCCTGGCAAGTTTAGTCACATATTCTATCTAAATGAAAATTGGCATATGCTAGAGTTAGTGAGGCAAACCATCATATTGCCAATAGCTAAAAGGTGCTAAATGTTTCCGAAACAAAGTTGCAGATATACTGGGTACGTCATTTCAGCACCCACCCACCTGCAATAGACAAATAGTTAGTTTGCCTTCAAGTAGGCGACTCTATATTATCGGGCCTCTTCTAACCTATAGGCCTATGCACAAATGACAAAACAACTGTTTTGCTTTACTTGGTCAGCCACCGTAGTTTAATATTTTCAGCTGAAAATACAGTTACAAATCTAAGTTCTACTTTAACCTTCATAGGTGTGCAGGACGCCCATGAAAAACCGGATGGCTGTTTCCGAAAACCTGTGTCAGTAGCTTTGATTGACATAGCACACCTCAGGTAGGATGACGGACTCCATCCTGATGGCAGGACTCCATCCTGAAAAATATAAGCAAAATATTTTCTGTGCAGAAATTATTTCAAACCACATGATAATTCACCAATACACATCTTGGTCCTTAAAATTTTCAAAACATATCATACAATAAAATACTACTAAGAAAACTTGTTGCCACTCCGGCGACTGACCGTAGAATGACTAAACTCGTTACCAAAACGGCCATTTTTACACGGTAATTACAATAAAATGCAATTTTATATTTACATATATACATTAATATTATTTATGTTTACAATGTTTTCAGCGATTGCACTACCTCCATTAAAAAACCCAATAATCGTTATAAATAATAATAGTAATAATACCACTAAAAACGATAAGACTAACGCTCTCTACACACTTGCAACAAAAAGTTGGGTGGACAAAAAATAGAACAGCGTCCTAATTTGAGCCAACTCTTTCATCCAACTTTGTCATCCAACAAGTTGGCCGGCGTGTATCGTTTTCATACAACTTTTTCATCAAACATTTTATGAGACCAATCAATTGTCCCAGTTTAATACACGTTATCTACATCAGCGTCTCCATGTGCTTCATTTGCGTGTCATATGGCAACAGCAATGCCTACCCATAGCGAAGGTACATGGACAATCAAAGAACTCAACAATATAGTTGAGCTTTACGAGGAGCTACGAGTGTTTATTTAATGAGAAAATACTATTGCAATCGCGATAAACGAGGAGATGCGTGATGAGAAATTGCGCATGAGCTGATCTCTGTGAAGATTTTGAATTTTGCACAGATGTTCTATACAACTTGTTGTATACAACGTGCTGGTTCGTGTGTACTTTCGGAACCAACTTGTGGTATACAACTTGTTGTGTCTTGTGTATCGAGCTTAATAACAACAACGAGCATTCTGTAAGTATTTCTTTGCAGCTGACGCCACAAACATAGTGACGTATTATATCTCAGTTATGAAAATTGGAAAGTTCATCAAGTGTACTAATTGTATGTCCTTGATTGATTTACAATTCAACAAACATTTTGTTGAATATTTTGAAACTAACTCGACTGGGAGGCGTTGTCGTAAAAGAGAGCAACGGCCCCAGTCAAACTAGCCTCAACATACTCAACAACACTCCCGTACAGTTACCCCGATAGTGGGATTCTGGAAATTTAGGATTCAAAGTATAAAGATCGATTCCAACACACGTAATGGTGGGTGGACCTTATCTATAGAAATAGCTAGAAATGAATGGTACCATTAACGCCACATAACGGCAATGCATTAACGCGGATGCTAGAATTACCACCAATGTTATAGCGCCATCATACATTAGACACTTTCTAGTCATCCCCAGGGCGCGTGTTTAAGACAGATTTAATGGCCCATTGCATGCTGGACAAAGAAAATACCATTTCAGCATGCGTCTGTATGTTTGCTAACTGGAGAATAGTAGGCTTACTGCTGATAGCAATGGTAGCGAGGCAATGAATAAGGTGGGATGGGTTATATTGTCCATAGGCGATGCAAGTGTCGAACATTGGCATAGAGCAGCAACGTCATTCAGTGAAACGGTTTTCAAAATAATCAACATGATTTAGAGATAGTATGGAGAGGTAATGAAGATTTTTCTGAAAACAGCAATGCAAATACGGAATGAAATAGTGTACGGTAACTCGATAACGGCCATTATTCGCATAGATACGGATGGCTGCCCGGAAATAGAGTCTCACAATATATCTCTATTAAGCCATTAACACTTTCAAACACAGAGCCAAGATATCACTAGAATTCTTTATTATATCTGACATACTCGGTTGACTAATTTGATATTAATTGTTTTGGAAGCTGTTGCCTCCTATGTCTGATTGGGCAGCAAAAGCTTTCAGTAAAATTTGTTTCACGATATTTGGCCACTTCAGCCCTATCTGTATTGAAGCTGAGATTTCAAAGTTAGCAATAAATACCTATGAAGTTGGTGCTGACTTGAAAGCGAAGCGAGTCAGCTAGATGCCAACGGGTTGATGTGATAATACCTGACAGTAAGGCGTAGTAGCCTATGTATATTAACGCGGCTAAAAAAATCAATTTCTGAATTGAAGCTAGTACCTAGATTGACAACTGCGTGCAGTAGCATCGTTATGGATGTCGGCGTGACACTTATTCAAATACTGAAAGAAAATAAATTTACATATAATTTGTAAATATGTCATTACGTGTCGTTAAAAATAGTAGTGCTTGAACTCAATTGTAGTGTAATACATCTAGCGTCTCATTTCAGTTGTCGCGTAAATAACGTATATTGTAGCACTAGGGAATAACAACAAACAATAAGTGTTTTCCGATATTTACGTGATTTTATATTGTAGCCAAGATGGACGTGTTTAACGAGACGAACGGTACCCAGCTTGTAACCCCGGGCATTAACATCCGAAGTGCCTCGCCATGGGACGACGCTACGTGGATTCTCACAAGCTCCTTTATCATATTTACTATGCAATCAGGTAAGGCGCGCACGCACATACGCGCATGTGGATTAGCGTATTAGGTAACACGCATGTGCGTGTCAACGCACACACGCACACAGACACACACCCACGCACACGTACGTACGTACGCACGCACGCGCCAACATGCAGTATAAAGGATAAGAACTTACACATAAACATATTTATACACGGTATCAACATTGAGTGTGGGAATTTTAGCCAAGTCAATCCACGTTATGACCAACGCTTTGAAAATTGCAACAGAAGTTCTGTCAACTATAACTAACGACTACTGTGAAACAATTCACCTTTCCCGAGTATCCATCTATTATCTGACGTCATATGACGTCATAATCAGCTAAGCGGCGTATGATGACGTCATTTTCATTACATCATAAGCTATTCTATTTGCCCGGTCTTTAACACTTAATAGACCGACACGTTGTACGCACTGTATGTCTCTACTATTTAATATACATGCTTGTTGCTGCCATAGGCAGCAACAACGCCCAGTAAAATTATTTCCAAAAAATTCAATGACTTACCTGTATAGTTTTCTGGAAATTGATAGTCAGAGAGTTCAGAGATCGATCGATCCCAACACGAGTGAGGTGTGGATGGAGCTTAGCTAGAGATGGGCGGGGCATAGCTAAAATGGAAAGGTCCGTGGTATATAACCAAAAGGATTTAACAATCTCTGAGAAGGGGAAATATAACTAGAACAGATTTAGTGAAGTAGGCCTAATTGTAAAGTTCTATAAATCTGCGTGTTCTGTAGAAAAGTGATGTCTGGGTTTAACGACTCCATCGGAGTGAAGAGTATTGCTTATTACACCATCTATGTAGGTTTAAACCACGTCAGATAGGCTCAGAATGAATATTCCATGATTTTAAAAAGTGTTTTAATGCTAAAATTATAATTTTGTAATACTTCAGCATGGCGGATGGTATTGCGTCATTTAGGTTTAACCCTAACGTGGTGCCTTTGACATTACGTTATGACATGTGATATCTTCAAGGATATCAATTAATCTTCTCTGATCAAGAGGAGCTCATTTCTGGTAATTTGGTCCCCTAATGGGTAACTTTGACATTTTATCTTTGGCCACAAAATGAGAAAACATATGTGAGACCCAAGGGTAACATCATAGCCAAGTATTGTGGTGATCCAATCAAAACTCTAGGTCTTGTCGCAGTTCACAGATCAGTACTGAAAATTCTAATACATATTTCATGGGACATTTTTACCCACGGAAAAGTGGGTGTTTCGAATGGAATTGTGGAAATAAAAATTCAGCCGAATAACACACCATTCCTCAAAGTATATTAGACGTTAACCAGGTTTGAAACCGATCCTATCAAAGCTGTAGGAAGAGATGGGTTCTAAATATTTTAATAAAGAATATGAAAGAAAAAAGAAAAAAGAAACATGAAGAAGGACCCAGTAAGAATACAGTAATCTGCGTTTGGCCACTGTTGAATTACTATACGATGTACAGCTGGATATCCTCCTCCACAAGGAACCGTTTCAGAATGAAAATCTGTCCAGTCGTTTTTAAGATCCCCCATTTTAGTAAAAAATAACAATTTCAACATCAAGAAAAATGCATTCTGAGCCTATCTGGCGTCATTTACTGCTATTCACATTGTGATAGTGTCACCATTGCCAGACCAGTTTATTACAGAACAGGGATATTTACAGTTGATTCAGGAAAAGCGAAGCAGAATTAAAACATGGTTAGCGCCTATCACTTATTCGATGAGGGTGACGACGACGACGGCGACGACGGCGACGATGATGTACTGTATTCAGTGGCTGCAGTAATTAAAACATTATGCAGCTGCAATCAGTTTCTGTTTGGCCATTGTTCATCGTCCACGGCCAGATTTCCTAGCTCCCACGGGTTCTTGTTGGTCATCAGTTTTCAAGTTAAACATTCCAGCGATTCGACGCATCTATGTGTTAAGCTAGTGACACCATATAATCACTAATATGTGTCACATCGCCCGTTTCCATTGAATTAATGCAGCTACGCACACAATATCGTGCTTAAAACACTACACAATTAGAGCAAGTACTGCTATCAAAAGCAAAGAGAGATGAGGATGTTCACATTAGCTTTGTTCCAGGACTGAGATCTCGATATTCTTAGGAGCTTTCTGCAATGACAGTGCCTGTAGTTAGTGCACTTATTCAAAACTTGAGTGTGTTTCGGATGGGGGGGGGGGGTGGAGCGCGGGTGGTGGTGGGTGGTTTTGGTGGGGACGGGTGGTGAGTGGGCGGTGGGCCTGGGGTGGGGTAGGGTGGGGTGGAGTGCCGGCGATGAGGTGGGGTGGGTGTGGTGGTGGAATGGTGGTTTGAGATGGTAGCTGCTGGTTAGTTGGTCCTCCCCTAGAATATCGTAGGACTGGATGCTATGAGAGACCATTTCATGCACTATGAATACTAATCAACATTCTTATTTTGCCTCCTCACTAAAACAGTATGTTCTATTGCTTGTGTCAATAAATTAAACATATGCAAACTAATTCTTGATGTACACACGTGGAGGGATGGGAGGGCGAGATGGGTGGGGGTATTTAGATTGGTAACGTATATGCTTGTTTGCTGCATTTCTCTTTCTTTAACCCATTAATGGCTAAATTTGTTCAAAAAATTAAAATATTCACTTATTGAATGTCCATTTGCAGACCAGGAGAAGATCTTTTTTTTTAATTTACCATTGGAATGACTGGCTCGGTTATTGAGCCAGTCATTCCAGTGGTAAAATTTCAAAAATGGTCTTCTCTTGGTCTGCAAATGGACATTCCACAAGACCACTAATGAGGCCGGTTTTGGACAGTTTCGTCGTGAAAGAGTTAAAGTAATGCGCTGTAGCCAAACGCATCTCTGCAAATATACAGGACGATGTCACGTGGTTTGTTTGCAAGTGTTTGGATATATGAATGTATAATTAATAGAGGCACTTAATACAGTACAGCTCAGACACAAGTTATCATCATGATTCCAAGGCCAAAACAGAAACATGTTAGTTAGCACAACTTTGAAGATCTAACATATGTTCTCTTTAATATTTTGGACTTAATTTAATTGGAAGCCATTGCTGCCTAAGTCAGCAATAACATCCAATCAAATAAGCCCAAAATATTCCATCAGTACGTTTTCATTTATATTGGAAATATGTTAAGTTATCCCAGAGCAGTACTGTACATATTTCATACACACACACATCGTTACAGATAAACAATAATACACTCGATCTCCTGTTAGCTGTTTCCACCCATCTGCAGACACCACAGTGCCCATGGAAATCTAATAGGCGTAGAAGGGACATGCGCACACCGTCACTATGGAACGCGTTGTCCAGACTTCCGTTGACACGAGTTCTGTAATATGCAACTGAGCATATTCGCACGGTCTGCCGCAGACGATCAACTGCACATATAGCCTCCAAAAGACAGTAAATTCTCTTTTGGTAATTTGAAGAGTAAATTGAGCAGTCTCAAATGTATTTAATTTTATCAGAAATAAAGTTGTATTGGCTATTTTGACACTTTATTCGACTACGTAATAGAATTAGTAACAAACTCGTATTAGTTTGGAGATTAATAAAATACCAAACTGAAATTCCGCATTTGAGAGGGTCATAGCTATTCTACACTTATTAAATTTCTATGAGCGTACCTATCACATTACAGACATTGTCATTGCCCACCATTGAGTGCGTCCAATCTGTCACTCTGGTTTCTGACGTCATACGACACTCGCTAGCTGCTGTCACAATCAAAATGGCGTCGGCCCGCCAAGGCGGTAGCAATTTAGTCCGTCAAGAAAGTGTTGGAATTATGTATTTTGATTAATTTCAATTTAGTTTCAGTATAATCAATAGCTTACCTGTATTATCTTACCTTGCAGGTGAGATTCTGGATAATTCAGTAGTCAATGTTTGAAATCGATTTCGTCACACAAAGCGTAGATAGAAATGGGCGTGGAATAACTACTAATAGAGCTCTCTATTAACGCTTTAAGACTCACATCAGCCAAAAACGGCTTCTGCAGTGGTCTTGAGAAATGTCCATTTGCAGATCAAAAGAAGACTATTTTTGAAAATTTACTACTGAAATGACTGGCTCCATAACCGAGCCAGTCATTCCTGTAGTACATTTTTGAAAATAGTGTTCTCTTGGTCTACAAACGGACATTTTTTTATGAGAAAATTGAAATTTTCTTGAATAAATTCGAGGGTCAAAAGTGTGTGCGTGTGTGTGTGTGTGTGTGTGTGTGTGTGTGTGTGGGTGGGTGGGTGGGTGGGTGGGTGGGTGTGTGTGTGTGTGTGTGTGTGTGTGTGTGTGTGTGTGTGTCTGTGTGTGTGTGTGTGTGTGTGTGTGTGTGTGTGTGTGTGTGTGTGTGTGTGTGTGTGTGTGAGTGTGTGTGTGTATGTGTGTGTGTGTGTGCGTGTGTGCGTGAGTGAGTGAGTGAGTGAGTGAGTGTGTGTGAGTGTGTGTGAGTGTGTGTGTGTGTGCGCGTGTGTGCGTGCGTGCGTGCGTGCGTGCGTGTGTGCGTGCGTGCGTGCGTGCGTGTGTGCAGATATAGCGATGAATCAACTAGCCTAATCATTGAACTTGAACATGGCTGTCCAAATCGTTGTAGCGCATTTTGGTCAGCAAGTAATCTTGATGAAGAAGCATTATAGCTGATTACATAGCAATTCATATGGGACAGATCTTGTTCACGAGTTGATGGCAATATCGTAATTATAACTTATTTAGAATCTTTCTATATTTGTCTTGAAGTCTGACATGTCTCTATGGATTCTTTCATTTGTTGAACATCTTGTATTTGTGAAGAGTTTGTTATGCAATTAACGTCGATGTGGGCGAATAATAATAATAATAATAATAATAATAATAATAATAATAATAATAATAATAATAATATGTTCCCATGGACGTCTTTTGTAATTTCCCCCTTGTAGCGTCATATATAATGATTTAGCGTGCGGTGAGCATGGCAACGCGAAAAAATACGATCATTTCTAAATATTGCTAGCTTCGCAAATCGGCTGCGCCCCATACGCTCGCTTCTGGCGAGAAAGCGCGCAGTAATGCTTTTTTCTATCGCATTGTTTGAATTATCGCGCCGCAAATAGCGTTTGCTATGAAAAAACCCGTTCAGTTTTTCGCTTATCAAATCACGTTGAGGTAGATTTAATGTTTGAATGATCCTAATAGAACTAAACTTGCACACATGGTAGCCTACAGTGCTAGGGCGTAGTACAATGACATTGACATGACAAGGTGAAAGGTGAAGGTCATTGTTACCTTGGTACAAATACGCCACAAAACGTCTTGGCAATCAGGAGGTCAGGCGAAACATTTCATTTCTCGGAATTCTTATCTTAATCGATATTAATACTAATTAGTTTAAATTAATTTAATTCTATCTTTGTATAGGTCACACGTTATAGGCTAGTGTTTGATATGAGTATGTGTGATAGCATGGCTATGATGAATATAATCCGTGACCAACAAAATACACAGTCAAAGTTAGCACGCATATGCTACATACGTGCTATGACTAACAGTCATAGCGTCCTAGAATATTATACAAAAGCTACTTTGTAATTCACACAAAATATGCCTAAATGGCGCTGCCGTTAATGGCTGCATTCCACCGTCAGAGACCGCCTCCCGGGTAAAAGACAACAGCCATAGATTATCTCTGCTGGTAGTAATTGAAATATTTGCTGTCAGCCAGACTAACTAACTTCAGAATAGGTAATATACAGTATAATAAATACACAATTGCGATTTGTAGTAAACGCTGAAAATAATTGACAACTATGTAGCCGAATAAGTTACAATTAAATATTTAAAATGTTCAAAATCAGTGTATAATTGACATACATTGTATGTACATTGGTAACCGGTAGAATTAGAGAAGCATAAAGGAAGAAAATTGCGTTTGACCTACAAGATCAGTTTACATTGTTTAAATTGATAAAAGTAGTTGAAATCCCAGTAATATTGTCGGGCATGGAACTAGCAGGCATACAGTGGCATATATGGTAGCAATGGCGTATCATTGGACAAATATAAGATTCACAATATGTTCGCATTATATTTGGTCATATCCATTCATGTTTAGACAGGTTTTGGGCACTATTCTTTCAAAGTGCAAAATCCAAATCTCCCTAACGCTTGGTAATCTCGTATTCCGAGTACTGTAAGTCTATCTATCATACTCTTTTGAGAACCGCACACTTTCCTCGAACGATCTGTTGATCTCAGTAGTGTAAGCTTTCTGAACAGGATCTCTCGACGTAGTACTTTAAACTTCACTAGCCGAATCTCTTGATGCGAGTAACTTCCCTTGCACGATTTCCCGTATTTACTGCGAACCGCCATAAGATCATCACTTGATACGAGTACTGTAAGCCGCCCTAGCAGGATCTGTTGATCTCAGTCTTGTAAGCTTCCCTCAACAGCAGAAACTAGTGTCTCAGCAGAATCTCATGATCTAGGTACTGCAAGATTCCCTCAGCAGAGTCCCTTGATCAAGGTACTGCAAGATTCACCCACCCCTCCCCCTTCCAGGAGAAGCTGCCGATCTAGATACTGCAAGTAGAGGCTATCCATCTAGGTAATGCAAGATTCCCTCCTCAGCAGAGGCTCTTGATCTAGGTACTGCAAGGTTCCCTCCTCAGCAGAGGCTCTTGATCTAGGTACTGCAAGATTCACTCGTCAGCAGAGGCTCATGATCTAGGTACTGCAAGATTCACTCCTCAGCAGAGTCTCTTGATCTAGGTACTGCAAGATTCACTCCTCAGGAGAGGCTTTGGATCAAGTTGCTGCAAAATTCCCTCCCAAAGCAATCTTTTGATCTAAGTGCTGTAAGATTCCCTCGCAACACAATCTTTTGATTTAGGTACTGCAACAATACCTCCTAAGCAGAGGCTCTTGATCTAGGTAATGTAAGATCCCCGCCTCAGCAGAAGCTCTTGATTTAGGTACTGAAAGATTCCCTTCCAACACAATCCTTTGATCTATGTACTGCAACAATACCTCCCAAGCAGAGGCTGTTGATCTCGGTAGTGTCCGATCCCCTCCTCAGCAGAAGCTCTTGATTTAGATACTGCAAGATTCCCTCCTCAGCAGAGGCTGTTGACCTAGGTACTGCAAGATTTCCTCCTCAGCAGAGGCTCTTGATCTAGGTACTGCAAGAGTCCCTTCTCAGCAGATGCTATTGATCTAGGTACGGGAAAGTCCCCTCACGACATAAGCTTTTGATATGGGTACTGCAGCATTCCCTCCTCATCAGAGGCCCTTGATCGAAGTACTGCAGGATTTCCTCCCCGGCAGAGGCTCCTGATCTAGGTACTGCAAGACGCCTTCCTCAACAGAGGCTCCTGATCAAGGTACTGCAAGATTCCCTCCTCGGCAAAGGCTATTGATCTAGGTACTACAAGATTGCCAACTCCGGAGAGGCTATTGATCTAGGTACCGCAAGATCTCCTCCCCAGCGGATGCTCTTGATCTAGGTACTGCAGATTCCTTCCTCAGCAAAGGCTATTGATCCAGGTATTGCAAGACTCCCTCCTCAGCAGAGGCTCTTGATCTAGGTACTTCAAGATTCCCTCCTCAGCATGGGGTTATTGACTTAAGTACTGCGAGATTTCCTCCTCAGCAGAGACTCTTGACCTAGGTACTGCAAGATTTCCTCCTCGGCAGAGGCGCTTGATATAGTTACTGCATGATTCCTTCCTCGACAGAGGCTATTGTTATCGGTACTGCAAGGTTTCCTGCTCAGCAGAGGCTATTGATCTAGGTACTGCAGGATTTTCCCCCGCAGTAGAAGCTGCAGATCTATGTATTGCATGATTGCCTCCTCAGCAGACGCTCTTGCGCTAGGTACTACAAGATTCTCTCCTCAGTAGAGGCTCTTGATCTGGGTACTGAACGATGCACCCAACCCCACCGGACCCACCAAGCAGACGCCTATGATCTGGGTACTGCAAGATTCCCTCCCAGCAGAGGCTCTTGATCTAGGTGTTGCATGATTCCACCACAGCAAAACTGCTGATCTAGGCACTCCAAGATTCCACACCAGTTGTAGCTCTTGTTCTAGGTACTGCACGGTTATCTGTAGAATATCTTGTTCAAGGAACTGCAAGCTTTTCAGAGGGATCGCGTGCTCTCAGTTGTGTAATCTTCTCTAGGTAAATTTCCTGAGTCAAGTACCTTAAGTTTTCCTAGCATGTCCTCTGGATCTGAAACCAGTAAACTGTCGTGCTTCGGTATGCTCAGCTTCTCTCGCATGATCTATGGATCTGCAAATGGTAACCTTCTCTAGTAAAAAATCATGATCTTAGTATTGCAAACTTCCTTAGCAGAATCGCTTTATCTGTGTACAGTACACTTCTCTATCAGAATCGCGTGATTCCAGCACAGTAAATATCCAACAGCTTAGATTTACGGTTACATTGGACATTTGAAACCATACATAGAATAAAAGCTTTTTGCTAGTGGTGGCCAAAGGTTAATCGCAGGGAATATTGTAGAACGCTCCTAAAATGAAAGATGGTTACCTTCAAAATATTCAGCAGCTTAAATGTATGTCTACATTGAAATGAAGAGCAATGGGTTAAATTCGTAAGAAAAACTAATTGGAATTTCTTGCTGCAATTCATTGCGTCACGGGAAGTGGGTCTCCTCGACAAATGACAGAATACAAGCTGTAGTTGCATTGTCTCATTCTGCCTACGTCTACTGGACTAATTTCGACTAAACTCAGTTAGGCAGAACAGGTTTATTTAAAGAACTTTCTTGAAAATTATTTAAATGCATAAAGAAGTCTGCTGATTATTTTCAAAATAATTCCTTGTGCAGAAATACTCTTCTGTATAATTATATTCAATACAGTTATCACTTATCAGATTAATAATTAATTCATATTTTACTGAAAACTTAAGTCATAGTTAGATCCTTATGTCTAATGCCATATGCAGTGGCCATTCGACTACATGTTAGCCTAATATGACAGCATGTACCAGGAGGAGTAGACCTAATGCACGCGTAAGGGTTATAAACATTTTCGGAGGAGGGCCTGGGGTCCTCGGAGGCTCGGAGCAGGAGGGGCCCTTGTGCCATTACAATGGCCAGTCCGACTCTGCTGTCAGAAGACGGTAGACAAGTCAGAATCCTCTTTCGCATGGATACACTCAACACTTCTGTACAGTGCAATGAAGATGAACTACGACTAGTGAGACTACGGCTTGCGGACACCGAACTGAGAGTACAAGTCAAGTCAGTGAAGTCTGTAGAGTGTGAGCCATCAATCGGCTCCACACAGGGAGATGGGCTATCCCCTGTGCTTTTCACCTGTTACCTGGCTGCTGCATTGAAATCTGTGCGGGAAAATTCGACGACAAGACCAAACGCCCCCCCCCCCTCCGGTGTCAATACTGAGCAAGCCGCTAGAGAGGGAATATGCCGACGAGGTGGACATTATAGACGA
Organism: Chaetoderma sp. LZ-2023a; assembly: GCA_034401795.1. Lineage (NCBI taxonomy): Eukaryota > Metazoa > Mollusca > Caudofoveata > Chaetodermatida > Chaetodermatidae > Chaetoderma > Chaetoderma sp. LZ-2023a. The sequence continues at coordinate 73,751,052 of CM067360.1, read as the reverse complement.
GGAAAAGAAACCCCTTGACGAACTTCTCCCAATAGCTGCAAACAAACTCAAAATTGAGAATCTCTTTATGAATGAATTCATAACAGAGTTCACCCACATATACCTATCTACAAAACATGAGAAAGAAAATGATGATCCACTCCGTGGCGGCGAACCATGGAGGAAAATTAAAATCCTGGGCTCACTGCTTTGTAGTACTGCTGACATTGCGGCATGCTGCATCATGGGGAACATAGCTTTCCAGTCCTTCTGGAAGCTATGGATTCGTAGATCAAAGATCTCCTTGATAAAAATGCAACCTGCGTATCCTTGATGATGTATAATTGTAACAGCTGGGCAGCTCCAAAGGCAGTTCTAGACAATATCGACGCCTGCCACCGCAAACACCTACGCACCATCATTGGACACCGATGACTAGACAGTATGATTTCCAACGATGCACTATACACGATGTGTAATACGTCGCCGCTGTCTGTGATAGTCGTCCAGCAAAGATGGTCCATGTTTGGCCATGTGCTAAGGATGCCAGAAGACACACCAACACAGAGAGCTTTGGAATTCGCCCTACTCAGAGCCAGCAAATACAGAGCTAGGAGAAGACGCCATTGCATAAATCTGTTAAGCGTGCTACGAGGTTGCCTCAAGAAAGCAGAACTAGGTAGACTCAAGTCAAGAATGGACCTGAGGAAGCTAAGGGTTTTGGCTGAGGACAAGACACAGTGGGCAAAAGCGAAGAAAGACTAATTGCAGCTGTAAGATGTTTCTACTACTACAGCCGCAGAATACAGTAATCATACATACACTCAACACTAGTCACCAGATAAAACACATTCTTTAATATTTCGGCATGCAACGCAGCAAATGCCATAGTGCTGGCTATCGCTGGTTAGCTGTTGTATTGCATTGTTGTATTGTATTTTATTTAGTCTACACCCAGATCGCTACGCAGCGATACATGGGGGAGGTTACCGTGTTTCCCCATTTTGACAGAGTGCATACATGTTAATATTAATAATAATAGCCAGTGTACATTATTGATGACATAATGAATTAATTTATATACAATCACAATTTTCATCTTTCTTATTATCATTATTGTATGGTGTTGTTATTATCATCGGTGTAGTTGTTATCATCGTTGTTATCCTCGTTGCAGGTATTGTCGTCGTCGTCGTCGTCGGCGTCGTCGGCGTCGTCAGCGTCGTCGTCGTCGTCTTTGTGTATGTTGGTTTTATTGCCCTTGTTGTTGTCGTTGTCCTTGTCCTTATCATTGCCGTTGCCATTGACACCGTCGTCGTCGTCGTCGTTTTCGTCGTCGTCGTCGTCGTCGTCGTCGGTGAATGTTGTTGTTTCTGTTGTTGTTGATCTGTTGTTATTACTGGTCGTCGTGCTTTTCGTCATTAACATTATCTGCGTTGTCGTCATCGTCGTCGCCACGTTTGTATCTATCCTTATAATTGTCATCGTTATCATATATCGAAGTCGTTTATCCACACTGTTCTATTATTAAAACGTCGTTGCGATTGTAGCCGTCGTCCTCTTCGTCAGTAGCGTCGTTACAGTTAGCTTGACCAGCAAGATGACAGAGATCATAAAGGCGGGAACGTGGCAGTGAGAGCCTGATGACAGCAAATTTAATTTATTTCAACGTCACAACAACGATCATAGAAATCAGACTAATACCTTTCTATCAAGCATTGTTTCAATATGTCACAAATATATCAATATTTAACTGGTATATTCATAATCAAGCGGAATAGAAGAGAAAATCATAATTCACAATGTTTCTGAGAAATTTTTCCTGGGCTCATGAAAACGAAGAAAATATTTGCCGGAAGCGAAATACCATGACAACAGACCGTGTCCAGGGTTGACCAGGGAGAATGATCACGCCTCAGGGGGAGAGTTGCTTTCAGAATCGCGTTGAATACCATCAGCTCCACCCGCAACAGTCTACAATCTCAAGGATATCTGCGCCATTCTCACCCACTTTCCATTATTATACTCAAGACCAGTTACAATCTTAATAACTGTCTCCGGTATAGATTGTCAGAAGGCCTTAGTTATACAGTCGTATCCCAGCATCAGTTTCCTTCCAGACGACAGACGTGACATCCGTTTTACGAATTAACTACCCGAGGCAATAGTGGAATACACGTTATCTCGATTTCGTCGTAATTGCAGCCTATACCCCCACTGGAACACGTTTTTAATATGAAACTGCCAGCGTCTTAGACACATAAAGGGCAATAGTAGAATAAACAATAGCAAACAGGGTTTTCGCACCGTCGTCCTCAAGGTTTTGTCACGTTTTATTTTAAATTAAGGACTTCTCCGGATGTTCCCTTAGTATCACGCTATCATGTGTGGATCCTAAGCTATGGTAGCAACCTTTCTTATGTTAGACAGACAGACGAACGGACGAAAGAAGGACTGGAAGGTGTTGCTTCTTTAGGCAGCAAAATTATCAAGTCCAATTAAAGGTGCATATTCACTGTAAAGTTTCTGATAATAAAATTGTTTAAATTATGCACTTTTAGAGGCTTAAACTATGAGCCTATATGCCATGAAACGAAATAAATTTTAACGTATGATGATTCCATTCCATATAAATTAATCTAATTCTTTAAGTTGCGAAATTGAAATAGAGGCCCGTGCGTTTCTGGTGTGAATATGCACCTTTAATTTCAAAATATTATACTTTAAATTTAATGTATTTTAAATGATGCCTTGTTATATCGACCCACCCCCTTCAACTAATGACCATCTATTGGCTAATCATTCAGCTAGACGATATCAACCCTTTCATGACGAATGAGCCAATACCGGCCTCTACAGTGGTCGTAAGGAAGGTCCATTTGCAGGCCAATAGAAGGCTATTTTTGAAAATTTGCTTCTGGAATGACTGGCTTGATAACATAGCCTGTCATTCCAGTGCTAAATTTTCAACAATGGTCTTCTCTTGGACTGTCAATTGAAATTCAATAAGAAATGTCTTTGTATTTTTGACTAAATTTAGCTATTAAGGCGTTAAACGTTTGTGAAATTGGCAGCCTACTCTGATACGAAGTTTAAAGGACAACTAATCTGGCACAATTCTGGCTATCCAGACTCTAGAATAATGAATAGATAGTCGATACCGATCGGTTTTATGCTCCTTCCTTTAGCTACTGCAAAATAATTTGCGATTGATCAGTGCGCAACAGTTGACTAGTGAAGACGGCCATATTGCCTCCTTTCACACTTATCTCTGACGTCATCGCTGTAGCTTAGCTCTTACACAGACAGGCGCATAGAAACAAACCAATGTTGCGTAAAAACTAATAAGATATTTCATTGTAGGTTAGGGACTATAGCCCTCTGCCTACAGCTAGAGCCGTTCTGGAAAAATGATGAACGTCAAATTGTTTGTCAACATAATCTTTCCTAAATAGTAAAGACACGCAATTCGTACAGCAACGTGTAGCCCGTCTTCATTTATGCGTTCGTGACGAACTTACTTATCTACGCCATACATGACGTCATAATGACGTCATTGATTATGATGTCATTCTACACGCCACGTAGTTAATTATGACTTCATATGATGGATGGATAAAGTAGAAAGGTCTATTAATAAATTTGTTGAGCAATCTAAACATAGAGCCGTAGTTTCGCGCTATGCCGAGAATACACTATCTGTATCCCTCCCGTTAGCGTAGGAGATCTCGGCAGAACACGAATGGACCGCCGCGGTGGCGATGGAGGAGCTAATCACGGTCGCTCCTCGTCGTTTCCAAACAACTTCTTCTGAGTGACTGAAGTACACAAATACGGGCCTAAATTATTATCGTATTTGTAGTGGTGTCGCTCAAATATTCAGCGTATATACATTTATTAATATACACAATGGTAAACTGCGACCGTCCGCAAATGTTAGATTATCATGTATTTATTTAATTTTGCCAAATACTGGTCGATAATCAATGCTCGTAAATTTACTTCTTTTGTTCACGGAACTATGTTTATCGCTAAACTTTACGGTACTGGTTTGACGTCACGGTGAGGATTTTTCGGGTTGGTTGAAATTAATGAACAGCAAACAATCTCCTAGGATCTGCGTAACGTGTTGACATTTCACTATTAAAGGGAAGCTAATCTCATCTCAAATATTATACTGCACCGATAGCTTATGGTTTATGGCAGCAACAACTCCCAGTCGAATTAGTTTCAAAATATTCAACAGCTTAGCCGCATAATTGCTTTTATAACAGATTGCCAAACTATAGATGGCACCTCTATGACTAAGTGTATATCCCGAGGCAGACACGATAGGCTTTTTCTGATTGGTTGAAAAGTAAATAATGACAGCCAGCTGTAGGAATTTAGCAACATTTATCTACAAAAGCCTACATATATTTCTTTAGCGGCATGATAAAAATCTTAAAACTACCTGCATAGTTCATGAGTGGCATATTAGATCACGTGAATAGCTATTGAGAGTTGAGGTTAGTTATCCTTTAAATATTTTTCACCCACCAGGTGTTACCCATCCGAAAATATCAGATATCGTTCTGGTACGGTATATTCCATTGCCAGAATAGCTAGAATTGGCCCAAATTAGGTTTACTATAAACTAACGATTTGCTATGTATTCTGTCAATGAAACGATCCGGGGAGAAAGTCCATTATTTTTATCCATTAGCCGGCCAGGATATGAAGACTGCTGCTACCGACCCATACCTGAGCATGTTTTTCATCGAGGACCTGAGTTCTACTGCTAACGTCAGAAACATACATGTACTATACAGATTAACAGGCATTTAGAAATCTCAAGAATTGTGCTAATAAATTCCATGACACTGCTTATAGCAATATGCGTAGGTCAATACTGGAGTATGCTTCTATTATATGGGATCAATACTTGACCCAAGAACAGAATTTAATTGAATATATTCAACCTAAGGCCTGCCGGTTATAGCGAATGCCAGTGATACAGCCGTGATGAAAGATATGGAATAGGAACTGTGCCCCAACGACGAATCAAAACAAGGCTCGTCCATGTCTACCAAATCATAAACGGCATGATGGCGACCCCTCCATCCTCCCCAGCCCCACCCAGCCCTACCCCACCCACCACCCAACGCATCACCTATTTATAGAGTATTTAATCCCCGTTATAAGAGACCGATCTAAACATCCAACGCATAAGTGCAAGGAATACAAACACATCTATACAGTTCTCAAACTATCAGGCGTTGATATCTTATATCCACAGAGCTCAAAAAGAGCCAGATCGACCGATCATTGACCGATGATTTGGTTTAAACAAAATCTTTATTTAGTTCAAGTGGGAGCACGATAAGACAAACGTCTTATAACCGCATCTCCCACATAATACAATTGTTGTACATAGAGTATAATAACAAGAGAGATTTCAAAAGAAAATTCAAATATTTGTTCAGTGAATGACCATTTCAATTTTGCTGGCCAAGAAAACTGGCTTTGTTTTGTAAATTTACCCATGAATTCAGCACAATATTTTTTACAGAGTTGGTCTTTTGACAGGCCTGATGATTAGAGGGGTAATCGTCTAGGAAATCGAAAGTATTTGCTTACTCCGTGTCTATTTGCAGGCCAAGAGAAGACTACTTTTGAAAATTGACCCCATGAAAGTGATACAATTTCAAAAATAGTCTTCTCTTGACCTGCAAATAGACAGACCTCTGGACTACTACAGAGGAGTTGTTACCATTATAACGACAAGGTGACACAAGAGGGGTTAATCTGTCAAGTTTATGAACGCCATCCGAACAATATACTAACAAAATCATGTAACAGAAGTATATCTCAATGACGCACTAGATAAGTGAACTCTGTATATAACGGTTGTCTGCTGCTGGTGCCATACGACGACAATTCTTTAAAACGGTTGGTCTCAAACCATTTAATTCTAGCATCGCCAATATTGACGATGCTAATGCCAGCTTACCTCCTCTATCTATGTATACGGACAATACTCTCCACTCAATTACAATATCAAACACTGACATCTCCTATGTACTGTCCATTCTGGACACGTCTAAAGCTGTTGGCCCGGATAAATTAAGTCCGAAACTCTTATTCGAGAGCCAACAAGTATTGGTCCCAATACTAGCGCAGTTTTTTAATTACTCACTTTCTAGTGCGCAGTTCCCAACTTCTTGGAAAATCGCTAATGTAACCCCTATATTCAAGAAAGGAGACAAGAGCTTATGTTCAAATTATCGACCAATATCACTGTTGAGTTGTCTTAGTAAAGTTATGGAGAGAACCGTTTTAAACATATCTATAACTATATTAGACATGATATCACTCTATATCAGTCTGGCTTTCTTCCATCACATTCTACAGTAAATCAACTGCTTGATATCTACACGGATATTACTTAAGCCCTTGACGATCAAAAGGAAATAATTTTTCTATTCTTCGATATATCTAAAGCCTTTGATCGAGTATGGCATCGCGGCCTCCTACGGAAGCTTAGGAATTTTGGTATCTGTGGAAATCTACTTAAACGGCAATGAGTCCACCCTACTTCGTTTACATGCTGGAGTGCCACAAAGCTCTGTGCTTGGTCCTTTGTTATTCTTAGTTTTTATTAATGACATGTCCAGCAATATAATTCACAATATTAGACTTTTTGCCGATGACACGTGCCTATATGTAATGTCAGATGATCTAAAAGAATACACTGCCACACTCGATTACGATCTACTGACCATGACGCATCGGGCAAACATGTGGCTCGTCGAGTTTAATGCCTCGAAAACTACATCACTAATTTGTTCCCTGCGCAACGAGCCCACATCCTTTTCAATCAACTTCAAAGATTCTCAAATTCTACCGTCAACTGATCATAAGCACCTCGGCATTACCTTTAATGACACAGGGAATTGGCTTAACCATGTGAGTAATCTCATAACACACGCTCAACACAAACTCTCCTTACTTAAAGGTCTAAAATATATTCTAGACCGTAAATGTCGCGAGATCATGTACAAAACATTTATTAGACCATCGTTAGAATATGCAGATGTTGTGTGGGATAATATTCCACAATATCTTGTAATTCGGCTAGAGGATATCCAAAAAGATGCTATGAGAACGGTATGTGGAATGACACGTAGTGCGAGCACTGAAGAGCTGTACTTAATAACAGGCATCGAAACCTTGTCAAGCAGACGCGAATTTCATAGATTATCTATGCTATTTAAAATTATTAACGGGATGACCTGTGAGGTTCTGGTCAACCATCTTCCCACACTATCCCAAGCACGAAATCCTTACAATATCCGTCATCCAAATTTCTTCACTCCATTCCGCTGCCGTACTGAGTTCTTCTATGGATCCTTTTCCCCAGCAATGATCCGCGTCTGGAATATGCTTCCTGTGCCGGTGAGAGATTCTGTCACTCTTCTAGAATTTAAAAGCAAACTCAAGGCTATGTCATCCATACGACAACCACCTGAGTGGTATTACGTAGGCCCGAGGTTTGCCAACATAATGCTATGCAGGCTCCGAAATGGTTGTAGTTCTTTAAACCGACATCTATTTGACAACTTTCTGTCGGAATCTGCCAGTTGTTCTTGTGGGCACAATGATGAATCTACAAACCACTACCTCTTACATTGTGCCCTTTTTAACGAGCAAAGAGTCGTTTTCCAAAATCAGCTTGCCTTGAACGATATTTCTCTTGCTAATCTTACGGTCAACCAGCTTGTATGCGGGACTTACACTGCCAACTTGGAAATGAACAAACTGATCTTTAATACGGTATGTCAATACATAATTAACACCAACCGCTTTCAGTAGCTTCCCGTTCACGAACTTATAGTTTAAGGGGTAAATGGACAGCGGCCCAACACGCACAGGTCGGGGCGAAGGCAGCAACTAGAGCTCACCTCTGCTATTCTTCCATTTGATCTTATTCCTCGCTCTCTCTATCTCTCACCCTCTCTCCCCGCTTTCCACCTCTCTCTCTATCTCGGTCTTTCTTCCTACTCTCCCCCACCTCACACTCAACATCCACACACTTATGCACACTAATAGACTACAATTAATTAAACTATTATGATTTGCCGCCATTTTGTTGTAAAAAAGTTTTGAATAATCTGTATGTGTATGGGAGACACGGGCATAAGACTCTAAGTCTTATCGTGCTTCCATCTGAACAAAATAAATCACGTTTAAACCAAACCATTTAACATAGTAAACGATGTTTATTAAGTGACCACCTGTCGCTAGTAACCGCGAAGATCATCAAGTCGTTGTCATTTAAGATAGGTAACCATCAAGGAGTGATCGCCTGCCTTTACTGACCACTCCTTGATGGTCTACGAGATGCCTGTTATAGAAGGGTTGACTGCACCGGATCATGCCAAAGTGGCGTCAAACGTGGACGCAGCTACGCAAACATTGTATATGGCTCACCGCATGCTTTTTTCGTAGTCATGTCCAAATACTGAGACAAAATGGGCATTGACATGTCACGAGCCTTTGACACAATTAACCGCTCAAAGATCCTAGATGTACTACGACTGGACAGTTGCAATGAAGATGAACTACGACTAGTGAGACTACTGCTTGCAGACACCAAACTGAGAATACGGGTAAGGTTAGTGAAGTCTGTAGAGTTTGAGAAATCAATCGGCTCCCCAGAGGGAGATGGTCCATCTCCAGTGCTTTTCACCTGTTACCTTGCTGCTGCATTGAAATCCGTGCGGTAAAGTTCCACAAGACCAAATCCCCCAGTGTCAATACTGGGTATGCCGCTACAGATGGAATATGCCGACGGTGTGGACTTCATAGACGAACCTTTCTAAATAGCTGGACCAAACTCAAAATTGAGCATCTCTTTATGAATGAATCCAAAACAGAGTTCACCCACATATACCTATCTACATAGCACGAAACTAAAGAAATGACGATCCACTTCGTGACGGCGAACCATGGAGGAAAAGTAAAACCCTGGGCTCAAAGCTTTGCAGGACTGCTGACATTTCTGCACGCTGCGTCATGGGGAACATAGCTTTCCAGTCCTTCTGGAAGCTCTGGATTCGTAGATCAAAGATGCCCTTGATAAAAATGCTACGTTTATACAATGCAACCTGCGTATCCTTGATGCTATATAAGTGTAACAGCTGGGCAGCTCCAAAGGCAGCTCTAGATAAACTCGATGCCTGCCACCGCAAATACATAGGCACCATCACTCGACATCGATGGCCAGACAGTTTAATTTCCAACGATGCACTATGCAAGATGTGTAAGACACCGCCGCTGTATGTAAATGTCGCCCAACAAATATGGTCCATGTTTGGCCATGTGCTAAGGATTCCAGAAGAGACACTAGCACAAAGAGTCTTGGAATTCACCCTACTCTGATCCAGCAAATACAAAGCCTGGAGAGGACGTCATCGCACAAATCCACTAAGCGTGCTACGAGGTGACCTCAAGAAAGCAGGACTCGGTACACTCAAGTCAAGAATGGACCTGAGGAACCTAAGGATGTCGGCTGAGGACAAGGTACAGTGTGCAAAAGGGAAGAAGAACTGATTGCAGCTGTAGGATGTTTCTACTACTATAGCCGCAGAATACAGTAAACATACATACTGTACTACTATGGTTGTACTATGGGTTAACGCTTTGCTTCACATTCTAATAAACTGCTATTACAAGGCACATGTACGCATCGTAGGGGGTGGGGGGGGGGCGTTGTATTCGAGGAATATCTATCTACATCAGTGTGTATCCTAATTTTCGATTTACCACCCAGCTGAATTTTAAAAGGCCGTCCACCAGCCCCACCCCAAAATCACTCCTTTTCCGTTATTGCTGACCGGATGTCAACAAAACTCGAGGGTCAGTCAGTCAGTCAGTCAGCCAGCCAGCCAGCCAGCCAGCCAGCCAGCCAGCCAGCCAGCCAGCCAGCCCGACCGCCCACTCGCCCGCCCGACAGCGAGCCAGCCAGCCAGCCAGCCAGCCAGCCAGCCAGCCAGCCAGCCAGTCAGTCAGTCAGTCAGAAAGTCCATCCCTCCTTGTGTCCGTCCATCAATCCATCTGTACATTCGTCGGTTCGTTGGCCCGTTTCTTTGCCGGTTTCCTCTGTCTGTTTGTCCGCATTTCCATTCGTCCGTCTGTCCGTTTATTCGCCAGTCTTACGCTTTATTTGTAACATTAACATTTTTTTTTGACAATGCTGCATGAGTCGTAAACATAGAACATATTATGCGTTCTTGTAACTGTTTATTGTTACTGACGTACGATTCAAGCTATTCTTGCGCGTATGCATATAGTGCGCATATTTATAAAGCCAATACACGCAGGCGAACGAGTTGAATATAATATGATGGATTTTAATATACACGGGCCACCAAGTGGGGCGTAACATGCTGTACGAAAAATGCGGTCTCGTGTGTATACACCTACAATATGTTGTATGCAAAACAAGGTTGGCTTGACACCAAATAAATCCACAGGTTATATTTTTATCCAACTTTGTCTCTCTTCACCAAATACGTTGTAAATACCAAGGATAGTCCCATGTCAATCGGTCTTACCAACGTTTTCATCGAACATTTCAATCAGCTAGCAAACATTTTATACTACACTACTTACTTCACCTGCACACGCTTTTGCACACAACTTGTTCGCAAGCAGTTGGTGCATCACTATCAAGATAATTGCCCTTTCCAGTTTATCCATTCGTCATATGACGCCATAATCAACTACGTGACGTGTAGGATGACGTCATAATCATTACTCATGAATGACTCCATTTAGTCCATTTTAAAGGCTTAATAGTCCGACACGGTGTACGAATGTCTTTACTATTTAATAATCGCCCTGTCGAATATGTTTTAACTAATTTGACTGGGCGCTGTTACTGCTATTGGCAGTAGCAGCACCCAGTCAAATTAGTTTCAAAATATTCAACAGCTTACCTGTATAGTTTTCTGGAAATTGATAGTCAGAGAGTTCAGGGATCGATCTATCCCAACATGAGCGAGGTGTGACTGGAGATTAACTAGGGATGGGCGGGGCATATTTAAAACTGGAAAGGTCCATTGTTTGGAAGCCACGTGCTGCATGCAACACGGTTTATTGCCTCTCAATGATTCTATACTGTGCAAGCAACGGATTATCGCATCCCACGTACGCAATATCAGATGGTATGTCATGTGCTGAAGACATGTTTTAACTATTCCATGCAGCCAGTCCCACTGCAATAGCAGCCAGCTTGTCAATACACTCGCGTATGGACAATACCCGCGTCACATATAAATCAATCAGTAAATCATTGCCAGTAATCATTAGTATAGGTACTTTTGTTGTATGATGACGGATAATAAGTTCCTTATGCAAGTGCTTCGCTGGTTTACAGGCTTTACGACCTGGGCAAAGAAGTGCATCCCCATTTCCTGCCATTACGTATGTGGTAATTCACGTGTTATCTTTGTGCAGATTATATAAGTACGTACACCCACACAGCAATTACATAGCTAATAGTGTACGCAGCGTGTTGCATCCTGTGTGTTAGATATGTAAATCAGAATTGCAAATTCAAAATTTGAAACACGAAACTCAGTGACATGCTTCTTGTGACGTTACTAGAGTTGTTATTATGTGAAGCTACCATAGAATACGATTGTGTATATAACTTGAAGACAAAGAGTTCCATTGTTGTAGTCAGACTAAATTTTGACGTCGGCGGAGTTGGGGTAACAAATAGACTGGAAACCTGAGAGAAATTTCTATATAGTTAGATAAATCCATTTGATCCGGAAAGCATCGTTAGCCTGTACATTCCCATGGAACAACCACTTGCTCTACGTGGTAATTCTGGAAGTTGCCCGTTGCTCCATGCACTAATAACAACGTACGTGAGCACTGCGTGTTCCAGAGCACCCATAAAACTAGTAGTCCAAGTTCATTAAAATGTTCAATAACTGACATCTAATTGGTTTTAAAAACCCTGATAGGCGGTCGTTTAACAGAAATCAGTGGACTATTGCATACCACTTGGATGAGAGGGGCAAAGGATCACATTTCTCATAGAAGCGTCACCTTGCCAACCAAAAACACATATCCTATACATGTTCATTTATTTAAAATAATGTAACAAATACTCTGCTGTGCACAATTATTTGATTATGTGAAGGTGTTGTGAGGAGAAAGAGCACTAACGCCCTCACAGAAGATCTGTGAAATTCAGATGCTTGCAAAAGTGTGTCTTTCATTTCGTGACATATTATCAGTTGAACTGATGTTTGACTATGTGTATGTATACAGTTGGGTGGTGATGGGTTGTGTGGGGTTAGGAAGTGTACACATGATGCTATGGGGTGGAGTGGGGTGGGTGGTTGTATGTGTGCATACCCATGCATCATTCCATGGATCCACCCATGATTTCAACGTATTCAATAACGTATCAGTATAGGACAGTTAGATTACGATTATGTAATTACATTATCTTAAGGTCATAAGGATTATGCTATATTGGTTCCATAATGCTCTATCATCATTGCACTAATGCATTCCGAGACGTATCTTTCGTGGTCAAATGCCATCCAGATCGCTTGCAAGCATCCGACTACGATCTTTAACAGACAAATCATGTGAGGCTGTCGCATACATGACAGGAAGTGCGTGTCTCGCCGATGCGCAGATACTGTTCAGATAATGAAGCCATACAAATTAGCCGTCACAGGTGGGCGGAAATAATCCGGTGTCTAGGTCTGATATTCTGGTAATGTCACGCACCTACATGAACAAATTATACCCAAATAGGGCACTTCAGATGATAGCGAGTGTTATCAATGGATTTAGACATACTCCTTCCTGTGCACTTTTATTACTTTCTGAAAAGGGTCATACTCACATCCGTGAAAATCTTAGAAACATTTGCTCTGACAAGAAGAACATTAAATGTTACGCAATACCATGCCATGTTTTGCACTTATAATACAGCTTCGTAGAAATCGATATCCATTACAGCAATTTGACAACAATGCGAACGCGCTATCCAATGAATGAATCAAGTTTTAGACACACCCAGCACATTTCTAACTAAGGTCAGCCCACGCTTTCCTCGTGTTGGAATCGATTGAACCTTGGACTCCCTGAATCTCAATTTCCAAAAAAAATATACAGGTAAGTTGTTCAATATTTTGAAACTAATTTGATTGGGCCCTGTTGCTGGTTATAGCAAACATAGAACATATTCAACAATAATAATACATTTCGTACAACTTTGCGGACTATTAAGCGTCCATGACGGACTTAAATATGGCATTCATGACGTCATATACTTGAATGACAGACTGGATTCCTCTATTGCTATGTGTGCACAGCCCCCCCCCCCCCACCCCACCCCACCCCATAGGTAATGGCAGGAAATCGAAATACACGGTTTGCGCAGGTCGTACAAGCCTGTAAACCAGCAAAATACTTGCATACGAATCTATTTCCCATCATCAGAGCGACGATTTAATAAGCTCTCAACGCGAATGAAACAATGTTGATCTATTTACAATAGCATAACGGCGACCACACACCAATTTTTAAACGACTATTTTTATTATTATTATTATTATTATTATTATTATTATTATTATTATTATTATAAATAACAGGGTTCGGCCTACTAGAGAGCGGGATGGCAAGCCGCAAGAACGAAGTTAACATAATGGTAAAGAATGTCGTGGACGTGGTATTTGGCGGACTTTCTTATTGGATGTTTGGTTACGGATTCAGTTTTGGAAGAGATAAAGGCACCAATGTCTTTTGTGGGATTGGATCCTTCTTTTTAGATCCAGGTAAGTCAGGTTTAATTTCTTTGTGACTTACGTCCGTACTGTAGTCGTTGATATTTTGCGATCAAACCTATAAGAACGTAATCTTGGATATGGATCCGATTCTTTATTATAAAATTTAATATGCAGCACTAGTACGCCAGCACTTAAATTAAAACAAAAATAGTGCGTATTTTCAGCTTGGAGCTAGAGCTCCTTTAAGTAGTACCTGCCTTCTTCAGTGACGTCATATAAGTTCAATATAATTTGACATTGAGGTGTAAAAACAACCATAAAGACCAACCATGGCTCTCACTTATATTATTTCTAAAATTTTCCTAATAAATCATAAATGATCTGTTGTGTCTGACACTACATGAGACCACATATTAGACAAAATAACGACGCCCAGTAGCCAGTGTGATAAAGGGATTCTAACAGAAAGAGATCAAAGTACGCCAAATGATGCTTTTCCATAACTTAGATGAAATAAAATAAGTATTTACAGATTTTCGAATCACTAAATAGTAAATTTCGCTACGGCAATTAATTTTCTTCCGTTTTTTTATGGCAATTACAGTGTGACGTCATCGCTTGAATGATTGTTGTGGTATGACGCCATCTCTTGAATAATATTACAACGTTATCATTAATAACTCATATCAGCTCATTCATACACAATGGACATTTCCAGTTTTAGCTATGACCCGCCCACCCCTAGTTAATCTTCTCCGACACCTCGCTCGTGTTGGGATCGATCGATCCACGAACTTCTTGACTATCAAGTTCCAGAAAACTATACAGGGAAACCTATTGACTATTTTGAAACTAAATTGACCGAGTGCTGTTGCTGCCTAAGGCAGCAACAGCGCCAAGTCAAATTAGTTTCAAAATATTCAACATAATGTGTATTAAATGGTAACGACACACAAATTCGTACAACGTGTCGAACTATTAAGCGTTAAGGACGGACTATATCGAGTCATTCATGACGTCATGATTATGACGTCAGCCTACACGTCACGTCGTTACTTTGGACGTCATATCATTGAGTGAGGAAATGGATTCATGAATTATATTAATGAGATGCAAAGGAAATACTGACGTTTAATGAACTAGAATCTGAGCTAATGTCCAGCTTCATACCTTTGTTAGACTTTTAGCTTCAACCCTTGAAATTTCAGTAGCTCAATCTCAATACACCAATTAGATACATGACAGTTGTTGAATATTTCGAAACTAGTTTGACTGGAACCCGTTGCAGCCTATGGCAGCAACAGCTTCCAGTAAAATTAGTTTAAAAATGTTCAACAGAATATTCCTTACATCAGCAAACATTTGTTATATGTAGCCTGTAAGGGTTAAAGCGTTAGTAAAGGAATGCGCCTCAAAGTGATTGCTAAGGAATTCATATCTCATAATCTATCAGTAGGCAACAATATTTGAAATGAGCAGACAGGAAGCAACCTAAAAGAGGGATACATTTCTAGCCATGCTGTGCCCAGCAGCCCCGCCCATTTCTAGCTAAGCTTCGCCCGCGCGCTGCGCGTGTTGGGATCGATTTATATACTTTAAGACCTGACATCCCAGACATTTTCAAGATAAATATTGAGATAATCTGTTGAATATTTTAAAACTAATTTGACTGGATGCTGATGCTGCATGTGCCTGTCAAATTAGCTTTAAGATATTCAACAGCATGTTTATTAAATAGTAAATCCATCCAAGATATACACTTCACACAGAAATCTGATCGACCCATTGTTTTTCTTTCTTTTACAGATCCTGATGATATGGGCTCTGACTTTTCTAAGTTCATCTTCCAAGCTTCCTTCGCTACTACTGCTACCACAATTGTATCTGGTAAGCTATACAATGCATACTATGTACATAAGTCTATGTCCCTATAATGCCTCAATGGAGGAATCCAGTTCTAGCCATGCCCCGCCCATCTCTAGCTAAGCTCCAATCACACTTCACCCGTGTTGTGAACGATCGATCCCTGAACTCCATGGCTATCAATTTTCAGAAAACTATACAGGTAAGCTGTTAAATATTTTGAAACTAATTTAACTGTGTGCTGTTGCTGCTAATGGCAGCAAGAGCGCCCTCTCAAATTAGTTTCAAAGTATTCAACAACGTGTTTATTAAATGAGTAAAGCCATACAATTCGTCCAACAACGTTTTAGTCGGTCACCAATTATGAGTTCGTGAGGAACTTAATTACGTCAATCATAACGTCATTGATTATGACGTCATCTTCAACGTCACATAGTTGATTATGCCGTTATATGATGGATGTGGATAAACTAGAACGGTCCATTGCATATTCGCAACACCTATATATTGTGGCCGTGCGGCCGCCGTTGCGTGCCTGTCCCCCATCCCACCCACCACCCACCCCGGCTACCAATACTTGGTCTGGTGTCATGCGGAGGGACCGGGTAGTCAGTCGTCATGAACGCCTTCCTCGCTCACTTTGTTCCCTTCAGTCGCCGTGGTTAGATCACCGAAGCGAAGGCCGTCCATATCCAGGGTTCCTCCCGGGCAGTTATTGGTTACTGTTGGTCTCTGGGCTTGCCCATGGATGCTTTCTTGGGGATGCCCCACAATCATTTGCTGGCCGGAGCGACCAGCCATCTCCTTGGAGATGCGTGGGTCCAGCCGGGCATTCACAACATGGTGGAGTGCCTGCACCAGGTGAGTCCTGATGGCTGGGTCTGGCTCGGTGGCAGATGCGTAGTCCTCTTCCTCGCGACCAGGGGCAGTAATCCGGAGTCATGGGCGGCCATCTTTGAGGTGACGAGGTGGTTCGTGGTCTTCTTCCTCAGTTGGAGAGGAGGAGGCCGGAACCGATGTACACGTTATTGCCAGATGTGTCAGCGGCTCGCAAGGGGCCTATAATGGTGGTAGTGGCGATGGCGCTGCGTCGGAGGAGGCGGCATACGTAGTAGTGGCAGCCGTAGTTGTGGCAGAGGTGGTGGCGGTAGTTGTGGTTGCAGTGGCGTCGGTAGTTCTGTCAATGGTGGTATTGATGGGAGCTCTCTCTTTGCGACGAGGTCGGTTGAACCTCAATGCTCGGTCGAACAGGCATCCCCAGGCAAGCAGGTGGTTCCTTCGAGGGTAGAATCCGGTTGGGTTCTCTGGGGTGCAGGAGGTGGTTTTAGTTTTCAGTCTTTCTTTCTTGCCTGC
The DNA here is from genome assembly GCA_034401795.1 of Chaetoderma sp. LZ-2023a. Lineage (NCBI taxonomy): Eukaryota > Metazoa > Mollusca > Caudofoveata > Chaetodermatida > Chaetodermatidae > Chaetoderma > Chaetoderma sp. LZ-2023a. The sequence goes on along the minus strand of CM067360.1, from coordinate 73,734,049 downwards.
ATTCAAACCGAGCTCTTGTTTAAGCGGCTCTCTCTCAAGAGGTTGGTGTTTCAGCAGCGGGTAGGGGGCGGGAGAGAAACCTTGAGGGCAAGCTTTTCCTGGTTTTATTCCCAAGGGTCCGTGCAGAGTATTTTTCCATCAGTCGAAAAGATGCACAATGGGGTGTCGAGAGGACCAATTTACACTATCATCGTCTGGCTTAAAATATCTGGTGGCGGAGGCGGGGGTATACTGTCTCTTAGGAGCGGGAACCCTCACGGGAGGCGAGCGGAGACAGGAGGGGAGTGAGAGAGAGAGAGAGAGAGAGAGAGAGAGAGAGAGAGAGAGTGATGGTATTCCCAACAGTCGCTACATCGCTGACGGTCAGTATTCGTTTGGTCAGTCTATAGACGGTTATTCTGTCATGTCATTTAGTGCTAAGAGCTAATTCCTGAAACTCTGCTCAAGGTGGAATGGGACGAATTTCTACTTTAGGTATCTTCACTGAGATGAACTGGGCTGAAGCTCGTAGTTTAGTCGATGCCGCTTGGTTCTCAGGAGACGTCCAGAGGTGGCCCTCTGCGTGTCCTTATCACTAGCACGTCTTTAGAAGGGATCCCACGTGAGACGGTGGTTAATCTTTTGCTCGGAGACAAAGACTGATTTGAGCGATGGCAATAACATTTTAACGTGTTTCGAGGAATGGCCTTTCCTAGTTGCAGAAACAGGAGCCGACTTGTGTAATTAGTTAAAGGAGGAAAATGTTTAGAGAAGCTCTGTCCCGTTGTCACGCTTCGGAGGTCTAAAGCGACGTCAGACAGAAAGTAGCATGGTGGACTGAAAAAAAAAGATTCTGGCTGATGCAGTGGTTATACCGTTCAGTTGCCTTTGAACGATGATATCTGCAAGATCGATTAACTTTAAAAGAGTCACTACTCGACTTGAGAAGATTGAGTCGCATTGATTGCTCTTTTTGGGATGCACGTAAGGCGCGCTAGTGAGATGGTGTGGTACTTTTGTGACCAGACCTTCTCTAAGAAAAAGCGGAATGAGGGTCGTCAGAGCGGAAGGCGAAGGTCGAAAGGATGGGAGAGGTTTTCGGAGTGCGAACTATGTCGCGGCTTTAAGATCATTCCCAATGGAGTGGGAAGTCGGCAAATGTATTTCAGGGACCAGAAGGTGAGCTGAGAAAATGTGGTGAACCAGGAACTAAGCTTTCTTTATCCTAAGAAAATGTGCTACTCTAAGACAGCCGAAACAGCATGAACCGTGGTGCCTGAAACATGCTACAATCACGGGAGGTTCGAATGGTTGCTAAACGGGAGGTGGTAGGCATAATGTCTGCGGGTGACTCTTACGTCTTTAGGGGAGGTTCCAAATGCGGTGTGCTGGGCCTACTGAGCGAGCAGGGAAAAAGGCCTTTAGGCAGAGGGTCAGGCGTCTTCGCTCGCTGCACTATTCAGAATCTTCACTCTGCATGAAGCGCAAAGGATGCCGCCAGCAAATTTAGTGTCTAAGGTGGACGTCCTTAAGAGTGAATCTTTCTTAGAAGATCAAAAGAGCGCTACCGCTGATGAAGCTAGTTTGTTTCCTCACGTTGAGTGGGGCGCAGGATTGTCAGCCACAAGTGACGTCTAAGAAAATCAACCCCCTTTAGGAATGGTTCCTGAGCGACAGTCACAAAAGGTCTCATAGTCGCGGGATCTAGGATTTGCTAATGTAGACACTGTCAGCTTCTAAATATCCTGGATAGGTATATTCCCAAGGTGCAACATCATGCTGTGGCTTAATCCTCGTCGGCCAAAGATCACAAAGCCGGGAGCGTTTCACTTCTAGGAGCAGAAGAAAAAGTATGTGTGAGTCTCTTCGCAAAAGGCAGCCACAGCACTGGTGGTGTAGAGAGATTTGTGTCAGCGAGTGACTGGATCAGGACGCATCCTGTTTAGGCGATGGGAATTCGGTGGCACAAAGTCTCGGTCGGTGAAGAGTACTGAAATTAGAGTCCCACAGCTATTCCAAAGTAGGTGGGATTTCTTGTTTGGTGGTTGTGGTGGGAAGTTGGGTGGGGCCAGGTGGTTTTGGCCACAGTCATGGTGGGTTCAGTCCGCTCTATTAAGGGGAGGTGCTGCGTGTCTGTACACAAGTCTTCTCTTTGTGGCTAGGTCGATGGCTTTCTTATTCAGGTCAGGTTATGCTATGTGTCGAATTCATGGCTGCCTTTCTGTTGAACAACTTTGTGCTGGCCGTGTTTAGAAAGCTGGATTCTCAAGTTTCTCAAAAATTTCGAACATTCCAGGGGGCATTGTGATCATATTTCAGTGGAAGAATTCGTGCAAAGATAATATGTACAATCTAAAACGTGTCTGCCCAGTAAATGGTATCACGCGTACATGGCCATGTCCTACCCTATGAGAAACACCTGGATATTACGGAGGTACTCCCAGTGGCCTGGCACATGCGCAGAGGAGGCAAGTCGTAAATCGATCTTGCCTAGGTCTGTGCATTAGGGGATTGCCATCCAAATGGGTAGCGATGACGTATTCCGAAGCGGCGTTCCTACTCGTTCCAGGTTAGCTAGTCCTTCCAATTATCTGACCACACGGCCCAACCCCTAACATTCAAAATATATATATATATATATATATATATATATATATATATATATATATATATATATATGTGTGTGTGTGTGTGTGTGTGTGTGTGTGTGTGTGTGTGTGTGTGTGTGTGTGTGTGTGTGTGTGTGTGTGTGTGTGTGTGTGTGTGTGTGTGTGTGTGTGTGTGTGTGTGTGTGTGTGTGTGTGTGTGTGTGTGTGTGTGTGTGTGTGTGTGTGTGTGTGTGTGTGTGTGCTTAGTCTGGCGGGCAACCATCATATATTTTTCGCCTCCTTACTTTGATACAATCCCGATAACAATGGTGATGGCGGGTCACTCCATCAGTCTTGGAGTACTCAGGATTACAGAGGACTGGAAGGCGGGCATCTATGGCAGCAGGAATATGGACATTACTGGTGGCAGGAATATGAGCATCTCTGGCCGCAGAAATATGAACATCTGTACCCGAGGTGCCGGCGGTGGAAGTGGCAAAGGCAGCCACTGTGCTATCATTGTCCAGAGGTCTCGGAGGAACTGAGTATTAGCACAGTGGTATACCATTTTGATATAAATATATGTAATTATAGAAAGGTATTTGTTTTATCAATATTACACATGTTCATTTTAGTTTGACAGCCACCGTCGGAAGGCGTCTTTGTAAAGAAGATGCAGGCATGGGCGTAATGCTCTTTTAAAAGAATGTTCGTAACCGACGCATCATTTATGAAGAGAGTTCTGTCACAGAATAAGGTCCAATATAATTAATCGAGATTGATGAATCGAATGATGCCGACACAGTAGATATACTCGCATATGGAACGACGGTGCGAGAAGAGCTGGTGCCAGGGAAAACATGCAGTGGAAGATTGGAAGTGTCAGAAGAAAGTGCCGTGGGAAGAATGAACAAAAAAACTAATTAAAATTGTTTAGAAGAAAACTGGCGTACTGTCGCGAGTAGAGTTAATGTGAAGAACTGTCTTCTATTAAAAAACCCACAGCCAGATGGGGAATGAAGATGAATTGTTTGTCAAGTTTATTTGGAATCTGGATGCAGACATCTATGGGCGGAAGATACTGCGGAAACATGCTGTGACTCACGGTGTAGAAAGTATAGGTGGAAAATACATCAGTACATCCAGTGGTTGATTGATGTTCATAAAAGGTCTCTGGATTGCTCGCGTGTTGGTTTTGACTGAAACAGACGTTTTGGGGTAGTCCAAGTTCGTGGATGGATGATGCGTGAAGGAACAGTGGCTGCATCAACGTCTTCCAGGGGCGAGGTGTATGCGTACAAGTGTCACAGAAGGTTTTCTCTGAGCAGGGTTTCGCCGATCATTAAGTATTTGGTTGGGCTGGTGCAGATTTGCTGTAACAGGCCGGTCATCCCAATGTTGAACGCAAAGGCTTACAAAGGATTGGAAGGCGGCCATCTATGGCAGCAGGAATATGGACATTACTGGTGGCAGGTATAATAACATCTCTGGCGGCAGAAATATGAACATCTGTACCCGAGGTGCCAGTAGTGGAAGTGGCAAAGGCAGCCATAGAGGTAACAGCAGAAGCGGTTATCGAAGCCGTGGTAGCTGTCATGGTGTCGGAGGTGGTAGCTGTGGAAATATCTGCGGATGGACTGGCTCTGGTGATGGCAACAGCGGGAGTAGTTGGTGTGGTGATGACGGTGGTGACCTAGGTGGAGGTCGTGGAAGCATCTGGGACTGCCAAGGTTGCGATGAGGTAATGGTACTGGTGGTGGTAGTCGGAGAGATAGTGGCTGAGGTGATAGGTGACGGAATTGGGGTGAGCAAGGTCGGTATGCAAGTATAAGCGAGCAGCGTGACATGATCGATCATAGGTTGCTGAGTGCGCATGGATGTGTTGGTAAGTGGTATGACAGCAGGCCACGAGACCAAAACAGCATTGGTAACCTCGCCATCGCTTACATATAGTTCGTACTAGGGCTGAGGCAGTCGTTTTGCTGTGGAACACATTAATGGTCGGATGCATGGCTCAGCTGGTGGCAACGCTGATGGTGGAGCAGTGGCGGTCGATTGAGAGGCTGGGGTGAGGCATGTTAAGTGGTGTCTTTCCTTCTCAGGGGAGCAGCGGCGGAAGAAGATGGTTGTCTGTCATTGGCGGCTGAGAATGGTAGAAGTTTGTGGGCAGGAGAGATTGCTGTAATGCGACCATTGTCGGAAGGTGGCATAACTGAAAGGTCGATTGGTGCAGCCACGGATTCAACAAGCACTGGACCAGGCATGGGAGGCATTGGATGTTCACCCATGAGGCATTCCATCATTCGTTGTGACGCGAGGGGCACGTCCTGTTCCCCGGCGTTTAAGGCAACATTCTGGATGATGTGGTCACGGTGTTTAGCTTGGCGGTACCCCTCAGTGATGTGGATGAAAACTGAAGTGGTCCAGTGGCAAACTACCCTAAACCCGAGGTGCTCCCTATCGTGATGGGCATGTAGGACCTTTTACCTGGCAAAATCCCTCCTGCACAGTGGGCAGAGGTAATTCCTGCTCATTACGTTAGCGGAGTTTTATGACTTGGATTTGCACGAGATTGGTCCAACTGTTACTTTCGCATATATATATTATTGGGCCAGAAGAATTTAAGATCCGATTAGGATGCTTTAACTAGAATCTAGAATTTTCGTTTCTGAATTACCATAGCTTATATAAACGGTTTGGTTGATGGTATTCCTGACGTATCGCTTTAAGAAGGTGTATGCATCTTAAGTTCCCTCTCCCTTGTGGTTGAAATGGGGGTGGGGCGCTCCTGAGTTTCCCGTTCGCGAAGGGGATCTACTTCATTTCTGATAGTGGGATATGCATCTGTCGGAGGCAATTCATAGAATCTCATTTTAATTGAAAAGGTATGCCGAGTTTGGGCGAGAATCTAAGTCAGCAGCCAGGGGTATCAAAAATCGTTGACAGCGAATTTATTGCAATCGTTCTTTTTATGAGCGTTAATTTGTGCAAACGATGCTGTCAAGCTGAAACGTTTCAACGGGAATCGCGATTCGACTCCCAGGCATTTTATTTACAAAAATAACACCTGGCACGTGGCTATCGATTTTTGTTCATTATCATCCATTCGAAAGGGTACTGTTTATTTAAAGAACGGAGAGGTTGCCCGTCTATTGTTGTAATTAAGCTTATATTTATATACACCATTTATTACATTTACACTCATCCTCACCGAGTCTGGTTTCCACGCTTCGGATAATGCTGTAATAACAGGATGAACACGTGCATACCGACCCCAGCAGCTTTCGTGTTTATAATCGTCCCGAGATAGGGGCTCTCAGTGTTGTTTCAACCATCTTGAACTTCCTATTTTGGCAATTTAAAACGATGCGAGGTTAAGTTGTGTTTCCACGATGCAATTGAATGTACAATTAGTTGTACGACCGGTTGGATTCAGTACACGTTGTACAACTAATTGTATAATCTATTGGATTCTGGAAACCTACCTTTACAGGTTGCGCATGGCTGTTTGTCGTGAGAAAATATCAGACCATGGGGCGTAGCTGTATCAACAATAAGGTTATTATTTTAATATACTACAGATATAGAATTATAGCTCAGAGCATAGCAAGGTTGAAAATGGATGATGAGAAGCTCATAAATTGATTTCACAAGTACCAAATTTTGTATGACTGTGGACTTCGTGGATATAAAAAGAATGTCTAAAAGACACCCATGCGACTAAGGTGTTAAATATGTTGAAAGTAATTTGACAGAGAACTGTTCCTGTCACTAGAAGCAGCAGCTGCCAGTCAAATTAATGTGAAAATAGCGAACATAGCAACCAGCAAACAGGCTTGAACTGTTTCTTTGGTGAATTGGTCTCTCCGGCTCAGAGGGTTAGTTGTCTCCTCATCCAACATGTCCACCGTCCCATAATACAAGCAAATCTGAGTTGCAAATATGGAAAATAAAAAGGTTATATAAAGATGGAAGGAAAAACTGATGAATTGACTGATCAACATTGAGAGACATATACTGAGCTAAAAAAAGTTTAACAACAGTGAAGTTTGGTTTGTTGTATTAAAACTATGCGTCCATTTATAACCAAATTTGCAGGCATGTTTCGTCAATGTAATGTCTCGCTGATCATGAAGAAATGCAAATCATTTCTTGCATTTCTCGGCCGCACGCTTACTGCATGTGAAAATGCATTTTTCATGCACTGGCCCACATTGACGGGTAGCGAAGGCAAAAATTCACCATATTACAAAAGCAGATAACGAACGTTAACAGAAAACGCTTAAAAGTTTACCCTACCGAACACGGGCCGCCGTCCAGGGCTACCCGAAAATCAGCGCCATGAAGCAATGGGAAGACTCGCTGCTTGGCAGAGCGTTCGTGCTGTTGCTCGACATTTTAATGTTCACGCCTCAACCATTTCCCGTCTCCGCCAACGTGAGCAGGAAACTGGACGTGTTAATGACCGACCACGATCTGGCAGACTGAGAGCAACAACACCACGAGACGACCGCTACTTAGTGACATCATCACGACGTCACAGGTTTGAGACTGCGCCGCGGCTGTCCCGTAATTTGCACACCGCTACCGGCACTACAGTGCATACACAAACTGTGAGAAACAGACTCCATGATGCTGGACTGCATGCCCGTCGTCCACTTGTTGCTGTTCCGCTTACAGAGAATCGATTTGCATGGGCAAGAACTCAGCAGTGATGGCGTGCTCACCAATGGAGCCACGTTTTGTTCAGTGATGAGTCGAGGTTTTGTGTGGATGTGGCGGATGGTAGGCAACGTGTTTGGCGACGTTTAGGAGAACGGTATGATGCAGCCAACATCATTCAGCACGACAGATTCGGTGGTTGCAATGTCATGGTGTGGGCTGGATTCCATGAAAATGGCAAAACAGATCTTATTGTGATTCGCGGAAATTTAACGACTCAACGTTACTGTGAAGAAGTTGTCACCGCTGTTGCCATTCCTTTTTTGCAGCATCATGCAGACTTTATGTTCCAGCAAGACAACGCCCGTCCTCATTCAGCTAGGGTCACCAGTGATTTCCTTGAGACTAACAACGTTCCGGTGTTGGACTGGCCAGCGCGATCACCGGACCTGTCTCCTATCGAACACGTGTGGGACATTCTTGGCCGTATGGTGCGTGAGAACCATCCACATCTTCACAACGTGCGGGAACTGGAAGCTGCACTGCTCCAGGAATGGGATGCGATTCCTCTTCGTGACATCAGGTGCTTAATTCTAAGTATGAGAAAGCGATGTATGTCGGTGGTTAATGCGCGCGGAGGTCACGACCGGTATTGACAGCTCAGTGTCATTATTTAAATTGGACCCTTCCGTTGAATGATACCGTGTTAAAGGCGCGATGCTAGCATTACAGTAACAAGAGACTGTTGTTCAAATTGGAAAATGACCTATCAATTAAATAATATATTTGAATCAATTTATTGTTTTTGTTAAATAACATTTATACAGTAATATTCTCAGTGCTGCTAAACTTTTTTGGTTCAGTATATATGTTCTTTAGTACCCATAAAACCACACATGTATGAATACAAATACACTCTCAGGCTTGGATATACTCATGCACAATGCAGTAACTCATTTACTTATACACGCACGCTCGCACGCATGCACGCACGCTCCCACACATACACGCACGCACACACGTAAACAAGCAAGCGCGCACGCATGACTGGTGTTGGTTACGAAATCTCTGAGTGTACAGACACTGAAAATGGACCTTTCCATTTTAGCTATGCCCCGCCCATCACTAGCTAAGCTCCACCCACACCTCGCCGTGTTGGGATTGATCGATCCCCAAATGCCCTAGCCATCAATTTCCTGAAAACTATACAGGGAAGCTATTGAATATTTTGTAACTAATTTGACTTGGTGATGTTACTGTCTATGGCAGCAACAGCGCCCAGTCAAATTAGTTTCAAAATATTCAACAGAATATTTATTAAATAGTAAAAGCAAACAATTTGTACAACAAAGCATAGACCGTCTTCAAACATGCGTTTGTGACATACTTATCTACGTCATTCATGACGTCATTCATTATGATGTCATTGTACACACCACACAGTTCATAATGACGTCATATGATGGGTGGGTACTCTGGAAATGTGAATTGTACAACTACAAAAATAAAAATGATGTCATGTACATGACATGAATGTATGTGTGTTTACCGATGAATATTCTATGCTAAAGGTTTGCTACAACCTTTGTAATTACATGGATTATGTGGATATTACTATATTGGGACTACATATATTCCCAACTATTGATTTGTCTAAAGAACACCTCTACGTCAACTATAACATGAATTGAATTATAACCTCAAGCTATCAGCCATGCCTGAACAATAGTATTTTGCCATCACACCCGTCCTTGTTCAGTTTTGGAAATAGGGACGCAAACTATCGCGAACGTCGTGTGCTTCCAGGTCTGCGCAAGAGTTTGGTGCTCTTAGTGGTGGTTCTATCAGTCTGTGTCCATCCCTTACTGATTTAGCAGATGGATTTTGTAACTAGTTATGTAGTATACATGCAGATACGACAACGTGGTCTACCTTCTCAGGGGACATGGTGATCCGCTTTGAAAGATACGCCAACGACCGTCAAAGGCGTTTTCACCTATTCTGTTATTAGCAAGAAAGATCAACGACATTTGCTAGCTACGTGATAGGTGATGTCAAGGATATGGTTTAAGCAAATGTTGTTTAAGTTGGAAAGATGTATCATAAGTGTTTTTTAGTTGGTTGGCTCATGTAGATATTTCGTAGATACTCAATGACCAAACATATCTAGTGAATAATTGCTGAAACTGTCTGTATCCCGAGACGACAACTGGACGCGGCAGCAGCAACAACAACAGCAGCGGAAGTACAACCACCACCATAACCACAATCGTCACCACCACCACCACCACCACCACCACCACCACCACCACCACACCACCACCACCACCTCCACCACCACCACCACCACCACCACCACCACCACCACCACCACCACCACCACCACCACCACGTTAAAACGTCGCCCTAACTCTTAAGGCCGTCGCTCGAGAGGCGGGAGGGCCTATCTGGGGTCAGGGGATACTGTCTCACGGGAGCAGGAAACCTCACGGGAGGGGAGTGAGAGACAGTGGATGTTATTCCCAGCGGTCTGTCGCTGACAGTCACTATTCATTCGGTCAGTCTATAGAGGGTTATACTGTCGCAAAAGTTGTTTAGTGCTAAGAGCTAATTCCTGAAAGTCCACTTAAGACAAAACGGCACAAATTTATTATTTTAAGTGTCTTCACTTAGACGAACCGGGATTGAAGATCATAGTTTAGATTGATCCGAGTTTCTCAGGAAACGTCCAGAGGCAGTCCTTCTGAGTGTGCCTATCACTAGCGAGCTTTTAGAAAGGACCCCGCGTGAAGCAGTGCTTTATCTGACCATGGTGTTTTCGTGGTTTAAGATCTCAGGTGGCCGCAGAAGGACACGATCGGTTAGGTTAGCCGAGAACCTCTACCCTCGCAAAGTTGGCCGAATCTTTCGCTCGGAAATGACGAATGTGCAGAGGAGGCAAATCGGGACTTAGTCAATCTTGGCTGGGTCTGTGCATTAGAGGATTGCCGTCCAACGAGGTAGCCAGGGCATAGCCTGAGGCGGTGTTCCTACTGGTTCCGCATTGGATAGTCCTTCCCGTTACCCGACCACAGTATATATGGAGAACGTGTAGCCTACGAATAATAGACTTCCAGGCAAATAGGTTAGTGAAAGATGTATACGATATTTTATACCATGCTTGTGAGAATAACAATCACTGTAAGAATGGATGAATACATTATGCCACTCAAGTAGATGGCGTCATAATGAACTACGCCACATTCAGGTTGACGTCATAACGGACGTAGCTACGCCATTTATCACGCACTATGTTAATCGTTCTACGCCCCCACTGCTGTGCCCGCCTTTTCGCAAAGAGACTCGCCTAAACGTTATCTTACGCTCCTAGAGGTACCGCCCTCCCGGCATTGTGATCTCTGGCCACAGATTATTACGTTACCGCGAGATGTTGCGCCTTGTGAATATACTATCCAAGACTGGGTCGAAGCCGACAACGTCTGCATTAGCATAACTTAGACCCAGCTACCACGGGACCTTTTGTGACTGTGAACTTTGTATCGCTCTACTGACACATTGCAATTGTGTGTTAAATCGTCAATGCAGTTTCACTAATTCAAGTTTTCTATTCTTTGAAGGTTCTTATACCGCTTTCATCCGCCAATTTTCCTCCCACTCTTCTAGCGGCCGTTCCTTTTCTTTCACTCAGGAACCACTCTAAAAGGGGGTTGAATGTCTTAGCCGTCACTTGCAGACGACAATATCACGCCCCAATCGACGTGAGGAAACAAACTAGTGTCGTCAGCGGTGTCGCTCTTTCGATCTACTAAGAAAGATTCGCTCTTAGGGACGTCCGCCTTAGCCGCTAATTTGCACTAATTTTGCGGGCGGCATCCTTTGCGCTTCGCGGGGCATGAAGATTTTGAATAGTGCTGCGAACGAAGACGACATGAACATCTATTTAAAAGTACATCAGTTGTACGAATTGTATGTCTACTAAGCATTGTTGAATATTTGGAACCTAATTTGACTTGGCGCTGTTGCACAGCTCAGCTGTATAGTTACCTTGAAAATGTGAGTATGGGAAGTCAGCATTCAACGTATATAAATCGATCCCCAGCCGTTCAACGCATGGGCGGTGCTTAACTATTAGGTGGGAGGGGCATAAACAAAAGTGGATTCATCCATTGGGTGAGTCAGTTAGGAGATTTGCTACATAGAGCTGGCTTTCAGGGCAGGATATGGTAATAAAGTAAGTTAGAAATTCATTACGTAATCTAAACAACGAGGTGGGGACGACAATATGTACAATATAGTTAATCTTGAGAATTTTGTTCAGGTATGATACCAGAGGGTGAACGGCTACATGTACGACTATAGGTATTTATATGCGTTGAGGCTGTATTGCCATGTTATTCAAATACATATTTATGACATTCAGATATCTGAGGCTAGGGAGGACAAATCAATCAATAAAGATCCATGCATACATTTCTAACTAATCGAGGGATCCATTTCTAGCTACGCTCGCCCAATCTTATTTACGCTCGCCCAATCTTAGCTACGCTCACCCAATCTTAGCTAAAGGCCACAAATCTTAGCTAAGTTCGCCCAACCTTAGCTACGGTCGCCCAATCTTAGCTACGCGCGCCCAATCTTAGCTACGCTCGCCCAATCTTAGCTAAGCTCCGCCCAATTTGCGCGCATATTTTAATCTCTTTTAACAGTTTGATCCATGAATTAACAGACTCCCACTTTCAACCTTATTATACAGGTATGTCTATGGAAACAACAGCTCCCATTCAAATTATTTTCAAAATATTCAATAGCACGTTTATTAAAATGTACATTTACAAAAGTAAACCTAAGTAAGGTTACTTAAAAGGCACTCTTTATGGACTATTGCCACTTTTCTAACCGGTCAATTTGATTGTGGCATCGGCTAACGCGTGACGTCAGATACTAGAGTGACAGGTCGGCTCCTTGCAGTACACATTGTTGCATTTTATTACAGGTGCGATGGCAGAACGTTGTCGTTTGATGGCTTATATTGTTTTTTCGTTCGTTAACACATTCATCTACTGCTTCCCCGCGCATTGGGTGTGGTCAGAGGATGGCTGGCTGAAACAGATGAACGTGGTGGACTTTGCGGGTGATGGCCCCGTACACTTGGTGGGAGGGACCTCTGCTCTCATGGCTGCATACTTACTGAAGCCCAGGCATCAAAGATTCACAGAGCACGATGATCATCAAATGGGGGCACCGACGAATGCGATGCTGGGCATGTTTATTCTTTGGTGAGTTTTTAGGAAAATGATCACCAAGGAAAGATGTCCCATTCCCGTAACAAATGGATATAGATATACTACAGTTAAGTCGTCACAAGATGGCGGTTCTCTAAGACTGGTGGATTTAGAACCACTCATCTTAAGAAATCACACACTCATTTGCCTACAAAGACATTTACCATAGAAACTAAGGTTTATTAATTGACCACGTGGTATTATTGACCACATTTCATGTTTCTCTCGCTGTCGCGTATTGAACGATTTTACTATTTTCCCCATGTCGGGTCACTTCAAAGTAGATTGATTGTATAATATTATGAGCCATAAATGCTAAAGAATTTCCCTCATTGCTTTGTTGACATTCCATTCTCTAGCTGCTGCATGCCTCCACTTTTAAGAAATTGCTCGTCACATTGCAGGTCTACTAAGTTTGCAGGCTTCACTATTAATCCTAACGTACTAATCTAATTCTACGCATAATTCCTAAACTACCGATGTATGCAATACTTATCAATAGACTATATGTTTGTTCCCATAGGTGGGGATGGCTAGGGTTCAACTGTGGCAGTACATTCGGAATTAGTGGTGGCAAATGGAAAATAGCAGCAAGGTAAATCATGTATGACGTGTGCCGAAAACGACGACGACAGCGGCGGCGGCGGCGGAGGCAACAATAACTAATGATTTCCCGTATTCGATTTGCCTCGCTGGTGATCTATTTCCCAAGAATTTGCAACTATACCGGCAGTCATTAACATTTCACGCAAATCAGCGTTTGAGAAAAAGTAAAGTATCAAAGCGAACATCCGCATGATCCGGGTATAATTTGCCATAAGTAATTGTATTTCCGAGCTTGAACGCGATATACACTCAACCTTGTCTGTAACGGGCACTCGTTGGGGCATCAAATAGTGCACATTAGAGACAGGTGTTCTCTTAAGTCACACCATTTACACTAGCAGATGACGGTTATGGTCCCGCAAAATGACGCTTCTTTAATTACGGGCGATCTTACAATATCGCTGTCTTAGCGAATCACCACCATCTGGTCGGACCAAAAGATAAACGGTCGCCATATACGGCTTTAGCTCCACATAAAGCATATTCATTTTCCGAGTTTACGAAGCAGACTCAAATGTAGCTAAGCTAATCTTATAAATAACCACATGAGTTATGGCCGCCGTATCCAGATTCTTCGTTGAAGCAAGCCGACTCACAATTTCAACTGGGAAATCTCATCAGATCGGCGATACAATGCCCGGCGATACAGATATGTCCTGACATTAGCCTGAACGACTCGCTAGTCAGCATGACTAATAATCAATTAATAGATCAATGGCAGTTTCCAAGTCTATCCATCCATCATATGACGTCATATGACGTCATATGACGTCATCATCAACTACGTGATGTCTAAGATGATGTCATAGTCAAAATTGTAACACTTAATAGTCCGTCCGACACGTTGTACGAATTGTACATCTTTACCATTTAATAGATGTTCCGTTGACTATTTTGCCATAGGCAGCAACAGTGCCGAGTCAAATTAGTTTCATAATATTTAACAGCCTACCTGGATATTTTTCCGGAAATAGATAGTCAGGGAGTTCAAAGGTCGATCGATCGCAACGCGGACGAGTTATGGGTGGAGCTTAGATGGAGATGGGCGGGGCATAGCTAAAACTGGGAAGGTCCATTTCAAGCCATGCTCCGACCATTTCTAACTAAGCTTCCCCAACTTTCTACATCCGTTTGAATCGATTTGAAACTTCAAATTCTGAATTCTCAGAATCTAAATTTCATGGTAACAATAAGGAGTTGAATATTCCGAAATTAATTATTTTAATCGGACTTGGCTGGAAAGAGACTATGACGGTATGCGAGTACACAGAATAGATTGGCCAATTTTCTTGACGTTTAACTCTGACGAAAAATAGATATGCGATAATTTGTTCAAAAGACCATTGACCGCTGGTTTGATTTCTTCCAAACATGGCTTCAAAACCTATATTTTACAAAACTATCCAGAAACTCGTTAAGTGATTATTAAATTGGTTAAGGACTACTCGTGTACAGTTGTTCAATTTTAATCATTGAAGATGAACTTCAAAACAGAATACACATCTTCTTCACAATCAATGATAAAACGCGGAACACAGATTTAAAAACGGGCGACGCGTTATAGTTGCGACTTAGAATGATTTGTCAAAAATGTAAGAAAATGACACACAGACAGACAGGCCGAAAGAAAAAAGACAAAAACGACTTATGTTAGTTTCGAGTCCCAGCCTACTAATTTTAGTCGATTCAAAATCAGATTGACTTTACTACTACATGCATTCACTTATAGCTAGACTGTAAGTGAGACGGGTAGGATTAGTAAGAGGTTTCAAATAACTTAGCTAAATATAAAATGTATACACATGTATACTCACATATGAAAGCGCACACACCAGCAGCATCCTACACTAAAATCATATGCAGATGGCACCCTATCTGGCTGACGGCCTACACTCATTAACTCTAAATAAAGATGCATCACCATATTTGTTGTTCACCATATACACAGCGCCGTTAGGTCAGTTGTTACGCTCGCTTGGAGTCGAGTACCACTTCTACGCAGATGATACGCAACTATACCTTGCCTTTTATCCATCTGATCAATTAAACGCGAGTGAAACTTTAGAACATGTCATTCATGAAGTTAAGTTGTGGATGTTAAACAACCTCCTACAGCTTAACGATAAGAAGACAGAGATACTGGCAATCACATCACGCCACCTGCGACCTCAGCTTAAAATAGAATCTCTTCAGATTGGCGAGGACAATATTTCATTTAGCTCAACTGCCCGTAACATCGGCATAATCTTTGATGACACCATGTCAATGAAAAATCAAGTAACCTCTATATGTAAATCTGTTTATTTTAACTTACGGAACATCAACAAGATCAGAAAGCTATTGGATGATAATGCTATAAAAACGCTTGTACACGCGACCATAACTTCGAGACTGGATTACGGGAATTCTTTGCTAGCTGGCATATCAACAGAACAGCTTACCAGTCTTCAGAGGGCTCAGAACACTGCGGCCAGATTACAATCACGGACTAAGCCATATGAACGCATTACACCTGTTTTGAAAGATCTTCATTGGCTACCAGTTAAACAGCGCATAAATTACAAACTTGCACTACTGGTTTTCAAATGTCTTAATAATCTTGCCCCGCCATATCTAAAATCGTTGATTGTACAGAAGACAGCGCCAAGGGCTCTCCGGTCAAGTAGTCGTTTACTCTGTCTAGTGCCACCATCCAATCTACTAATCGGCCAACGCGCGTTCTCTAGAGCTGGCCCCAAGCTTTGGAACAGTCTTCCACCACATATACAAAATTGCCGTAAAATTGAACCTTTCAAATCTGCTCTCAAAACATATTTATTTTCAATTTAAGTTTTTGTACATAATTGTGTAATTTTATATAATCTTGTAAAGCGCCTTTGAGCTTCAATTGGAATTGGCGCTATATAAATGCATACATACATACATACATACATACATACATACATACATACATACATACATACATACAAGTGGAAAGATGCCTGGTTGCTGATGCTATGCGGAGTTGCAGAATGGCGGTTCGATCCCCCGACCGGGAGATGGTGATCAACAAATTAAACTAACGGGTGCATCACTGTCGGCTAAGTTAGCACATGGAAATTGAAGCCGCACGTTGCCAGTGCGTCAATAAAATAAAAATACATATACTGCCAGAGCCGTGCTGGAGTCAGAGTACAATAGGCGTAAAAGCCTAGGATTGATTGTGACAGATGCATCCACAGATAGTCCCATATGATTCGTCAGTGTGTCAGTATATCAGACATGTGAAAGCTGGTCGGCCAATCCTTGACTTTTTAGTCTTGGTGCGGTGGTCCAGTGGAAAGATGCCTGGTTGCTGATGCTATGCGGAGTTGCAGAATGGCGGTTCGATCCCCCGACCGGGAGATGGTGATCAACAAATTAAACTAACGGGTGCATCACTGTCGGCTAAGTTAGCACATGGAAATTGAAGCCGCACGTTGCCAGTGCGTCAATAAAATAAAAATACATATACTGCCAGAGCCGTGCTGGAGTCAGAGTACAATAGGCGTAAAAGCCTAGGATTGATTGTGACAGATGCAACCACAGATAGTCCCATATGAATCGTCAGTGTGTCAGTATATCAGACATGTGAAAGCTGGTCGGCCAATCCTTGACTTTTTAGTCTTGGTGCGGTGGTCCAGTGGAAAGATGCCTGGTTGCTGATGCTATGCGGAGTTGCAGAATGGGGGTTCGATCCCCCGGCCGGGAGATGGTGATCAACAAATTAAACTAACGGGTGCATCACTGTCGGCTAAGTTAGCACATGGAAATTGAAGCCGCACGTTGCCAGTGCGTCAATAAAATAAAAATACATATACTGCCAGAGCCGTGCTGGAGTCAGAGTACAATAGGCGTAAAAGCCTAGGATTGATTGTGACAGATGCATCCACAGATAGTCCCATATGAATCGTCAGTGTGTCAGTATATCAGACATGTGAAAGCTGGTCGGCCAATCCTTGACCTTTTAGTCTTGGTGCGGTGGTCCAGTGGAAAGATGCCTGGTTGCTGATGCTATGCGGAGTTGCAGAATGGCGGTTCGATCCCCGGACCGGGAGATGGTGATCAACAAATTAAACTAACGGGTGCATCACTGTCGGCTAAGTTAGCACCTGGAAATTGAAGCCGCACGTTGCCAGTGCGTCAATAAAATAAAAATACATACATACATACATACATACATACATCTAATTTAACGTGATTTATAAAAGGCGACGAACGCTGTAGATGTGCACACATTTCTATTTTTGTGCTCCGATTAAACAGGTGTATGGCCTTAGCGACACATACATAAATAGACCTCTCCAGTCTTAGATATACCCCGCCCATCTCTTCGCCCGTGTTAGGATCGATCGACCCCTGAACCTCATGTCTATCAATTTACTTACAGGTAAGCTGTTGAATACTTTGAAACTAATTTGACTGGGTGCTGTTGCTGCCTATGCCATCAACAGCGCTCAGTCAAATTAGTTTCAAAATATTAAACAGCATGTTTATTAAATACCAAAAACATACAGTTCGTACCACGTGTTGGACTATTAAACGGTTAAAACGGACTAAATCGAATCATTCATGATTATGACACCCTCCTCCACGTCACGTAGTTGATTATCACGTCATTCGATGAATGCATGAACTGGAAAGGTCCATTGACCACGATAACGATTATGCATTTATGTAAAATACACATTCTGCATCAGGAATCGCCATCTCCGAATCTGACTGTTGGTGTCAATAGAGGGATCTGATCTGTCTCTCAGGTATGTGATCCCATTATTAAAATACACCACCCTAGCTGACGTCACAATCGAATGACACGGGCTCGTCACGAAATCGGCAGTAAGCATCTGAATTGCACGTTTTTGCTGAATTTACAATTTATTGAATTTATGCTGAAGAAATATTCCATAGCATATTTCAACAGCTTACCTGTATTGTTACCTTGCCATTGAGATTTAGGGAAAATCGATTCAACGTGGTGCACAAAATGCTCGAAGCTCATCGCGATTATAATCCTTTGAGTGAGTGAGTACAGTGATAGAGAATTGTATGTGCCTTTTATATTAAAGTCGAAGGTGGAGCGTAACTAAACTAAGTTATAGGATCCGAGTTTGAACCCAAAATCCTGTTCTAATAGCTG
>CM067360.1:73640774-73710774 GCA_034401795.1 Chaetoderma sp. LZ-2023a | reverse complement strand
TCAAAATATTCAACAGCGTACCTGTATGGTTGCATTTGCACCATGCTGACAAACCTTAGATTGCATCTTTGTAATTGAGTGATATACCTATACAGACGGCCCAAGGTGTTTCTTATTGGTTGAAACATTCATCATGGCACCCCTCATAGACCGGGGAAATATATCAACAGTTAGCTACTAAAGCTGGAATATCTTTCTTTAATGACATGATGAAAGGCTAAAAAATACCATGCGTAGTTTATGCGCGGCATATTGTATCACTTACTTCACGAATAGATAGTGTAAGTGAATGAGTGTAACATAATGAAGAAAGCCTCCCAGAAATCAATAGAATTTGTATTAAAAGCAAGCCCTTTCCAATCATGTTATCATCACCAGTCTGTATTGCTATAGCAACTGGTGTGTGTGTGTGTGCGTGCGTGCGTGCGTGCGTGCGTTCGTTCGTTCGTTCGTGCGTGCGTGCGTGCGTGCGTGCGTGCGTGCGTGCGTGCGTGCGTGCGTGCGTGCGTGCGTTCGTTCGTTCTTTCGTGCGTGCGTGCGTGCGTGCGTGCGGACCGGCGTGCGTGTGTGTGTGTGTGTGTGTGTGTGTGTGTGTGTGTGTGTGTGTGGCAGCTTGCGTTAATCTGCGCCTCTTAAGTAAGTTAGAGATGGTATAGATGAACGGACGAATGCTTTGGATAATAAGAAATCGGTTGATGTCATTTACTTTGCCTTTCTGAAGGCATCTGACTCTGTAATTTACGAGCATATGGTATCTCTGGAAAACTCCTACAATGGATTAAGTCATTTGTAATAGAAAGAAAGCAGAGACTAATGTTAGCCGGGCAGCTTCAGGGCATCGTTTCTAAGAGATTTGTTTCCCGTCTTTAAAGATATGATGAACCTAATAACAGCCTCAGTTTCCTTTGTGATACTTTGTGTGATATGTGTTCGTCTTGTGTGATATTGTGTGATTTGATTATGTTTATCCATTTGCGTTCTCTCTTTTGTCTTTGGATTTCGTCTGATAATTCCATGTATCATATTTTACTTCCCCTGTTTAAGACTATATGCTCGGCCTCAACGTGGCGCAGGGGTGTAACCCACTGGGTGTCAATCCAGACATTTGGAGGGGCTAACCAGAGCATTATGCACAACGCTAATGAAATTACACTTGGAGATCGAATCAATCGAAATGGTGCTCGCCCTGTGAGGATCCGCCAGGCAGGTGCAGCGCCGGGCTCCATGCCTCGAAGGAGCCCACCCTCAGCTACTGGAGGTCCCATCAACTCGTCTTGTGGAGCCAGGGGACGAGGATGGAGAGCTACTGGCCAACGGAAAGAGAAGACCAAACCCAAAGAGAATCCCAGTATCAACATCATGCACTGGAATGCAGAAGGGGTTACCAACAAGAAATCAGAGCTCGAACAGTTCCTGTACGAAAACAACATTGATATCTGCTGCATTCAAGAGACACACCTGCAAGAAGGAAAACCATTTAAGATCAGAGGTTACCAGATTTTCCGGTGTGATCGAAGAGGAAGAAAGAAAGGTGGGGTGATGACCTTGGTCCGAAACAGCGTGAACGCCAGCCAGATCAAAAACTTTATGGAAGAGGCAGAATATATCAAGATCAAGGTAACAACCAGCAACTCTGTGATTGAAATTGTCAATTATTACTGCCCTAATGACAAGAATCTCTCACTTGACACAATCCAGGTCCCGGACTGCCACTTCCTCATTGCGGGAGACTTTAATAGCCAGTCCCAGAGCTGGGGATACAGAACACTTGATAAACGAGGAGAAGACATTGAAGCATGGCAAGATGAAAAGCACCTTTTACTTGTCAACGATCCCACAGATCAGCCTACCTTCTACTCGCGCCGATGGCACTCGACAACAACGCCGGACTTGGCATTTTGTACAGAAGACGTTCACAGAAACCTCAGTAGAGTGGTCGGATCGCAGTTAGGAGGAAGCGACCATCGCCCAGTCCTCCTCTCTCTTTCTGGAAGTATTTCGACCAGTTCACCTCAACATCCAAGGTGGAACTACAAAAAGGCAAATTGGAGTCTGTTCGGCATTCGTTCCAATGAGCTTACCCATAATATAGCAGTAGAAGGGAGAAACATCAACAATGTGGTCAAGGAATTTAATTCAAGTATCCTCAAGGCTGCCAATGAAGCGATTCCTCGAGGGTTCAGGAAAAACTACCGCCCCTACTGGACAACAGAACTGCAAGCAGCACATGATAAACTAGACAAGGCCAGAGAAGATGCAGAGGGTAATCCCTGTCATGAAAACCACTTCACGCTACAACAAACTAAAGCCAGGTATCTAAAGACCAAGCTGGAGGCCAAAAGAAGAAGCTGGAGGGAAAAGACGGCAGGGTTTAATTTAGAGAGAGACACCACAAAGCTATGGAGACTGACTAAAGCACTCAATGATGAGGGTGTCAGGGGAGAGAAGATTACTCTTGAAGAAGATGGACAAACACTGACAGGAAAGATGGCAGCAGATGCCTTTGCGAAGGCATATGCAAAAGAAAGCAACATTTCTATACCACGAATGCGTCAAAGGGAGGTTAGAAAAGAGCAAAAGGAAAGAACAGACACCAACACTCACGATGCAATGAAAGTTGACATTAGTTTAACAGAACTGAAGAAGGCTATCCGCCAACTGAAAAAGAAGAAATCTCCCGGGCCAGATGGCATTACGAATGAAATGATCCAACACCTTGGTAATGTATCTCTTCGCAAGTTGCTAGACATCTTTAATCTCAGTTGGACCAATGGAGAGGTTCCTCAGTGCTGGAAGGAAGCCAGAATGACTCCTATTCTGAAAAAAGGAAAGAACAAGACGAAAGTGCTGAGCTACCGTCCTATCAGTCTTACAAGCTGCATATGCAAGACCATGGAGCGCATCATCAACCAGCGGTTGCAGTGGTACCTGGAGTCAGAGAACATTATAGTTTCAGAGCAGGCCGGATTCAGAAGATACAGGAGCACAGAAGATCAAACAACACATCTTGCACAGGTCATAGAGGACACTTTTCAAGCCAAGAAGGTGATGCTAGCTGCCTTTATCGATCTGCAGAAAGCATTTGACAAGGTGTGGAAGGATGGCCTCCTCGTGAAGCTCCGGCGCACAGGCATCGGTGGCAACATGCTCCGATGGACCAAGTCATACCTACACAATCGTAGAGCTAGGGTGCTGGTGGATAGACAATCTGGACAGAATGTATTGCTGAGACAAGGGGTGCCACAAGGCGGAGTATTATCACCTACTCTGTTCATACTCTTCATCAATGACATTGTAGCAGAGCTGCCCAATGGGATCCAAGCAGCCCTCTATGCAGATGACCTCGTAATCTGGTGCACCGAGGAGTACACAACGACTGCCACGTACAGAATGCAGCTCGCCTTGGACAGAATTACAGCTTGGGCCAATCGCTGGTGTATTACCATCAACAAAGAAAAATCATCAGCCATGCTATTCACACTGTCCACCAAAACCAAGGTTGGCAATCTGACACTGGGCGGTACTCCACTCGAATACGAGGACCAGCAGACATACCTGGGAGTCACATATGACAGAAGATTAACATGGAAGGAGCACATCCAGAATGCAGAGGCAAAGGCCAGAAGAAAGCTAAACATCATGAGGAAGCTGGCAGGAACAAAGTGGGGTGCCAATGAAAGGATCCTCAAGACCATCTACCTAGGTGCCGTACGACCACACCTTGAGTACGGATCCAGCTCATGGATGACAACAGCTAAATCTCATCAACAGAACCTCGACAGAGTACAAAACCAGGCACTGCGCATCATCACTGGTGGAATGAGATCAACACCAATAGAAAAAATGGAGCAGATAGCAGGCATTCCCCCACTTAGCAAAGGAAGGGAATGCAAAGCACTGATCCAAGCTGCAAAGTTCAAATCGTTCAATAACCACCCGATGAAGATCAGGCAAGCACAGCTGTCATCAGGAAGACTTAAAAGATCAAGTTTTGTGAAAGAGACAAAAGCACTTCAAAGGAAACACCAAGAGATGTTGCCAGCACAAATAGAAGATCCAAACCACACCATTGATCCTCCACCCTGGGAAAACAAACTAGAGAGCATAGATATTCGCACCACAGTACCTCATCTCACAACCAAAAATGAACACAGTGATGTGAGCAAGAAGGCCCTGACCCTAGCCATGCTGGAAGAAATGTACCCTCAGGAGACATGGATAAGGATCTACACAGATGGATCAGCCAAAGATGCAATTAGGAGCGGAGGTGCCGGACTGCACATACAGTATCCAAACGGACAACATGAGTCAGCTGCAATACCGACAGGCAAACACTGCACAAACTACAGAGCTGAAGTCGAAGCACTGGTTCATGCAGCTAATACCATCAGCAGAACAGCAGACCCTATTGCACAGATTGTCTTTTTATCTGATGCCCGCTCCGTCCTTGAGGCTATCACCAAAGGTAAGCTGCCACAACTTGAAGAAGCACTACAAACCATCAAATGCTTTCGGATAGCACTGCAGTGGATCCCCTCACACTGTGGAGTCCAAGGAAATGAGGAAGCAGACAAGATGGCAAAGGTGGGTGCAGAAGAGAATCAGACAGAAAACATGGTTACCCATACAGAGATGAAGACTATCATTATGTCCCTCTATAGAACACCTCAATCAGAAGATGCCTACCATCATCTCTCGAGGCCAGAGCAAGTGACCATTTTTCGTCTCAGAACTGGACACAACAGACTAAACCAACACATGTACAGGCGGTTCCACCTTACGACATCGCCCGCTTGTCCTTGTGGAGAAGCAGAACAGACCACAGAGCACATACTTCAATGTTGCAGTACGTATCAGCTGCTGAGAGAAGAGATCTGGCCTTTGTCAACCTCTATTCTTGAAAAGCTGTATGGGCCTGTGGAAGAACTGCAGAAAACCACAGATTTCATCTTGAGAACGGCTCTCCAAGTGTGATACCAGCGATCGAAAAGAAGAAGAAGAAGATATTTTACTTGATTGAGTGGCTGTCGTGCTACTTCATCTATCCTAGCAGCTGTAACACGTCTTCGTTGAATGATGCGCAGTGATGTAATGCAGGATCATCTTTGTCCTCGTGTCATCCTACCATTGCTGATGTATGTGGGATGGATTGATTGTGGACCAGATTTCCAGTAATGTCTCCTGATGAATTCATCACTGATACTGTTATCCATCAACCGTCTTGTAACTATATGGGTATGATGGCTGCTTTATTTTACTCAGTAACAATTTCTCTTTTATATTGGCAGCAACAAGGTTGTGATCAGGTTCACTAGTTCTTCCAGGGTAGAAATTGGCGGTGGTTGGCTGGAGGTGTGTAGGTGTGTGGATGCGCGTGTCTTCTTGTCCTCTCATTGACAAACCATTACACCCAGGTCGCAGTTTGCATTTCTTGGTATTTACAAAATTAGCATTAGGGTTCATGCTACAGACATTGCATATTACAATTTGAGTATTGTGGAATAACCGTATGCGACTGCACATAAAACTCATAGATACCTGTTTCATGCTGTGCATTGATAGGAGCGTGTACCTGTATCTTAAGGAGATGTTCTCGTTAAGTTGTGTGTTAAAGTGACCGAACATTATGCCGACTCTATGGCGACGCGACGGCTACACGACGCGATTTAGAAAATCACTCATATGTGCGGCAGAAACCGACGGCGGCACGACAAGCAAACGACTGATCGCCTCTGATCGACGGTCGTCGCTCGATATTGAACATGCTTTCAAATATTTCTGTCGCTACATAATCGCCAGTGCGTGATGATAGTATTGACCAATGGCTGGGGCCACTTTTGTCACGGTCTGTTGGATATGTAATGTACGCAATAAATAAATTAGTATTATTATTAAGTCCCAAATCCATCACAACAATACAATGCTTCAAACTCGCCCACGACCGAAAAAACCATTAACCAATTACTGGAGCAGCTTAAGTCACGTGCTGTTGCCAACATGTTCTTTTCGAAAGGGCTATACCAAATTGTACGAGTTGACGAAGCCATATTTGTCGAATGCACATGGCACTCACTTACACCTATCCACGTGATATTACACGTGGGATGGTGTTAAAAATAGAAATATTAGCTTTTAAATCGCTAAGTAGTCTCTTCCTGTCGGTTAAGTGTGCACTCGATAACGACGCGATAGTGACACGATGAGACTGTTAAGCAATAGGTAGCTTCGCGTCGGCATAATGTGCGGTCACTTTTAGTCACCATACAATACACTACTCTCACGCTGATGACAGCTGGTTGTCGAGGGTATGTGATCGTGATATGCTTGTCATGTTGAAATATTCATCCGCTAATGGACATTTCCTTATTATCCGTCCATCATATTACGTCATAATAAACTACGCGGCGTGTGGGGTGACGGCATAATTAATTACATCATAAATGACTCGATTTAGTCCGTTTTAAACACTTAATAGTCCGACACGATGTACGAATTGTATGTCTTTACTATTTAATAAACATGCTGTTGAAAATTTTGAAACTAATTTAACTGGGGGCTGTTGCTACCATTGGCAGCAACAGCACCCAGTCAAATTATTTTCAGAATATTGAATAGCTTACCTGTCTAGTTAAAAAAAAATTGATAGTTAGGGAGCTCAGGGTTCCATCGATCCCAACACGGTCGAAGGGTGGGTGTGGCTTAGCTAGAGATGGGCGGGGCATAGCTACAACTGGATTCCACAATGCGTCTGCATTTGCAAAGACCTGCTATGTTTAGTGGGTGTCGTTCAACTGAGTGCTTCAAGTATTTGAGGTTAGAATCAAATATGCCACTTGTTAGCTGTCGTAACAATCAAAATAAGGGAGCATCATCGTCAACAAGGTAATAGTTTGCTAACAACGTGTTTGAATTGTATGTCTTTGATAATTCACAATTTAATAAATGTTGAATATCCTGTACGGAACACCCTATCCAATGTTACTCTATGCCGCATCCGAGACAAGATTGATTACTTCACAGGATCATGTCAAAGTGGCTTCAAATGTGGACGCAGCTGCGCAGACATTGTATGCGCTCAACACATGCTTGTGTCAGTAGTCATGTCCAAACACTGGGACTTCAACAAAATGGGCATTGACATATCACGAGCCTTCGACACAATTAAACGCTCACAGATCCTAGATGTGCTACGCCAGGCCGGTTGCAATGAAGATGAGCTACGACTAGTGAGCCTACTGCTTGCAGACACCAAGCTGAGAGTACGAGTCGGGTCAGTGAAGTCTGTAGAGTTTGAGATATCAATCGGCTCCCCACAGGGCGATGGCCTATCTCCTGTGCTTTTCACCTGTTACTTTGCTGCCGCATTGAAATCTGTGCGGGAACGTTCCACAAGACCAAACCCCCAGTGCCAATAGTGGGAATGCCGCTAGAGATGGAATATGCAGACGATGTGGACTTCGTAGACGAGGAAAAGAAACCCCTTGAAGAACTTCTCCCAATAGCTGCAAGCAAACTAAAAATTGAGAATCTCTTTATGAATGAATCCAAAACAGAGTTCACCCACATATACCTATCTACAAAGCATGAAACTATAGAAAATGACGACCCAATTCGTGGCGGCGAACCATGGAGGAAAATTAAAATCCTGGGCTCACTGCTTTGCAGTACTGCTCACATTTCTGCACGCTGTGTCATGGGGAACATAGCTTTCCAGTCATTCTGGAAGCTATGGATTCGTAGATCAAAGATTCCCTTGATAAAGAGGCTACGTTTATACAATGCAACCTGCGTATCTATGATGCGGTGTAGCTCTAACAGCTGGGCAGCTCCAAAGGCAGCTCTAGACAAACTCGATGTCTGCCACCGCAAACACCTATGCACCATCACTGGACACCGATGGCCAGAAAGCATACTTTCTAACGATGTGTATGCGTCGCCACTGTCTGTAAAAGTCACCCAGCAAAGATGGGTCATGTTTGGCCATGTGCTAA
The DNA here is from genome assembly GCA_034401795.1 of Chaetoderma sp. LZ-2023a. Classification (NCBI taxonomy): domain Eukaryota; kingdom Metazoa; phylum Mollusca; class Caudofoveata; order Chaetodermatida; family Chaetodermatidae; genus Chaetoderma; species Chaetoderma sp. LZ-2023a. The sequence goes on along the minus strand of CM067360.1, from coordinate 73,702,783 downwards.
GGATGCGAGAAGAGGCACCAGCATAGAGCGTCATGGAATTCGCCCTACTCGGAGTCAGCAAATACAAAGCCAGGAGAGGACGTCATTGCAAAACTCTGCTAAGCGTGCTACGAGGTGACCTCAAGAAAGCAGGACTCGGTACACTCAAGTCAAGAATGGACCTGAGGAAGCTAAGGATTTCGGCCGAGGACAAGACACGGTGGGCAAAAGCGAAGAATGACTGATTGCAGCTGTAGGATGGATGTTTCTACTACTGCAGCCGCAGAATACAGTAATCATACATACATGTTGAATATATTGAAATTAATTTGAGTGGGGTGGGGGGGGGTGACTGTGGTTACGCATCAACTGCTCACACTGAAATTAATTCCAAAATATTAAAGAGCTTGCATGTATAGTTATCTTGAAATTAGGATGCTGGGAATTGACAACTTAGTGTAATAAAATTGATCAAAGACCCCTACAAAGTGGGCGGAGCTTTGCTAGAAATGGGCGTGGCACAGCTAGAAATGAATTCCTCTATTGCACTAAGAGTGCTAATTTTTTCATTCGCTTAACGCCCTGGTGGTCCACGCTGTACATTAAAACCCCTTTTGCTTTGGTACGCCAATAGATCTGATGTCTTATCGAAAACGCGTTCAGCAGGTGATCTACTCTCAATTGAGAGCATTTGGGAGACCGTCGTTAAAAAGCCATCTTCCCATGTATAAATACATTTTTCTCAGCAGCAGATGTGCCGGAACGCCAATGATGCATTGTGCCATTTTTCCTGCCTGCTTCGAAATTCCTACTAATTGGCACATATCAAGATTCTCTTGTGAGAATAAGGCACTTATATTCATATTTCTTTCTACTTCAACAGTTGTATGCGCTGCGCCTATTGCCTTTAATTATTGAAGCTCTATGCTTTACAAGGCAGTAATTGGTTTGCTTTCTGAGAACCTGCTCCCAGATCACATGCCCATGAACCATTTGAAACCTGAATTCCCAGTATCGTAATTTTAAGACGATCATACAGGTGGGTTGGTGATGAGTATTTTGAACAGAATATTTATTAAATCGTCAAGGATTTTTTTTAGTGATTTAGCCTTTCGGGTTCAAAGTTTTAAGACTGAGGAATACCACTTCGCAGAATTAAACTTAATGAGCCGCAGGGCATTTCGCTACGCCAGGTTCACGTTTTACAGTGGACCTTGTACGCTGCATCTAATGTGGATCAATGTACACACCGCTTTTTATCCCACCTCTTCTATCCGTGTGCTATCCGTACACCCACCCGTCTGTCCAAAATGTATGTATGTCCGTCTGTCGGTCCATCAATCTCTGACAATCATTTCTTGTCAACGCAACTCCTCCGAGAGGTCTCAATGGATTAACTTAAAATTTCGTCCACGTTATCAGTATCATGTGCAAATGTGCACGTGGATTTCTTTCGGCCAAAAAATCATCCACTGCAGGATTACCCCCCTTTAAATATCTTAAAGCTGATGCATGGACTGCATTGCCAATCATTTCTTGTCAACGCAACTCCTCCTACAGTTTACCTCCGTTTCTTTTGAAACTTGGTAAGTGTTATCATTACCACGTGAATGTGTGCCTGCGTTATCCGTATACCTGTGCGTCCATCCGTCTGTACAAAATGTATGTATGCCCCTCTGTCGGCCCGTTCATCTCTGACAATCATTTCTTGTCAACGAACTCCTCATAGAGGTCTCAATGGATTAACTTAAAATTTTGTCGACAAATCAGTATCATGTGCAGCTGTGCATGTCCTTTTTTTGCGGCCAAAATATTATTCATTACAGTGTTATCACCCTTTAAATATCTTAAAGCCGATACATAAACTACATTACACTTAGTGACAAAGGAATCTAGGTTTTAGGAGGATTTGCATTTTTCATTGATTAGTTTTTCTAAAATATTGTCCTTTACAATTAACGTAACATGTATGGCCACTCTTGATGTATGTTTATCTGAAATGTTTGGATCCGGGGCTGCGTGGGGGGGGGGGGGTATGCCGTCTTCTGATTGCTCTTGTTTGTCTGAGGTAGGGGTGATCCTCTAGATCGAGTGCACTTTAGTATGTAGCTATAATGCACCCAGTTTCCATGACTAGTCACGAGGAGATGATGTTCGCACATAAAGCGACGCATACTTTGCAGGGAGTGGCTTACAGATTCTAACACTCGACCTATCTGCCAGCATAATGGACCTTTCCGGTTTTAGCTGTACCCCCCCCCCCCACCATCTCTAGCTAAGCTCCACCCACATCTCGCTGGTGTTGGGATCGATCGATCTCTGAGCACCAGGACTATCAATTTCCAAAAAACAACTACACAGTTAAGCTGTTGAATATTTTGCCAGCAACAGCGCCCAGTCAAATTAGTTTCAAAATATTCAACAGCATATTTATTAAATAGCAAAGAATTACAAAGACATACAATTTATATAACGTGTCGGGCTCTTTGATATTTGATGACGGTCTATATGGAACCCTTTGTGACGTAATGATTGTGACGACATCATACACTCGCTGAGCTAATTATGACGTCATGCGAGGTCAGATGATGGATGGATAATCTGGAAAGGTGAATTATTTCCGTCTAATTATCGGCCAGACTACCGAGATATCTGTTTTAATGACTAAAAGATAAGATCACCTTTCTTACGGAATTACCATCTAGTGTCCATATTCTATGGCGAGTCGCTTGTATTAAGAGACCACATGTGTTTATTGACAATTTATTTGCGCTCTATGTGGTCGCATAAAAATATTTGACTGTATTAAGCATATTAAAGTCTATTCCTTGCAGGGTGGCGGTTTCGTTCAGCTTGGTATTCAAGTGTTAGCCATTGTTAGCATCATCGCCTGGACAGCCTGTATGTCATTTATCTTTCTCAAACTTATTGACAAGTTCGTTGGTTTGAGGCTAGAGTTGGAAGAAGAGATCTTAGGTAAATATCGATTATAGGATATACAGGCTTGATGCGTGTGCAGAGAGAGAGAGAGAGAGAGAGAGAGAGAGAGAGAGAGAGAGAGAGAGGGGGGGAGGGAGGGCGGGAGAGAGAGAGAGAGAGAGAGAAGGAGTCTCGACCTTTAACCTCAAAATAAATAAACATCTTTTCGGGTCGGAAAGGGTAACATCCTACCCACGTGGAATGTTATTCAATGAAAGCTGTCGACAAATTATCAGTCTGAATATTACTACGTCAAAAGCTTTCATTGAATAACACTCCATTATTATTCCTACAGCTGTAACAGAAGGTTGAGTTTGGCGTTTTGGGATTGCACCCATAGAAAAAAGAATGGAAATTGTACTCCTAGAACAAAATCGTATTTTATACTAACATTGCCTATTATTTTCATCTCTTTCATAACATTCTTTTTTACTAAAATGTGACAATCTGTTGCATATACCGTGTAATATTCGCTCATGTTGGTTGCATTTAACCCATTGATATCATAGACAAATAGGAATCTATGATATCCAGGTGAAACACGCAATGAGCCTGTGCTCTTGTTGTTGCTGCTGCTGCTGTGTCGTTGTTGTTGTTAGTGGTAGTGGTGGCGGCGGCGGCGGCGCTATCGCCGTTGTTGTCGTCCTCGTTCTTGTCGTGGTGGTGGTGGCGGAGGTGATGGTGGTGATGGCGGCGGTGGCGGCGGCGGCAGCTGTGGTGGTGGTGATGGTGGGGGTGATGTTGATGGTGGTTGGTGGTTGTTGTGGTGTTGTTGTTGTTGTTGTTGTTGCTTTTGTTGTTTTTGTTGGTGGTGGTAGTCGATATGGTGGTGGTGGTTCGTGGTGGTGGTGGTGGTGGTGGTGATGGTGGTGGTGATGGTGGTGTATGGTGGTGGGTGGTGGTGGGTGGTGGTAGTGTTACTGCTGCTGTTGCTAATGCTGCAGCCGTTGTTTATCTACCAAACGCAGTAAGTGCTTTGCTATTCTTAATTGTACAGGCGCTGACATTGTTGAACATTGCATTGGGTACCCAATTGCGAGCAGTCGTATGGGTGCAATGAGTAGACTGAGTCGAACTGAGAATGGTGACAGACGTGGAAGTTACAAATCAAGCAATGGTGATGCCGAGGAAGTTTCAAGAACTGTTCAAGCGATGACTAGCCGTCTGGAGGAGGGTAGTTGTGGCCGGGCTGGTCAACATCAACAAGCCCGAAGAGTGTCTGGATTTTTTGGTCGGCGGTCACGTGTTTATCCGCATGAAGCATTAGTGCTCGTAAATAATCTGGATACTTCTGTAGCGATTAAAAATCCAGAGTCTACCGTTAATATACCATCTACTGATGGTGGTGATCTAGCGCCCAGCCGCAGGAATGTCTTCATGCAAGTGATGGAATGGTGTAGAACTTGTCGACGTAATGATATGCAATGATATGTGACATAATCACGTTTAGTCGGAACTATATTCCCACCCCTGAAGCTTCATTTACATCAAATGTGACCGATGCATCCGCGTTATGCATTAGAGTAGACTGAATTCTGGTATACGAAGCATTGTCGGCAATGTGCATTGTCTCAGAATTAGTACAAGCAATGGCCATTTACATCGGGTGGATTCTATATAAAGAAACCACTATGTAAATAATCATTGGTTGTTTCTTCCTCCAGAGCTATAGTAGTAGTATTGCCTATTATTTTCACTTGTCGGTCAGGTTCTATTTGACACACACTTGAGCAAATATTGCGATTGGATGTGATTTGATATAAAATTAAAAATTTCAATATAGTGTTCCAAATAAAATCCGTATTTAAGGTTAGTATATGGAAGCCAAATTTCATAATGGCCTCCTGACTGTATACTGGGTAATCCAGACAGTAGGCCTAAATAGTGTTGGCAAAAACTTCTTTGATTTTTCAAAACTCAACATCATAGTCTTGTGAATTCCAGATACATTTCAGCTGCTTGTTCACGTCTGCATGTTTTGCCAGGTGTTTGATCTTTGCAAAACAAACAGAACACAATTTAATGAACTATGGTATGTGATAATTACTAATCAACAATACAGCTTATAGATAAGTTAAGAAAGAACAGAAACATGTTCGTTAGTACAATGGACCTTTCCAAGTTTACCCACCGATCACATGACGTCATAATCATCAAGGTGACGTGTATGCTGACGTCATAATCATTACGTCATAAATGATTCTTTTTGGCCCGTCTTTAACTCTTAATAGTCCGATACGGTGTACGAATTATATGACTACTATTTAATAAACATGCTGCTGAATATTTTGAAACTAATTTGACTGGACGCTGTTGCTGCCATAGACATCGCCCAGTCAAATTAGTACCAACATTTTCAACAGCTTACCTGTATAGTTTTCTGGACATTGATAGTCAGGGAGTTCAGAGATCGGATCGATCCAAACACGAACGGGGTGTGGGTTGATCTTAGCTAGAGTTGGGCGGAGCATAGCTAAAAATGTAAGGGTCCATTAACAAATTCGATTAATCCGTAAGTAGCCTACTCTTCATGGCCGATCATTAAGTACGGACTAAAATATAAAGTATGTACAGTGTTCCTTCACAAAATTATCCATCACGATCCTCATAAAATACTACTACAGAAGTATTTCACAAGACCAATATAATAAACAACACTATTATTCCTATAAATATATAAATATAAAAAAACACCACGTGATCGAATACTAATCAAAGCACATTACAAACTGTACTTCACCATAGCTAACAAGCAATGGCCTCCTTAAAACACTTTAGCACTTAAGTCGGCCAAAGACGTCTTTGGCAGCGGGCTTGAAAAAATTGATCACTGGAATGACTGGCTCGATAACCCAATCAGCCATTCCAGTGACAAATCTTTGAAATTAGTCTTCTCTTGCTCTGCAAATGGACACATTCTATGAGATATGCGAAATTTTCTTGAACTGATTTGAGAGTCAAAGGGTTAACATGGCAAACTATAGTAGGCTACTCCACAGCACTACATCCTTAAAACAATGCACCAAAATAGTTACCACGATGGTAATGTAAAACCTCCTGATTAATCTCTTCTTCAGTATGTATATGGATCGTGATCTTATATGCAACTATCTTTGTTTCAATTAAAATATAGTTATGTGGTGTGTCGTCATGGTTTTGTACATTATTATTATTATTATTATTATTATTATTATTATTATTATTATTATTATTATTATTATTAATGTTATTAATCATAATTGATCAAGCCCGTCCTGGTTTAATTGCCAACTCTAAATATGTATACAGCTATCTAAGATTTAAATAGCTACGTAAAATGTAGCGGATACACATCTCTCTTATTATTTTATGTCTCTAATTATATTATGTATATAAATTCTTTTCCACAAAGCAGTGTCTAAGTACCTGGACCGTGATGGCCTAGTAAACCTGATCAAATTGTGATAAAAGCGTACGTAGTATACATTGCTCTCATGAAGTCAAGCTATTGTACAATCAAACGATGTGGGTTTATCTTCGTAGCTATTTAAACCACAAAAAAGCATTGCAAAATAAGAGAGCAATACATATTTTCTTGAAAAATTATAACGTTGGATATTTTGAACTGTCCCCATTGGCAATGGTATCATTATTCTTGATATCAGTATTACCGCCATTGTTGTGAACCATTTTATTTAATGTTCACTTTCAGATGTGGTTGGTGGAATGAAGCGGTGCTGACGAGGTTCATAACAGTGATGATGATGATGATGATGATGATGATGATGCTGCTGATGATGATGATGATGGTAGTGGTGGTGATGGTGATGGTGGCCCTAGTAGTGATTGTGATATTGATAATGATGATGATGATGATGATGATGATGGTAGTGGTGGTGATGGTGATGGTGGCCCTAGTAGTGATTGTGATAATGATAATGATGATGATGATGATGATGATGATGGTAGAGGTGGTGATGGTGATGGTGGCCCTAGTAGTGATTGTGATAATGATAATGATGCTGATGATGATGATGATGATGATGGCAGTGGTGGTGATGGTGATGGTGGCCCTAGTAGTGATTGTGATAATGATGATGATGATGATGATGATGATGGTAGTGGTGGTGATGGTGATGGTGACCCTAGTAGTGATTGTGATAATGATAATGATGATGATGATGATGATGGTAGTGGTGGTGATGGTGATGGTGGCCCTAGTAGTGATTGTGATAATGATAATGATGATGATGATGGTAGTGGTGGTGATGGTGATGGTGGCCCTAGTAGTGATTGTGATAATGATAATGATGATGATGATGATGATGGTAGTGGTGGTGATGGTGATGGTGGCCCTAGTAGTGATTGTGATAATGATGATGATGCTGATGATGATGATGATGATGATGGTAGTGGTGGTGATGGTGATGGTGGCCCTAGTAGTGATTGTGATAATGATAATGATGCTGATGATGATGATGATGGCAGTGGTGGTGATGGTGATGGTGGCCCTAGTAGTGATTGTGATAATGATGATGATGCTGATGATGATGATGATGATGGTAGTGGTGGTGATGGTGATGGTGGCCCTAGTAGTGATTGTGATAATGATGATGATGATGATGATGATGATGATGATGGTAGTGATGGTGATGGTGATGGTGGCCCTAGTAGTGATTGTGATAATGATAATGATGATGATGATGATGATGATGATGGTAGTGGTGGTGATGGTGATGGTGGCCCTAGTAGTGATTGTGATAATGATAATGATGCTGATGATGATGATGATGGCAGTGGTGGTGATGGTGATGGTGGCCCTAGTAGTGATTGTGATAATGATAATGATGATGATGATGATGATGGTAGTGGTGGTGATGGTGATGGTGGCCCTAGCAGTGATTGTGATAATAATGATGATGCTGATGATGATGATGATGATGATGGTAGTGGTGGTGATGGTGATGGTGGCCCTAGTAGTGATTGTGATAATGATGATGATGATGATGATGATGATGATGGTAGTGATGGTGATGGTGATGGTGGCCCTAGTAGTGATTGTGATAATGATAATGATGATGATGATGATGGTAGTGGTGGTGATGGTGATGGTGGCCCTAGTAGTGATTGTGATAATGATAATAATGATGATGATGATGATGATGATGATGGTAGTGGTGGTGATATTGATGGTGGTCCTAGTAGTGATTGTGATAATGATAATGATGCTAATAATATTTGTGATAATAATATATACATAACAATTTGTAAATAAAGAATGTATATTTGTGTGTCACAACGTGAACTGGGTTTGGAAATAAATTGAAATTGATAATGAGCAATTGGCCTTAAAACTGTCAGTACATGACACTTGCTCCATGACCAGAAATTCACCGTTGGTCAATGTAAAAGGGAAGTTACTGAATACCTCTCCCAATGGCCCGCGGTGTCCCCCTACCGCCGGATTCACATGTTATCGAATTGAAAACCCATGCCAATTCACACAATAAGATAATATTTAAATAATCTTAATATTTAAAAAATGATTGGCAATGATAGGATACATTTTATTTAACTTTCCACGACAGATGATTTGTCACAAAATAATTATCTTAGATGCTACTTAAAGATTTTTCGCATATATGGTATATAGGTATAGGTCATGTTTTTATAGTCTGCTTCCACTTGCGTGCTCAGCCGACATTACAACTTTTTCATTCCCGCACAATCTCAACTCCCTTTGGGATCATCCCGGGTGCCGTTTATAGGCGCTCGATGGCTTTTTTGCCAACATTCTGTGATGATCGCCGACACTGCCCTCACAGGTACCTATTTTACAAACAGGTGTACTGGAACAACGCATAGTGAAGCGCCTTGCTCAGGGACACAATGCAGCATCCCGGCAGTGAATTGATCCCGCCACATTCGAGTCACGAGCTGCACTCCCTAACCACTCGGCCACTGCAACTGTGTAGCCCTTATGCCCACTTAACTATTTCCAGGAAGACCGAGGCCTAAATTTACAAGGACTGGAATCTGCAGTTGTTCTGTTTACCAGGTATTTGATTCACTACGACGGAATCCGAAATCTGGACTGACTCTACTGAGAACATAATTTGCAACAAGACATTACAGATTTAAACATTTCTGACAAGCGATAATCATTCAATCCAATCTTTTACGATGCCGATTGTCCACGGAACAGACTCGGAATCTTAATCCTTAAATCACTGCACTACATGCAAGCCAACATCTCTTCACCTTCGACATTCTATATTCTTCATTTTCTCCCCTACGACAAACACCCCGGAGAAACATGCATAGATCTCTTGATCAAGAAAATCAAAATATGTAGGTTAGAAGAAGAAGAAGAAGAAGAAGAATACGTTTGAAAATTTACCCCTGACATTCCACTGGTAAATCTTCGAAACTGTTCTTCCTTTGGCCGGAAAATTAACATTTCTAAAAAAGCTCAACCATTGCAGAGGTTGGATATGACAGACGAACATTGCAGAGGTTGGATATGACAGACAAGCATTGCAGAGGTTGGATATGACAGACAACCATTGCAGAGGTTGGATATGACAGACAAGCATTGAAGGGTTACATGGATTTGGAAATTAGGATAATTTGTTGAAGGCACGAGAGCCCACTCCTCGCACCGATCTCTTTACTAAGTCTTTCATCAAAATCGATAACATCCACGACTTAGACAGCATTGTTATCAGTTCGAGTCAGACGTGTAATTAAGATGTCTTGTACATCCAAAATTGTCTAATCGCGGATATCGACAAAGAGAACACCATGGCCCAGTTTGACTCGATGTTTTGTCGAGTTAATTTTCCAGAGCAAAACGGCAAGAACGGTGTCTTAGTATTTGTCAATGTGCAAGGATTGGGGGAAGGGTGTGCGTGCGTGTGTGCATGGCTGAGTGCGTGTAGCGTGTGTATGTGTGTATGTGTGTATGTGCGTGCGTGCGTGTGTGCGTGCGCGCGCGTGCGTGCGTGCGTGCGTGTAGGTGTGTAGGTGTGTGCATGTGTGTGGGTTTTAGGTGTGGGCACGTGAGTGCGTGCGTGTGTTACCATCACCCACACCCCTCCGATGCACATAGGCTTAATGTTTTTATTTGTTGTCACTGTTTCGATACCTACCATTACTGTTGCCGAGGGAACAAGAAAATGTACACTGTCTGGATATAAAGGTGGCAAATGTTGTTTTATAACACGTTTCAGTGCAGCTCAGAAATAAATTAACATGTTTTGAAAACATAAACAGAAACATGTTACTTAGTAAGTAAAGACATGTTGGCTATTTTGAACACAATTGGATTGGAAGTCTTCCAGTTGAATTACGTTCAAAATATTCAACAGTACACTTTCTTTTGTTTTGGAAACCTGTTAAATTATGTCTTAGCTGTACTAGAGCTATAGCGCATTACTCTTAAAAATATCAATCCTATTACTGGAGTCATCCGACCTCTCAATCTACAATCTGACGGCATAATCAAAATGCGTCTTTTGTTAGCTGACGTCGCAATCAAATACTGTATATTCGTCACGAAAAGCAACGGTCCAACAATAAGAGTCTGAATGGACCTTTCCATTTTAGCTATGCCCTGCCCATCTCTAGCTAAGCTCCACCCACACCTCGATTGCGTTGGTATCGATCGATGGCTGAACTTCCTGACTAGCAATTTCCAGAAAAATATACAGGAAAGCTGTTGAATATTTTGAAACTAATTTGGCTGGGTGCTGTTGCTGCCATAGCAAATTTCAAAATATTCAACAGCATGTTTATTAAAATTAGAGACACAGTTTGTACAACGCGTCGGACTATTACGAGCTAAAGACGGTCCATATAGAATCATTTATGACGTAATGATTATGACGCCATCGTACACGCCGCTTAACTGATTATGACGTCATATGACGCCATTACTCTGGAAAGGTCCATTGAATATCTTTGCTGATGGATTTACAATTTAATTAACGTTCTGTTGAATGTTTTGACACACATTTGACATGGAGCTGTTGCTGCCATAAGCACCGACAGCACCAACAAATTAGTTTGACAATATTTAACAGCTTACCTGTATAGTTACTTTGAAATTGAGAATTCATTTTTCACTGTTAAAATCGATTCAAACGCATTATACCTTATACAATATCATAGTATGAAATTCCTCATAACCTGCCTTGGGGACTATGTAAATCAGTCTTTGCATTGATGGGTAATCGAACCCACAACAGAACACAGCGCCTAGCATGATAGCCCACAAACACTCCCACCAGACTAACGCCGCGAGACAAAAATCGCTTTCCGATTTAATTGTAGGTTTCTGACACACAAGGCAATTCGGTGGTAGCTGATTTTGACCGGGATTCTAACTGTAACTGGGTTACCAGTTAGTGATTTATGTCCCAAGAGCGTCAAGCATGCTAATGTCCATGTTAATGCACCGTAATGCCACGATTAAGCTTTTATACTTAACTTTTATACGCATGTCTCCTTTTGTTTACACAGATGGTCAAATACATTGATTCATTGACGCCAGGTTTATTAAAGTGTTCTATATATGGAGGTATCCTTTAGCGCAGATTTGGCTGTATTCTCATGGACAAGTTGACAGTTACAATGCCAATATCTCAATTTCAAGGTAAACATATGTACGCGGTTGGATATGTTGAAAGTAATCTGACTGGAATCTAGATTCTAGGGGTTACCAGGTAAATATGATTTTGTTAGTTATTAATATGGAATATAATAAACACTTCTGCAAATCATAAATGACAATAGCAGCAATACTTTAACGTTTGTATAACTGGCTGTATTGAAAAATTCATACCTATTTATTGTATTCAATATCTGTAATAAAACAATAGATTTATTGACGTCTGTTGTTGGTGGTACAAAATTACCCTGTATGCATTGCGTCTCCTGATCTGAGTGGCTGTTGTCAGCGCCTGGAATTTGTAAAAAAAAACCATCAGCAAAGGTGTAATCTGACCATAAACATGTGGTATAATAAGCTATGCTATTCAAAATTTGACGATGTCGCTGTTGTACGCCATATCGAATATATCTGTCATTGACCAAGGGCATGAGTCCAATATCGAATTCGATGCGCCCGTTGGTCAACGGGGCAGGGACAGATATTAAGTTCAATATTGGCATGCCATTGGTAAAGACAATAATCAGCAATCGAGCTTCGGTAAAGAACCAGTTATGTGACGTTATAATACGTGACGTCACAATGAAAAGGTGGGCAGAACTCACCGTCTTGAAATTCGAAAAGGTCGAAAAGTGTACGAATTGTTTTTCTTTGATAAATTTTAATGTTAATTAGTCTACCGCCAAATTTGAATTCAGCACCTTTGCACAAGTGGTCGGGTGGAAAAATGACAACAGTACCAGCTTTTAGAGTGATCTATGGGCGTCATCACCAGGGTGGGTGTAGGGTCTATAGTGTGGTGCAATTATTTTTCCAAGGTAACCACCAAAATTATTACAAATAACTAAATTCATTCAAAATAGTATAACTTTGTTATTATGACGGTTAGAAACGCAATTCTGGTGTTGTATGAAAGAAAGGTATGGCAGTCCCCTAAAAACGGTGTGCCCTACTGCTATTATGAGGCTAATTTTCATACAACTATGACGTTACATATATAAAAATATCAAAAAAGTATTTTCTACAAACAATTTCTCCATCCCGAAGAGGTAACTAATTTTTCCTTATTATCAAAAAAGTAGTTTTCAACTTTTTTATGTTTTATATATTCGCATTGAATTTCTGGTGCATTTTAACAGGTCAATAAAGTGTTATTTAGTAGCAAATATATCTAGATTACAGAACATCTTCATTGTAGGGGATAGGGTCTGGACAATTTTGATTAAGACTTAGTGTCCACAGCAACATTAATGGGCGTTTTCCTGTTTGTTAAGATTTCTATAGCTTGAACCACATCCACTGGCTGCATGGATTGCTCGTAGCATATGACACATATATTCTCCGAGTTAATTTGTCACATCATACATTGAAACTAATCTCTTCCTTTGACGTACACCCACTTTTAGATATAGCCCTTTCAAATAAAGTATCCAGTATTATCGTGGACATATGCCTGCGACACCAAAGAAGTAACCGGTCGATTCCTAATTCATATCTATGTGTGCAATGTGAATGAACATCTGAGAATCAGCTTCTTCATGACCGGATACCAGCGCTGGTACTTCACTGTGGCTACCAATAACGACATCCCCTGTTCGATTTATGTCATGCAATCCACGAGCAAGATATACTTAAAAACCATGCTTTAACATGAATCTAACCTGACGATCCAATCACGTAGAAAGAAGTCTGCAAGGCTTGTTTTACTTCTTGCATTTAGCAACATCGCCAGGCATTGTTTTAGAAGTGGTCACAGAGCAAGCATGTTTCTTATCTCTTGACATTACCACGGTGCATCTTTTCACCTGATTTTATTGGTTACCCGTTCGTATAAGTATCACCAACCACAGTCATAGACTGGCACTTCAGATCAAGCACAGTATGTATCACCTTACCCGTGAGCTCAACCAATGTGATACATTTGGATGTGTCAGTGAAGCCCATTCTACACACCATCATGAGATCAATCACACACATTATTGGCTCACGGAATATTGGAAGTTCGATAGCCACATGTCTCATGTCATGGGAGTAGGCTACTTGTTGTGTCTTTCTGAAAGACGCATCTAGATTGAAGAGATAAAGTGGAACCTGTGCTAATTCATACTGGAACAATTCCTTGATGTCCACATCGAGAGACTGTCCAATGGTTGTAAATTTGCTGAGTATTCGGTGATCATTATTCAATGCCTATATCGCCTGCTTCATTTTATTTGCAACTCTTATGATAAGAGTGATAAATATGCACAGATTTGGTTTACCAATCGGACCATAAATATCGATCTCACCCTTTTTCAGTCTATTAGTTAGAAATTAATTTGTTTGCACTAACCCATTTCCGTGTACATTGCAAAGTGTCTAGGTTGCCTTGGGTGAACATACATGCGATGTGGCAATATCTACGATAAGCTACCTATTACATGGAGTTATATCGACCTCAACCAGGAAAGGGTTACCATCTCATTATTAATACGGATTATTTCCTGGATTGCATCTTCTTCAGCTGCAATGCAGCTCTTACAGCTGTTTTTAGATAAGCGGTGCAATAGTATGCTACAAGTTCCCTATCCTTTGTGCAGAGCTGCCTCTGTTTGCCAAGTCTTTGTTTAATGACTGTTCAATCGCCATGCCTTGTCAAATTCTACTGAACGGTCGCCTATTCCGATAAAGTGCACATTATGCTTCAGATGGAGCTTGGCACACTTCAGGTTTCTAATTTCTGAGAAGACCTGGATTGAGCATCGTGAATTCCGCCCCAACATGCATAGTTTATATGATTGATCTGAAAGTCAATTGGAGTATTTTTTTGTAAATGTATAAATTTCCAAGAGCTTGTTGTCATCCCGTGTTGCAGGAATGTAACCTAGGAAGAGCTGCGAAGAATTGGAAGCAGACTTCTCAGAAGACAAATATGCCCGAACAGCTTTGCCTTTCTTTAAGAATTTCTACGCAGATTTTGGATACAATGTAAGAAATCCACTAGGAATTTCTGAGCTGCATCTCAGCATTTGCCATGCCCATCCTGGATGTCCCCAAATGCTGCGGCGCAATGCTCAGTCATCTCCAGGATCATATTCCTTTCAAATTATGAATGTTGTGTTCGTTCAAACACGTCTACAAATGTAATCCACTTTGGCTGGTTCAATGCCTCGGTCATTGGCTTATGGATTATAATTCCTCGATTGTATGCATTTCTCCTCATTGTTTGACTGGCCATTGTTCTGGTGCCCATATCGCAGCTAATGTTGATCGAGTAGTTTAACCAAATTTTCTGATTGAGTCATTTGATTTACAGTGACTCCGAGTCCAATGTGTTTCTATGTTCTACAATGCACTGATGATGCAACATAAACTATGCCCTGGCCAATGGAGAGAATATGTAGATGTTATTTTGTATGTCTGTTTTACCTCATCTGGTTGATCATCTCCAATGATCGTTACTTTCTTCACAAAGGATCCAATATAGAAATGTGTACACCTCATCTAAAGGATTCTCTGCATTTTCAGCTGAAACACCATGCTGATTGAGAGGCTGATGGCGTATTCCTTCCTGTGGTATAGCTGCATACCATATTAATGCAACATGGAAGCGAATACCTCCATTAGAAGTAAAGGTTTCAACACACATCACTTGAATACCTTCACCAACCAATGTGGCAGTCGGCATTGTGCCCATTTCTATCAGCTTGTTGACTATATCCTGTATTTCGATGCACTTTGCCAAAACAAAATCTGGTTTATTTTGATGCCCAGGATTTTGAACTCGTAAGCTGTCAGTGCACTCTAACTATGCTTGACACCTTACCGTATGTAATGTTTGACTTCGTTCATGGCATGTATTTCTTATTAGTTCATGATAACGATTCGGTAAGTTCTTCAGACCAACTGCTTTGCCCCTTGTAAGTTGAGGATATATGTAAGCAATAAGATTCTCGAATGTATGAGCCCATGGCTGGTCTCGATTGCTGGCTCGGTAAATTTTCTGCGATAAGCTTTATCGTACCTTTCCTCTAATCCAATCAGCTTGCTGAAATCGCCACCATTTATCCTTTTTAATACACCGTCATTTCCCTCTTTGACTCTTCAAAAGTATTTCTGAATTCGAAAGTTGCTACATTCATCCGATCCGTCACTCATGCAGTTATCCAGGCTGTCAATTATCCACTTCGTCAGTCTGCCACTCATGCAGTCATCTGCTCTGTCTCTCATGGGGTCGGCCGGTCTGTCGCTGGATGGTTTGGTATGTCAGCTTGTCACTTATACAGTCATCCAATACGTCACTCATGCAGTCATGTGATCTGTCATTATGCAGTTATCCAGGCTGTCACGCATGTAGTCATCCCATCTGTCCCTCATGCAGTCATCCGATCTGTCTTTCATCCAGTCCAGCAGTCCATCACTCATCCGATCTGTGATTTATGCGGCAGGGCGGTCCGTTACTCAGTGGGTTAGTCCGTTGGTGGGAGGGTCGTTTGGCTTGTCAGCCTGTCCATCAGTCAGTCACTCATGTGATCGTCGACTTGTCACTCATGCAGTTATCCGATCTGTCACTCATGCAGTTATCGAATCTGTCAATCATGCAGTCACCTGATCTGCCACCCATGCAGTCATCTAATCTGTTACTCATGCAGTCGTCCGATCGGCCACTCATATGATCGGGCGGTCCGTTAGTCAGTGGGTTGGTCAGTTGGTGGGTGTGTGGTTTGGCCCGTCTGTCCGTCTGTCAGTCATGTTGTCCGTCGATCTGTCACATATGCAGTCCGTCAGTACGCCACTTATGCATTCAACCAATCAGGCATTCATAGAGTCAACCACTCATTCAGTCAGTCTGTTAATAGGTTGGATGCTTATGCGGTTCATCAGTCGGTCGGTATGTCAACCAGTCGGACGGTCCATCGCTCATGGGGTCGGTTGGTCTGTCAGGCTGTCGGTGTGTGATTTGGTCTGTCAGCCTGTCACTTATACAGTAATCCGATCAGTCACTCATGCAGACCGCTAGTCTGTCACTCATGCAATCCTCTGACCTGCCACTGATGCAGTCCGCTAGTCCGTCACTCATACAGTCATCCGATCTGTCACTCATATAATCCCTCAGTCTCTCACTCATGCAGTCATCTGATCTGTCACTATACCGTCATCCGAGCTGTAACTCATGCGATATGGCGGTCCGTTAGTCAGTGGCTTGGTCAGTTTGTGGGTGGGTGGTTTGGCCTCTCCGTCAGTCTGTCAGTCTTGTAGCTCCTCGATCTGTCACGCATGCAGGCCATCAGTAAGTCACTCATACATTCATCCACTCGGTCATTCATAGAGTCTGTCACGCATGCAGTAAGTCGGTTGATCAGTTGGTTGCTTATGCAGTTGGTCAGTCGGTCGGTCAGTTAGTCAGTCGGACGATCCATCGCTCACGGGGTCGGTTCTTCTGTCGGTCTGTCGGTGGGTGATTCGGTATGTCAGCCTGTTACTTATACAGTCATCCGATCCGGCACTCATGCCAGTCTGTCACTCATGCAGTCATCTGACCTGCCACTGACGCAGTCCGTCAGTCTATCACGCCTGCAGTCATCTGATATGTCTCTCATCCAGTTCGTTAATATATCATTCATACAGTCATCCGACCTGTCACTCATGCAGTCCCTCAGTCTGTCGCTCATGTAGTCATCTGATCTGTTACTCATGCAATCATCCGATCTGTCACTCATGGAGTTCTCTGATCTGTCACCCATGCTGTCATCTGACATGTCACTCATACAGTCATCTGATCCGTCACTCATACAGACATCCGATCTGTCACTCATGCAGTCATCCAATCCGTCACTCATGCAGTTATCCAGGCTGTCACTCATCCATTCCGTCAGTCTGCCACTCATGCAGTCATCTGATCTGTCACTCATATTGCTGGTATGTCTGTCAGTCAGTCACTCATGTGATCCTCAGACAGGTCTCTTATGCAGTCATCTGATCTGTCACCCATGCAGTCATCAGATCTGTCGCTCATGCAGTTATCGAATCTGTCACTCATGCAGTCACCCGATCTGTCATCCATGCAGTCATCTAATCTGGTACTCATACAGTCATCCGATCGGCCATTCATGCGATCGGGCGGTCCTTTAGTCAGTGGGTTGGTCAGCTGGTGGGTGGGTGGTTTGGCCTGTCTGTGCATCTGTCAGTTATGTTGTCCGTCGATCTGTTACACATGCAGTCCGTAAGTACGTCATGGCCTGTCTGTCCGTCTGTCAGTCATTTTGTCCGTCGATCTGTTACACATGCAGTCCGTCAGTACGTCACTCATGCATTCAACCAATCAGGCATTAATAGAGTCAATCACTCATGCAGTCAGTCGGTTGATAGGTTGGTTGCTCATGCGGTTGGTCAGTCGGTCGGTCTGTCAGCCAGTCGGACGGTTCATCGCTCATGGGGTCGGTTGGTCTGTCGGGCTGTCTGTGTGTGATTTGGTCTGTCAGCCTGCCACTTATACAATCATCCGATCCGTCACTCATGCAGACCACCAGTCTGTCACTCATGCAGTCCTCTGACCTGCCACTGATGCAGTCCACTAGTCTGTCACTCATACAGTCATCCGATCTGTCACTCATGCAGTCCCTCAGTCTCTCACTCATGCAGTCCTCTGAGCTGTCACTGATACAGTCATCCGAGCTGTCACTCATGCGATCGGGCGGTCCGTTAGTCAGTGGCTTAGCCAGTTGGTGGGTTGTTGGTTTGCCTCTCCGTCAGTCTGTCAGTCATGTGGTCCCTCGATCTGTCACGCATGTAGGCCATCAGTACGTCACTCATACATGTATCCACTCGGTCATTCATAGAGTCGGTCACGCATGCAGTAAGTCCGTTGATCGGTTGGTTGCTTATGCAGTTGATCAGTCGGTCGGTCAGTTAGTCAGTCGGACGGTCCATAGCTCATGGGGTCGGTTCGTCTGTCGGTCTGTCGGTGGGTGATTTGGTATGTCAGCCTGTTACTTATACAGTCATCCGATCCATCACTCATGCCAGTCTGTCACTCATGCAGTCATCTGACCTGCCACTGACGCAGTCCGTCAGGTTATCACTCCTGCTGTCATCTGATATGTCACTCATCCAGTTCGTGAGTATATCATTCATACAGTCATCCGATCTGTCACTCATGCAGTCCCTCAGTCTGTCCCTCATGCAATCATCCGATCTGTCACCCATGGAGTCATCTGATCTGTCACCCATGCTGTCATCTGACATGTCACTCATACAGTCATCCGATCTGTCACTCATACAGACATCCGATCTGTTACTCATGCAGTTATCCAGGCTGTCACTCATCCACTCCGTCAGTCTGCCACTCATGCAGTCACCTGATCTGTCACTCATGTGGCTGGTCGGTCTGTCAGTCAGTTGGACGATCCGTCGCTCATGGGGTCAGCCGGTCTGTCGCTGGATGGTTTGGCATGTCAGCCTGCCACTTATACAGTCATCCGATCCCTCACTCATGCAGTCATGTGATCTGTTATTTATGCAGTTATCCAGGCTATCAGGCATGTACTCATCCAATCTGTCACTCCTGCAGTCATCCGACCTCTCTCTCATCCAGTCCACCAGTCCATCACTCATCCGATCTGTAATTTATGTGGTAGGGCAGTCCGTTACTCAGTGGGTTAGTCAGTTGGTGGGAGGGTCGTTTGGTCTGTCAGTCTATGCATTAGTCAGTCACTCATGTGATTCTCAGACCTGTCACTTATGAATCCGGCAGTCTGTCACTCATGCACTCGTCCAATTGGTCACTCATAGTCGGTCACACATGTAGTCAGTCGGTTCATTTCTCATGTGGTTGTTCGGTCAATTGGACGGTCAATCCATCATGCATGCAGTCATCAGATCTGTCCTTGATGGGGTTGGGCGGTCGGTCTGTCAGCCAGTCAGTCCGATGGTCGGTCGCTTACGGGGTCGGTTTGTCGGTCGGTCGGTCTGTCGATGGGTAATTTGGTCTGTCAGCCTATCACTTATACAGTCATCTGATTCGGCTCGCATGCAGCCCGCCAATCTCATTCATACAGTTATCTGACCTGTCACTGATGCAGTCCGTCAGTCTGTCACTCATACAGTTATCCGATCTATGACTCATGCAGTCATTTGATCTGTCACTCATGCAGTCATCTGATCTGCCACACATGCAGTCATCCGATCTGTCACTCATGCAGTCATCTGATCTGTCACTCATGCCGTCATCTGACCTGTCACTCATGCAGTCATCCGATCTGTCACACATGCATTCATCTGATCCGTCATTCATGCAGTCATGTGATCTGTCACTCATGCTGTCATTCGATCGGTCACTCATCCACTCCATCAGTCTGTCACTCATGTAGTCATCCGATCTGCCACTCATGCAGTAACCTGATTTGTAACAAATGCAGCTATCCAATCTGTCTCTCAATACTCTCATGCAGTTATCCAATCTATCACTCATCCACTCTGTCAGTCTGTCACTTGTGCAATCATCTGATCTGTCACTAACGCAGTCATCCGATCTGTCACTCTGGCAGTCCGCTAGTCTTTCACCCATGCAGGCATCCAATCTTTCACTCATGGAGTCATTCAATCTGCCACTCATGCAGCTATCCAATCTGTCACCCATCCACCCCATCAGTATGTCACTCATGCAGTTATCTGATCTGCCACTAATGCAGTCATCCGATCTGTCACTGTAATAGTCCGTTATTCTTTCACTCATGCAGCCATCCGATCTGTCATTCACGCAGTCGGTCACTCATGCGCTAAATTGGTCGCTCGGGTTGTCGGTCAGTGGGTTGGTCAGTCCGTGGCAAGGTGGTTTGGTCTGTCAGCTTGTCCGTCAGTTCGTCACACATGCAATCTGTCAGTCCCTCACGCATGCAGTCATTCGATCTGTCACTCATGCCGTCGGTGGGTCAGTCGGACAGATGCTCAGTGGGTCGGTCAGTCGGTGGGTTGGTGGCTTGGTCTGTAAGCCTGTCCGTCAGTCCGTCACTCCTGCACTTCTCCGATCTGTCACTCATGCAGTCGATTACTCATGCAATCAGTCAGTTGGTCAGTCAGTCGCTCATGTGGTCCGTCGCTGGGTTGGTCGGTCAGTGCATCACGCATGCAGTCATCTGATATGTCACTTATGTGGTTGGTCAGTCACTTGTGCAGTCCATCAGTCCGTCACTCATGCAGTCATATGATCAGTCGCCCATGCAGTCTATCACTCATGCAGTCATCCTATCTGTCACTCATGCGGTCAGGCGATCATTCAGTCGGTTGGTCAGTCGGTGGGTGGGTGGAGTTCGGTCTGACAACCTGTCTGTCAGTCCATCACTCATGCAGTCATCAAATCTGTCACTCATGTGCTCGCTCGTTCATGTGGTCTGTCAGTCGGTCGGTCAGTCCATCACTCATGCAGTCACCCGATCTGTCACTCATGTGGTCCGTCCGTCGGTTTGTCAGTCGGTGGCTTGTTGGTTTGGTCAGTCAGCTTGTCGGTCAATCTGACACTCACGCAGCCATCAAATCTGCCATCCATGCTGGCCATCAGTCCATCACTTATGTGGTCGGTCGGTAGATCCGTCTGTCTGTCACTCATGCAGTCATCTGATTTGCCATTCAGGGGGCCGGACCGTCGGTCATGAGTCGGTAAGTGAGGCAGCTCATGGTTGACGTGTTGACGTTGTCTGAAGAGTGTGTGACAAAAATTAGATCAAACAGTCTTAACACCTGGTTATAAGAGTAACTCTAACGGTGTTAGCCGCACCTCCGAATTAATAATCATTTCATGAATTAATCAATTAAATTTGAACATTTTGATTCGTATGACAACAAATAAATTCTAAAAAACATCGAACTATATATAATATAGTTTCCGTCGGATTATTTGTCTGGCTTATCCATCGCTTTCCCACATCTGTTAGACTTAATCACACAATCGCAAATTCCCATCACTTTCCTTAACTTTGAAACTTTTGAACCCACACCTACCCCATGCACATGGTTATAACAATTTGGTTGGAGTTCAACAAATGGTTTCAGAGGAGAAAGAGTGGTAGAAGGAATGCTTATGATATTTGAACGTTTGACCCGTTTCCAACAGCCCCACCCACCCACCCCACCCCACCCCGCACCACCCATCATGGGATGCAGCGCGCAATAAATACATGTATCACCTCACAATCTGCAATCATAATGCGACCGAAATAATCCCGTATTATTCCCCGCAATGACTAGACACACGTGTACTAATGGAATAGGCTGTAATACATGTAGGTTTAGGGAATAAAACTACTTTTCTTACCCGGTAGTTCGTCCGCAGAATTTTCATAGGCCAGATTCAGAGAACTCGATCGACTACATACACGGGTAACATTTAAAAAAAATAACCGCAGAGCAGGGTCAAGTAAAAATTTCGATTCGCAATCATTAATGATATGGACAACCCATAACAAATTTTGTTGAATTGCTGCAAATCGTTTTCGAAGTGATAATCAGATGGGCAGACTGACATATGGATAGACGACCGGGTGGAGAAGATTTTAATATCCCTGGAGGGATTTTCCCCAGAATTTTTTCCCCCAAAACGTGTGGGGATAATAATGCAGACGCCACACACATAGTAGGCCTATATGGACATATACATACGCTGTTGATGTCCGTTTGTTTTTAGCTCAATGGGCTGAAAAACCAAATGAGCTTATGCCATGGCGGCCGCCCGTCGTTCGTCCGTCCGCCATTCGTCCGTCTATCGTCCATCCATCCGTCAAATCGTTTCTCCTTAACGGTTTGACGGATATCAACCTGATTTGCTGGAAGGATCCTATGCTGGTACCCTCCAGACGTTTTTTTCAGAATTTTGATTGGTCAATTGGTTTCCTAGATTTTTTGAAAAATTTACCGGAAATGGTCAATACATATTTTAACCAAATTCGGCTAGACTAATTCAATGGCGCTAGGTTCTAAATTATTTATTCAGAATTTTGATTGATCAATTTTGTGCGAAAATCATAGTTTCTAAAAAATTTACCGGAAATGGTCAATATGCTACTCCTCCATAACTGCTTGACATATTTCAACCAAATTTGGTTGGATTGACCCTATTGTGGTACGCTCCAGAACACTCATTCATAATTTTGATTGGTCCGTTTTTCCGGTGGCCATCTTGTTTAATGTAAAGAATCATGTATATTTAAATGCAAATGTTTCAAATGATAATGGCCCAGGTGGGCGTCATAGGCCCTTGGTTCTCTTGCTTTTATTTGTTGCCAGCAATAAGATATTAATACTGTATATTCATAAGCTGCTGAAGATAATATTTACCTTTGAAAATGCAGGAGATGCTCTCTGAGATTAAATTCTTCAGGACTGGAGGAGGGGGAGAGTCCCCAACTCATCACACCCCGCCGTCTAACCCACCACCCCGCCCCTCCAAACCCCGCGACTGGTACGACGCTACATCCCTGATTCACCACCCTCACCCCAAAATTGTTTCTATTAAGTTGTTGCTATCGAAATATATTGCTGACCACAAGATAAACTAGATCGTTCGGTCGATGATGCATCATCGCAAACTCCCATGTCCACCGCTTTGAAATTTGGAAACCCCGCCCCATCCCCCAACCCCACCCCACCCCCACACACAAAACCCCCTCCCCTCACCACACCATCGCCACCACCTCAGAGAGCGGAGCCAAATGTAAATGTCCACTTGCATTACACACGTATATGGACAACACACATACCAAATTTGGTTGAATCCCGTTCAACGGTTTCGGAAGACACGCATTACAATCGATTATTAAGCGCAGACACACGCCCGCCCGCCCGCCCGCCCGCCCGCCGGCCCGCCGGCCCGCCCGCCCGCCCGCCCGCCCGCACGCACGCACATAAACGTGTTGTACGGCATAATCCCCACTTTTCTTCGAAAAACGTGATTACAAAAAATTATAATGATACATTTTAATTAGATGAGGTGAAAATTGGCGCTTACATTACAATACTATTCTGACAAAATGTGTGCTAGCTATCCTACATTTTAGTGAATTAATTCACTAATCTTGTCTCATTATTAAAGGCAAGAATTGGTAGATACAGTGGGTACGGCAGTTCCGGATCATCGGCAGTTTTGGATCACTATAACTAAGTCATCAATAAAATTCTTTGGAATCAGGCTTAATAGATTTACTATTTTGTTATGTTTTTCAATAACTTCAGTTTATTGAGGACAAAGAAACATAAAAATGTGTGTCTCAATTGTGCCAGATTTCCAGCATTTAATTCATAATAAATCCTCTGTCGCGATTAACCACCCTTATGGTCGACACGAAAACAAGCTCATCTATCACAGTGGTATGCCAATAATGCTTCTATAGACAGCACATGTTGAAGATTTGAGATTCTTCAGAGGGTGTGGACTGACGGGAAACTTTTTCTTCTTATTTAGTAACGATGGTCCCGCTTCGCTACCGGTAGCTGGATTGTGTTGCTGCGACAACGGCTATCGGTAATGGAGAAGGACGACGGCAGTTGGCTCGCCTCGTCTGACTGATGGTAAGGTGACGATATTTATCTTGAATGACTGCTGGGCCTATCTGACTAGCTCTAAGATTCCAAGTAAGGACTGAGTGTTTCTCTCAGCTCGTACAGATTCTCCTATCAACTTGACAAACGCGAGTCTTACATAAACGTAAGATTAAACTGTTATTTACAAAGAATCGCTCAATAATATACTAAGTACAAAACGTTGTACAATCTAACAATCACTCTAACTATTCTACCCTAACAAAGCCTGTTAAGCATACAGCTATGGCTCGTAAGGAGAACCTTACGGAATCACAGATGGTGATGGATTAATTTATCTAAGTTAATTCTCGCCTTATATACTCTTAGATTCAGATCTCTAGCCAAGTTCTATAATAATTATAATAACTATGTTTCTCCTGAATCTATTCCTAACTATTCTTACAACTCTTCTAGATATTCCATAAGCACATTTTGACTGGCTGAACAATCAGTCCACCAATCAACCTCTGCTTATTTCTTCCTAGATGTTCTGACCTGATAACTGATTGGTCCTCTCAGCCAATCAACGATTCCTCCATCCTTTGCACGGCGCACACATCTATTCTTCATTATTCTTTACTGCAGAGTCTGATCGATCCCGATTGGTTATGACGTCATTCTAACCAATCATACTCTGCCTAATTCTTCCATAAGCAACGTAGGTCAAGTTCGACATTTCTAACTATAGTCAGTTTCATGGTTTACTGAACATGCGCAGTCAATATGGCAAGTCGAATGCTGAATAGTTAACTATAGTTCGTTGGTACCCGGTTCCCCATTGAATTACTATTGCAGAAAATTTGGAGCCGGGTACCAGTCTCCATTAACCCTTTCTGTCTTCTGTTTTGATGACCTACGAAATTGGGTTACTTTTGTCCGCTAAGACGTCAAAAAGCGTCCATATGACAGAAAGTGGGAAGGAATATGGGCTTGGGAACATTGACATACAATGGGAAAGCATAATTTCATCAAACCTAAGTTAATTAATGAAATATTTACACTTTTATATGCATTTATTCATGGCAAGCGATCGGTATCCGCCATTTTGAAATTTGCACAAATTTTGCACTAACCATCTGAACCGCGCTAGGGTGCTCGGTTGACTATAGTTGACTAGATAGTTAACTATTTGAAGTTCGACTGTTATTCTAGTTAGCTATAGCTAACTATGGTTAGCAGTGGAACTTGACCTATGATGTCATATTTATGACGTCACAATAACCTCTGGGATTTTACAACACTCTCACAAAATGCAAAAAATTACGCCGTATAGAAAACTAGGTGATGACGGTTGATGACCAATATAAGTCATATAGAAACACGCTCTAAAGCTAACTTTTCTCTGACTGAAAGCACCTGTTTATCAGAGCACTGGTAAAACTCGGATTTGCGTCATAGTGTATGCGCATACCCGACTGCCCGTCTTTTCTGTTGCGATTCCTTGCTTAAGAGTTTGCTCAGCCCAGCAAATCACGTTTTGAGCTTAGCGCGTTTTGAGAAACACCATAAGATTTTTTGCTCAGCTCAGCAAATTTGTTTTGCTTAAGCTATAAAACTTTAAAAGTTTCGTGAAACCGGGCCCGGGTATATGGAGTCGCTATTGACTCACAGCTGTCGGCACTCTTCCTTAGGTGCAAGACAGCACATTGTACAGTCATATCATGGTAAGCCCCGTTTCTCTAGTTGTGAGAGATGCTTTCCATGCTCAGTGCCTGTTGAAAAGCCGTAGATTGGGATGCAGACAGTCTAGCCTACCCATGGGGAACTGCTGGTTAGTCATGTTCGTTTGTGGTGTTATGAGAATGTGCGGCGATCGCTAAAACAACAGATTTGTAGTCGTTTGTGGTCTTTGTGAATTCCGCTGGTGATATTGACATCGTCGACCAGTCGGCGCAGGTTTGGAAACTTCTCCCATTTATCTTCAGTCAGTATGGTTTATGGTAGACACAGAATGACCCAACAACCAGTCATCAATCACTGAAGAGAGGTGATCGCTTAGCACAACTGTTTTTTCTATGACAAGAAGCCTTTCAAGCCAGCTAACCGTGGTTAGTTAAGACTGGCGGTCACTAATTCAGCCGAATTAACCATTTATGGCTGAGTTTGGGTAGGTATTGTTCATTGAATGCCCATCTGAAGATCGGTTATCGAGCCAGTTATTCCAGTTGCAAACTTTCAAAAACAGTCTGCTCTTGGCCTGAAAAGAGACATGCCTCAAGACTAATGCAGAGGCTGGATATAGCCGGCTTCATCCTGAAAAGATTAAGACTGGTGGTCATAATATCACCCGTATTAATGAACGGCAACTGCGTGATACCTGAAGCGTGTCCCTCTATGGACATATTCAAATGTAGACCCTACTATTCATAGATTTTTTCCTTTTATTATCTTTCGAGGAGGCGGTTATAAATGTGACTCTCAAATGAAATGTGTGTGTGTAGCGACTAATGCGATTAATTGCCTGAAACTCTTGAGAATTCATCCTGAATTCCATTTCAGAACACAGGAATCGTACTCCAGTTCCCATTTAGTTATTTATAAACGAAGTTTCCTGCCAATCAATTACTTTGTCCAACATCGAGGACAATTCTTCAACAGACACGATTCTATCTAATGGTGCTCTAATACAAGGTAACCTAGATAATAGCCGTCCATTTATTATTACGATTACCGGGACGTCAGCTGATAAGTCCATGCAGTTGATATCTACGAAATGGAGGGATCCGATCTGTCACCCAAGTATCTGACGTCAAATCCGTCACTTGTTAACGGGCGTCACAAATAAAGCTAGACTGTACTCGAGGGAGATGCTGAACCACGGTTTTGTGCTGTCTTGACACTGCAGTTAGTATTCCCCGTCAGCTAGATACTTCTTAAGTTTTATAACTTGAGCAAAACAAATTTGCTGAGCTGAGCAAAAAATCTTATGGTGTTTCTCGAAACGCGCTAAGATCAAAACGTGATTTGCTTGGCTTAGCAAACTCTTAAGCAAGCAATTGCAAGAGAAAGGACGGGGATTCGGACACAAGCCTATACTATGACGCAAATCCGAGTTTTACCACGGCTTTGATAAACAGGTGCTTTCAGGGGACGCTTTTTCTATAAGATTTATATCACCCATCATTACCTAGTTTTCATTACAGTGTATTTTTCGCATTTTGTGAGATTGTTGTAAAATCCCAAAGGTCATTGTGAAGTCATAAATATGACATCATAGTCTCACACCACTCACAGCTATCGGATGACGTATGCGCTGTTTATTATTATTGAGCCATTCCGAACATTACGACGTCGCACCAACCAAAGCTGGTATAACGCACAATTGCAAATAAACAATATAATTCTTCTCGGTGTTTCAGCAATCTGTTTATTATAAATATATTATAATCTTTTCACGCAGTTTTGAATCACTACCTATAAAATAGTTCCTGTGAATTATATATTTATAGAATATTTAAATTAACCAGCACATTTGTGTTTTAGTCCGGGAGCTACAAGCTGATTTTTTTAGTGAACCTGTATTTGTCGGATAAAGTTTTTTTCTTTGCTGCATTTTGTAGTATGGGTTATAATCTAGGGGGGGGGGGGGGAGGATGTGGTGACCGTTCCCAGCCCTTGGGCAATTTCAGATATTAACCCTTTTCTTCCAGTTTTCCGGAAAATCCTTAAATATGCTAATTTTCCATTATTCCTTGTGAAGTACTCATACCAAAGGTATTAAATATACTTGTGGTAATGTATGTTCATAGGGGAGTTATTGTACAGTTTATTTTAATATAATTTTGATAAAAATTAATCCTTTCCTGCCCATGCTTATTAACGCATTTGTCGAATTTTCTCACTCAAAGTCCGACTATTACATTAGGATAGGCCTACTAGAAAATACAAATTGTTTTAATTGTATACCTATAGATAGAGACATACATTATGTATCTCACAGTAATAGAACTAAATAAAAATAATAACCCTTTCTTGGCCACACAATAATTAGTAAACAGAAGCTTTAGCCAGAATATTTTAATAATACATGACCCGGGGTAATTTCAGAAAGCGTCAATTAAAGTAAATTGGAAACGCTTTTTCGCATTTTACGATGTCAAACTATTTTCTACATGGTCGTCTGCTATAATAACTTACGTTTGGACAAACTATGGCTATATTTTAAGATATGCTCAGCAATCAAATACACTGAATTCTCCCCCTGACCCCTCCATCTTCACTACGCCACTGTTGGTGCATATATACTTGATATCATTCTGAGTTTGTTTAAGCCCCTATATATGATGGAATCCGATCGTGAAGTGTGCTTCTTCAATTGGAGCTGTTTACAGCTTTTACAGCTTATGGAGAATGTGATGGAGACAAACCTTCCCGTGACACACTTGTGCAAAAACTCAAGGACAAATTCGGAGACGATCTTCTAGTGCTGTCGTCACCTGGCATAGCAAATATAATTGCATTTCGCAGCGTTGCGTCAAGGACACTCCGTCTTGTGAATGCTGAAGATGATCAATTAGGACTGATCGCAACAAAAGCCAGCAAACAGATTATTAACCAAGTAAAAAATACTCGAATGGACAAGGATCATTATGATATCAGCATCAATAAAGAACTGGCAAAAGAATCAGCCAGTGACTTTCTACTACGGCTGTTAGAAAAAGTGTCTCCTACACTAGACAATACATTACCAGCGTTGCTCATAGGTTCAATTATCACAAGCATTGTCACACGTCAGGCTACTAGTTTGCAGGTTGATCTCGCAGTTAAAATCGGTGAATCTAAAAAACTCATAAATGGCATGTATACATATGGCGTTACATGTTCTTATACCGAATTCCGACGTTTCAAGAGGTCTGCTGCAAGAACGGCTGTTGCAGATGTCAAAATGTCCGGCATATCAAATGCTGATAATGGTTTAGTCCAGGTTATTGTGGACAATTTTGATGCAGATATCGCCTCACAGAATGCGAAGCAGTCTACCCATTCCTTGGCTGTCCTAACACAGGGACAGAGTACAGAAGAAGAAGACACTAGTGATATTGATAAAATAAAGTGAATCCATAAGGACGACATGTCTCAGGATATTCCATATGATGTAAATATTCAGAGGTACCATGGGTCCAAGCAGCCGGCTATGCCAGAAGGAGCTCCAAACCCAGTTTTGTCTCTCAAATCTCTAGTTCATCAAGCCATTGTAAAAAGGAGGGCATTGGAGATGGACTTTAGATTTTTGCAGAATGTTGTGAAGGAGGATTCTCCAGAAATTTCATAGCTACAACACCAGACTGAGCAGAGAGCAAGGTCATAAAGTACAGTTCAAGACAAAGGCCGTTTACGAACCCATTATTGACATGAAGCCATCTGACCCTGACACTATGCCATGATTAGGGCACAGGAACTAACGTTTGATACTGGTCAGAAGTTCACCATTCTAACCTGTGACCAACAACTCTACCGGGTTGCAGTACAAGTTCTATGGGCACATCCACAGAAATTCACAGGGATGTATTTACGACTTGGAGGATTGCATGCATTAATGAGCTTTGTGGGAGCTATAGGTTCACTGATGGCTGAAAGTGGACTGTCGGATATTCTGACAGCGGTCTTTGGAGGCGTGCCCAAGATGTTAAGTGGAAAAAAGTTCCCACAAAATGTACGTGCACTACAGATGCTTGCTGAGGCGGTTGTTCGGAGTCTTATAAATAGTGATCAGTTTGAGAGTATTGATGATCTGATGGAAGCCTTAGAGGAAAGAGCAAACGAAAGCAAGACAGTGACACTCTGGTTTGATGTCCTGGTTAAGCCAGTGTTTCTAATGATGGCGTACATCAGGGCGGAACGTGAATGAGAATGGCTCCTTCACCTTGTGACTTTCAGACAGATGCTGCCTTACTACTTTGCCGCCGGCCATGTGAATTATACGCGATACGGTCTATACTACATCCGGTCAATGGGGAAACTCCCTCCCCATGTTCTGAGCCACTTCATGAATGGTGAGCATGTGGGACGCCATACCCGTGGTATTTGGAATGGGATCTGGAGTGATCAATTTATAGAATCTACATTTATGAGATATGGACACAGTAGTGGTGGAATCATAAGAATACCACTCAAGGTAGAAGCTCTTAAGGTTTGGGCACTGAGTCGCCATTTGTGTTGCAAGATTGAAGCATGCTTGAATGAGATGGAGGAGGAAGGGAATGCCTGTGGTAATCAAATCTACCACAAGGAGGAAACCAAGGCACTGATTGAGGCAGACACCAAGGACAGAGCTGGAATACGCCAGAAGCTGGACACTTGTATCCACCCATTGGATCCAAAGCAACACCCTGATGCAATAGTGAACATTAGCAGTGGCAAAACTGGTACACCCAACGTTAATGTGCATAAGGCTGTACGCATTGGAGAAGCATTGCTGGTAGACTTTGAGAAAAGCTGGCCTGATGGTTTCTACAGCACCATATCGAAAAAGGTAACAACTCTGGCAGAGACAAAAAACTCAGTACAAGTTGGCGACTCAAAAGTGTGTGATCTGAATGCAATATACTCGAGGGGTATAGCTTTGTTGTCAAGTGATCGTGACATTGATATGAAAGATGTCAGTTCTCATGAACTTGCTCCAGTACCGACTGAAATGTTCACAGAAGATGGGATGCGGGTTGTTAAAGGCAAATCAGTGCTGAAAAGGTCCTTACAAATGGAAGTGTCAAGCCGAAATTCTAGATTTGCAGATGTAACAGTTATTGATGGTTCAGCCCTTCTATGGACAATTCATTGGCCAACTGATGGTACAGTGGCAGATTATGTAGCAAATGTTAAGAAATGTGTAACTACATACCTGGCGGACAGTGATACCTATCTGGTGTTTGATAGGCACCATGACTTCAGTATAAAGTCTGTCACAAGGAACGGCAGGGAAACTTGCGTTAGTCGACCGCATCACCTGAATTTAAAGACAAGGCTAGCTGCACAAAAAATTGTCTTGTCTTCAGTAGAGAATAAAAAGCAACTGATTAGAATCATCTGTGATGAACTAGTTCGAGACAGATTGTTTCACACCCATAGCACTACGAAACACAAGCTGGTAGTCACTGGAGAAGACTCATGTCCTGTTGAAATAGCTAATGAGGACATACGGGTTAGATATGATCTAGAGACATCTCACGGAGAAGCTGATATAATTATTGTGCAGCAGGTTTTAAAGTGTGCAAGTGAAGCTAGGAGACTGTCAGTAATATCAGATGACACAGATGTGTTTGTGCTCCTTGTGTTTTACTATCAGAAACAAAACCTTAAATTGCCACTAAGCATGGAATCACACAGTAAGCAGAGGGCAATTATGGACATTAAACTGACAGTAGAAAGGCATGCTAACATTGCGAATGAACTCCTCCCGGCCAATTACCTGTCAGGATGTGACACAGTAGCATGCTACTTTGGAATAGGAAAGGGATCAGTTGTTAAAGCTCTGAAGTTTGGATATGGTTTATCTGCAATCGGCAAGGTAGACGCACCTTTCACCGATGTCATGGAACAAGCTACTATTTTCATTTCTGCTTGTTATGGCATAAAGAAAACCAAGGACATGTCAGAAACAAGATTATATGTGTGGGGTACAAAAAACGGCATACATCATCGCCAAAACTGTGTGCCATACCACCCACAACAGAAGCATTCACAGAAATTGTGAAGAGGGCTCACTACCAGGCAATCATGTGGCGAACTCTAGAATCGAATCGGCTGCCACTACTAGACCCAAAGGACTTCGGATGGAAGAAAGACATTGGTCACTAACACCAACTACCATTCCGGACGGTGTCAATGTCGCCCCATTTTTATATCTTTGAAATGATCCAATGTGGCTGCCAAAGTGCAATACCGTGTAATTCTAGAAAGTGTAGTTGTCGGGTCATGGTCTACCGTGCACTATGTTCTGTACTTGTTACACTGTATGGTGCTCGCTTGTTCAGAAACATAAGTTTACGTGTACCGAGAGTAATAACAAGATTTTATATTTCCAAGCATCCTAGTGTGATAGTGGGGCTTTGGCAGCACAGATTCAACAAATGCGTTGAAAGGCGTGCCCAGCAAAGGGTTAATATTTATAAAATTGTACCCAAATGAACTGCACAATACCTACCTTATGAGCAAACATTATCACGAGTAAATGTAATTCCTTCGGTATGAATACATTGCAAGAAATAGTATAAAATTAGAATTTCTTAGTATTTTATGCAAAACGTGGAGAAAAGGGTTAATATCTTGAATTGTTCAGCCATTGAGAATACACAATAGAATGCACAATACCTAACCTATGAGCAAATATTACCATAAGTAAATGGTATGAATACTTAAAAAGGAATAATGGAAAAATTAGCATTTTAAAGTTTTTTCCGTAAAACGGGAATAAAAGGGTTAAAATCTGAAATTGCTCAAAGGCTGGGAATGGTCACCCCCACCCCACCCCTAATTTATGAAGCGGTACCCCATACTCCAAAGTGCAGCAAAGAAAAAAACTTTATCCGGCAAATCCAGGTTCGACCCCTTGGATCCCGGACTATTTTATGCAAATATAAAAATGATTTAGTTTGAGTTTTACCCTTCAAAGAATTTCACAATACCGTGAGTCGACCTAATACGTCAATTCCGATCACTTTGGGTAGTTCCGGATCAAGTCATTTAAACTCTCTGTTTGAGGACTATGAAATAATATTTTCGAAAACAGTCTTATTCCATTGCCATGTTTTCAGAATGCAAAAAACAAGAATATGATAAATAACATTGACATACAAACATGTGTCGTCTACAGAAGCATTTTCGGCATACCTCTGTGAGAGATGAGCTTATTTTCGTTTCGATCATAAGGGTGGTTAATCGCGGCAGATGATTTATTATGAATTAAATGCTGCAAATCTGACACAATTGAGATACACATCTTTATGTTTCTTCGTCCTCAATAAACTGAAGTTATTGAAAAACATAACAAAATATTAAATCTATTAAGCCTGATTCCAAAGAATTTGATTGATGACTAAGATATAGGGATCCGAAACTGCCGATGATCCGGAGCTGTCGTACACACGTTTATACTATCCACACCACTGCATCGACACATTCTTGCCTTTAAAAATGAGACAAGATTAGCGTATTAATTCACTAAATTGTAGGATAGCTAACGCACATTTTGTCAGACTAGTATTGTAATGTAAGCGTCAATTTTCACCTCATTTAATGAAAATATATCATTATTATTTCTTATTACCACGTTTTTCGAAGAAAAGTGGAGATTATGCCGTGCAACACGCGTGCGTGCGGGAATATGTGCGTGTGAGCGTGCGTATGAGCGTGCGCGCGAGCGTGCGGGTGGGTGGGCGGGCGTGTGTCTGCGCTCAAAAATCGATTGTAACGCAATCTTCCGAAACCGTTGGACGGAATTCAACCAAATTTGGTATGTGTGTTACCCATATAAGTGTGTAGCGCAAGCATATCCCACAATGGGCCTCGATTTCCAGCGCACATGCGCTGGATTAGTCGCCTGACTTGAGCAGACTTTTACTATTGGATGAATAGGGAAATTTTTACAAAATCCGCAGATATGCATTCTAGTTATATGTTCCTTGTGATTTACCACATATGGCCGGAAAGTACAATTTATCAGCTTTCTAATGGTGTATTTTATAATAATCTAGGTAACGTAGAAATTACTTCCCTTTTATGTTTTATAAAGCTGGTATCAACTGCCCTGTAGGTGGGGCTTAGGATACACCTTCCGTATCCTCTGCGTGTCGTAAGAGGCGACTAAAGGAGGTAAGGGTGAGGTAGCCCTGACAGAAACCTCGAGTGCTGAGGACGGAGGTTCCAGGCCGCACGGCGCACTCTAATAAACCATGGATCCACGCACTTAACGCTTATGATCATGTCAATAGTCACTTACAGGACTGGCGGTATGATCAGCGAACAAAAAGAAGAAGAAGAAGAAGCTGGTATCTGCATAAGATTTCCTAAAGGAAATACAATGGAGGGGGGAAAAATTCGCATATTTGCCAATTATTAATCAAAATATTGATCATTATTTTAATTTTGTCAAAAATTTACCACTGTGGGGTGATGATCTATGTATATCAAGGATTCCAAATATGTAAAATCATATTTTTATGAAAACTCCTCGTTAGTTCCTTTTTGATTTGAAAAGGGATATAATCAGCAAAAAGTTATATCAGAGTAAAGTCCACAAAGGTGCCGACAGATTGTTATACGCCTCCTTCGCCACGCTTCACTGAATGTGTGTACAGCGAAGTGAATAGGCCTGTGTCGAATATAGGCTTAATGACAGACTGTCGTATACCAGTGCAATACCCTCACTCCACCTGCAAATTATTAAATAAATAAATAAATAAATAAGCTATTATGTTGTGGGGGCCCTTATATTACATGACAAATAGGCATACTCTGTTGAATATTTTGATACTAATTTGACTGGAAGCCGTTGCTGTCTAAGGAAGCAAGGGCTTTCAGTCATATTAGTATCAAATTATTCAACATCTTATGTGTATGGTTGTCTTAAAAATTGACATACTATGATTTTTGGTCCAACGGGTTAACATGTCATAAGTGTCTTTTTACGATGTGAGGCCCCCTTATCTTGTGGGGCCACGGGGCTATAGCCGCGTTAGTCCTTGGATAAATCTCTCGTGCCTCTCTTTCAGAAACGTGTTTATGAGTTGAAATTTATGCAGTTAGTTGAATTTAATTGAATTTTCTGTTGAATATTTTGAAACTAATTTGATTTGGGGCTGTTAATGCTTAAGGCAGCAACAACTTCCAGTCAAATTAGTTTTAAAAATATTCAACAGCTTACCTGTATAATTTTATTTTTGACTGCATTGTTAAAAAGGTTAATGTCAACTATCATTGTTTACTTGTCAACAAAGGGGCGTGGCCTAGCGATTACGAACATCATCTTAACCATTTAGTATCCTGATTTTGTCAAAAAACCTTTTTTTTTCCACAGAAAATGTCCATTTGCAGACCAAGATAAGCCTATTTTTGACAATCTACCGGTGGGATGACTGGGATCGTTTTCGAGCCAGTCATCCCACTTGTAAATTTTCAAAAATAGGCTTCTCGTGGTCGGAAAATGGATATTTTCTGTGAGAAAAAGACATTTTCTGGACATTTCGCAAGCATACTATCGAAGCAATATTCTTAATGAAAGTTATTTAGAGGTAGTACAGGCCTATGCAATTGCCTATGCCATCTACAGGTATAATAAATCAACATTATTGCACTTTAAATACAACACGTGTCTTTCGTTTCTCTTTATCTTCCCACTCTCACCGCCCACCTCTCTCTCTCTCTCTCTCTCTCTCTCTCTCTCTCTCACACTCAGTCCTTCTTTCTCTCACTCTTTCCTTCTTTTTTAAAACATATTTTATTGCATATATTACAATGGGATTGGTCACAAGTTGTTCGAAACTTCGAAAAGCCCTCTCCCTACAGAAAGGCGGCAAACATAAACATATACACAAAATAACAAAGTAAACGTATAAACAGATTAAATATTATAATACATGTACATCATATTGAATATTTGTATTGTATAATCAAGAGAGAGAGAGAGAGAGGGAGAGAGAGAGAGAGAGAGAGAGAGCGAGCGAGCGAGAGAGAGAGAGCGAGAGAGAGAGAGAGAGCGAGCGAGAGAGAGAGAGAGAGAGAGCGAGAGAGAGAGAGAGAGAGAGAGAGCAAGAGAGAGAGAGAGAGAGAGAGAGCGAGAGAGAGGGAAAGGGAGAGAGAGAGAGAGAGAGAAGTATAGTGAAGAGATATCCAGAGAGGATAGTGAGGCCAATAATTTTGCCCAACAGTAATATTTTCATGATGACCACCATAACAAAACGCCCAAGGGCCAGTGTTGCTCACCTGGATCATTTGCACCGGAAAATATGGAAATTTGGGTTGAAAGCTGTAAGGTCGCTTAAGAGGAGTATCATTTTGGCAATCTCCAGACGATTTTTAAAGAAAAAACTAAGATTTTCAAAAATTTTCTAAGATTTTCACTTAGACAATTGTCCGATCAAAACTCCGATTGGTATTTATTTATGGGCTATCCACCATAGGGCCTTTCCACCAAAAATTGGTTGAAATCCGCCAAGGCGTTTAGGAGGAGTAGAATTTTGACTCTTTAGTGTCGACACCGGCCAAGTCCGGCCTTCTTAGTGGTCTAGAGGAGTGCCCAGTTGTAGACCAGGAGAAGACTAATCCTGAAAATCTACAACTGAAATGACTGACCCGATAACCGGGCCAGTCCTTCCAGTTGCAAACTCCCAAAACTAGTCGTCCTTCGTCCCGCAAATGGGCATTCAAAAGGCAAATATGCTAATTTTCAGGAACAAATTTCGTCACTAAAGGGTTAAAGCAAAATTTGATGCACGGCAGGCGACGGACGGACGAACGAAAGATGGACAACGGACGATCGCCCTTACTTAGGCTCACATGGTCCTTCGGACCAGGAGAGCTAATAATAATAATAATAATAATAATAATAATAATAATAATAATAATAATAATAATTCCTTCTCTCTCTCACTCTGTCCCTCTACCATCCTCCCTCCTCCCTCCATCCCTCCCTCTCCCCGCTCTCTCTCTCTCTCTCTCTCTCTCTCTCTCTCTCTTTGTGCGCGTTCGTTATTCATCAGAGGTCTTCCTAAATAACGTCGTATTTGTTTTCTGGTTGGATAGGTTAATTCTCAATTTCATCAAATGTAGGCTAACCTACTCGCCATATTCAAATAGCTAACCATTTCAACCAGAGAAACCATGTAAAGGGAAATCTGTCTATAGCGACGACCACAGGGACTTTCAAATTATGTTCACATAAGACAGGCGGTGGCTTTATAAAAACTAATTTCACATGCTAAATAGCTTTCGGGCTAAAAATATGGTGGTTCCTTAAGACGGTTGAGCATACGACCACGCGTCATAAAGAACCGCAATCTTTTGGCCCCAAACGCACGTGATCGATATAGACAGGCTTCAGTGTAAGACAAATCATTTATTATGCAAGTGTGGTCAAAACTACTGACCGGTGATCTCTTAATATAAGCTAGCTAATGCAAAAAAGTCTTCCACGTCAGAAAACGGATGGGCATGCTTCAATGGAAATGAAGAGAACTAATCCTTTTAACACGACAAATCTCGTACTTTACATAATTTACGATGTACGAATTTATGTTGAATATTTTGAAAATAATTTTAATTAAGAGTTGTCAATTCCTTTGAGAGTAACAACTTAGTCGAATTAAAGTTGAAATATTTAACATGATATCCCGATAAGAAACGCTGCAATGTCAAGGTTGAAAAGGGTTAGACGTTCTCCTTTCAAAGACAGTTTCGTTCTCAACACGAGAACGGTCTGGGAGCAATACAGCATAAATACCCAATACGATGTTTGCGAGATTACTGGCCAAAACACGACTTGTCTGATCAATGGGAAGGGTGGCTGGGTGTGTGGGCGTTGACAAAGGAACTCGTCTCAACCTGGAAAGGTGTGAAAACGTCGAGCTGTCGTTCCAGTAGCACTGGGCTAATGACTAGAACAAAGTTACCCCTGGCGGAAATATAACAAATCTAAGGGAAGACCATCCATACTGGCAAATTCGCTAGTTCATTGTTGGATATGTGGACATTTACATTTGGCTCCGCTCCCTGAGGGAGTGGGGATGATGGGGTGCTGTGTGTGAGTGTGGGTGGGGTGGGGGTGTGGAGGGGAGGAGGTTGGGGTTCAAAATTTCAAATCTAGATTATCTTGTGGTCAGCAATAACTTTCGATAGCAACAGCTTTATAGAAACAATTTTTGGGGTGAAGGTGGTGCATCAGGGATGTGGCGTGGTACAGTCGCGGGTTTTGGCAAGGTATGGTAGTGGGTTAGACAGTGGGGTGTGATGAGTTGGGAAGTCTCCCCTCCCCCAGTCCTAAAAAAATATGCGCTCAGAGAGCATCTCCTGCATTTTTGGAGGTAAATTATCTTTAGCAGTTCATGAATATACGTTGTTATTATCTTATTGCTGGCAACAAATAAAAACAAGAGGCCCAAGGGCCTATGACGCCCACGTGGGCCATTTGCATTTGAAACATTTGCATTTAAATATACATAATTCTTCACATTAAACAAGATTGACACCTAAAAACGGACCAATCAAAATTCGGAATGGGAGTTCTGAAACTTACCACCATAGGGTCATTCCAACCAAATTTGGTTGAAATATGCCAAGCAGCTATGGAGAAGTAGCATATTGACCATTTTCGGTAAATTTTCAGAAAGTCTATGATTTTCGGCCAAAAATTTATCAATCAACATTCTGAATAAATTATCTAGACCCTACCACCATAGAATCAATCCAGCCGAATTTGGTTTAAATGTGTCAAGCAGCCAAGGAGGAGTAGCATTTGGACTATTTCCGGCAAATTTTTTAAAATCAAAGATTTCCCCCCCCCCCCCAAATTGATGAATTAAAATTCTGAAAAGACGTTGTATAGGCCTAGTCTACCGCCATAGAATCCATCTAGCCAAATTTGCTTGAAATGTGTCAAGCAACTATGGAGGTGTAGACCATTTCCCGTAAATTTTTCATAAAATCTAAGAAACCCCAAAAATTTACCAATTAAAATTCTGAAAAAAGTCTGGAGAGTACCAGCAGAGGACCTTTCCAGCTGGACGGACGGACGGACGGACGGACGGACGGACGGACGGACGGACGGACGGACGGACGCCATGGCATAAACTCATTTGGTCTGTCAGCCCATTGAGCTAAAAACAGACGGCCATCAACAGCGTAGGTATATGTCCATATACGTCAACTATGTGTGTGGCGTTTCCCCACACTTTTTTTTTGGGTTGGGGGGGGGGGGGGGTTGGTTTGAAGAAAATCCCTCCAGGGATATTAAAATCTCCTCCAAACGTCCATCTGTCCATATGTCAGTCTGCCCATCTGATTATTTCCTCGAAAACAATTAGCAGGAATTCAACAAAATCTGTTATGCGTTACCCATATCATTAACGATTCGAGGCGAAATTTTTTACTTGGCTCTGCTCTGCGGTTCTTTTTGGAAAATCTTACGTGTGTATGTAGTCGATCGAGTTTTCTGACTCTGACCTGTGAAAATTCTACGGACGAACTACCGGGTAAGAAAAGTAGTTTTATTCCCTAAATCTACATGTATTACATCCTATTCCATTAGTACACGTGTGTCTAGTCATTGCGGCGAATAATACGGAATTATCTCGGTCGCATATGATTGCAGATTGTGAGATGATACATGTATTTACTGCGCGCTGTATCCCACGATGGGTTGTGGTGGTGGTGTGGTGGTGGTGGTGTGGTGTGGGTGTGTTGGGGCGGGGGGGGGGGGGGGCGGGGGCGGGGGCGTAGGTGTTGGGAACGGGATTTAACGGTCAAATATCATAAGCATTCTTTCCATCACCCTTTCTCCTCTGAAACCATTTGTTGAACTCCAACATGGGGTAGATGCGAAACATGTCAAAGGTGAGGAAGGTGATGGGGATTTGCGATTGGGTAATTAAGTCTAACAGATGTGGGAAAGTGATGGATAAACCAGCCAAATAATCCGTCGAGAACTCTACTATATATAGTTCGATAGTTTTTTTAGAATTTATTTGTTTTTATACCAATCAAAATGTTCAAATTTAGCTGATTACTTCCCGAAATGATTACTAATTCCGAGGTACGGCTAACAAGGTTAGAATTACTCTGATAACCAGGTGGACTACAACAGTAAGAGTGGCATCGGCT
This sequence comes from Chaetoderma sp. LZ-2023a, assembly GCA_034401795.1. NCBI lineage: Eukaryota > Metazoa > Mollusca > Caudofoveata > Chaetodermatida > Chaetodermatidae > Chaetoderma > Chaetoderma sp. LZ-2023a. The sequence continues at coordinate 73,662,819 of CM067360.1, read as the reverse complement.
ACGCATTTAAATTATTATTAGAGCCTATAGTATTATTTGTTTATTTCATATGCCACTATGTGAATGGATTTGTAGCATAGTTAACGCTCCTCTTTAACGTCGGGAAAATGCAACAAGAACTTGCTCGGACTATGAGTGACTATACCCGTGACGTTTCACTATTATGACGCCATAATTGGATGTTCATTAATGCTAAAATAGCGTTGATTACGACGTTAAAAATGCCTTATTATATCGCTTTGTTGGCCTTTCTTTATGAGTTGACCTCAAACTAAAATAAATAATTTGTCGCAATATGAGGGTGTGTGCTAAATCTGGTCATTCTACCTTCTTGCAATCCAAAGTTATCGCCAACAATGCGTATGCTGTCTGTGCACTCCGTGACACCGTGACACCGTTACATAGATATTTGATGCTTTGTCCCGAAACGCATGGAACTATAATATGAATGGATTTGCCCAGTTTTGTCATTGTACCAGACGTATGCCCAGAAAATGTGTATTTCGGGATGCACTTAGTAACCTTATAATCTAGATATTTGACTGAATTCATTTGCCGTAGCCATCTACAATATGAATCGATATACCAAATTTGATGATTCTAACTTACAGGTCTCTGGAGATATCGATCGGATAAACATACTGATGAACGGACGGGCGGATGGATGGACGGCAAGACTGCAACACAGACGAGTAAACGGATGGACAGATGGCTAGATGGACGGACAGGCGGCTAGACTGGTGGACGGACGGAATCCCGATTTTCTTACTGATCAGAAAAAAAGAATCCTAGCAGATCCGGGAAATAAATAAATAATTTACCCAGAAGTACAAGTAATCATTGATCTCTGGCTGCTTTTGTTACTAGTGTATCGCACGATTCTTTGCATATGCGTCATGCGTGGTCTTGGTGTTATAAATACACGTGACACGGGAGGCTGTGCGCACAATTGCCTACGTCATCAACCAATCTTTGTAATCAGAAGACACAAGTCAGCTAATTGCCATTTGTCAGAAAGAATGAGCAGTGCTAATGATGACCACCAATAATGGAAACATTGATTTGCTATATAGACGACCAAACACAACAACATATCCAATGGTCAACTGATAATTAGATACCCTATCCGCTAACTTGACAGTATTAACTTGCGGTAGGTTTTTGAATGAATAGACAAAGCTCGGTTCTAGCAGCTAGTTAGCAGAAGTTGATAATTTCTCTGACTTTTTAGTTAGCACTGGTTGTGATGATAATAGTGTCAGCCATTCGATAGCTTACCCTTTGTATTTAGCACAATAAATAGCTCAGTTACGGTAAGTTAGAAAACAATTAATATATAGAGACCACCCATTGAGACAAAAATAGCCATGTTCACATCGATGTAGAAACTTAATTAGCATATTTAGAACCCATGAAAACATGGCTTACATCTATAGAAGTTATTAGTTTGATTGGCGTCTATCGAGTCCCTGATTCGATGTACTTGGTGTCTATGGTAATTTCTCCCAATTTTACAAGCCTCAAGTTTCAAGTTTTCTTTATTCACTCAGGCTGTTTTAGAACAGCGTAGGATGGTAATTTTTGTTATACGGTCTGGCGTTAGAGTCATGTAATAATATACATATATGCATTATCATTCTTAAACATCATCCTCACTCATCCCTTATCTTCATTTTCATTCATCATAAAGTTAAGCTAGCAGTCACGAGCACAATATTCACCTTTCCAGAGTACCCACCCATCATATGACGTGATAACGAACTGCGTGATGTGTACAATGACATCATAATGAATGACGTCATGAATGACGTCGATAAGTACGTCACGAACGCATATTTGAAGACGGTCTATGCGTTGTTGCACAAATTGTTTGCTTTTACTGTTTAATAAATATTCTGTCGAATATTTTGAAACTAATTTAACTGGGCGCTGTTGCCGCCATAGGCAGCAACAGCACCCAGTCAAATTAGTTACAAAATATTCAACAGCTTCCCTGTATAGTTTTCAGGAAATTGATAGTTAGGGCATTTGGGGATCGATCAACCCCAACACGGCGAGGTGTGGGTGGAGCTTAGCTAGTGATGGGCGGGGCATAGCTAAAAATGGAAAGGTTCATTGAAATTAACCCCTCTTGTGTTAACTTAACTGCTTAATGGTCAAGACCGACAAAAAAACGGACTATGTAGTGGTCTTGAGGAATGTCCATTTCTCCGTAACAGAGCCGGTCAACCCAGTAGTAAATTTTCCAAAATAGTCTTTTCTCAGCCGGTAAATAGACACCAGAGAATAAAAAACTGGACTCTCTTGACCATTTTCATGGTCAAGCTGGACAAAAAACCAGCACCTTTAGTGGTCTTTAATAATGTCTATTTGTACGACAACAGAAAGTTATTTTGTAGATTTTATTATAAAAATTATTATTAGCTCACCTGACCTGAAAGGCCAAGTGGGCTTATGTCATGGCGACCGTCCGTCGTGTGTCCGTTGCCCGTCGTCTGTCCGTTAATCTTTCCCTTAAACGACTTCTTCTCAAGAATCGCCGGGCCGATTTCAATTATATTTGGTAGGAAGCATCCTGAAGACATAGGGATCCAAGTTTGTTCAAACGAAGCCGATCGGCCAATTTTGCCGACGGCCATCTTGGATTTTGGCCGATTTTAGGAAACGTGTTTAAAAATTTTCTTCTCAAAAACCGCTTGGGGGATTGATGGACACCTTAAGAAATATGATTTAAGGCAAGAGTTGAACCAAGTTTGTTCACGGCAACTTGATTGGTCTGATGGTTCGGTCGCCATCTTGGTTGAACTAGTTTTTAGTGAAAACAAGTTGTTCTCCAAGGTTATTCAAGGGAAGTTGATGTGTCAAAAAACATGGCCGCACCAGGCCAATCAAAATATAGCGTGTTTGGCGGCCATATTGGATTTTTTTATTTGATGGATTTTGAGGCTGAAATTGGTTTTATATATGTTTTTGAGTATTGTGATCTCAATTTACAATTTTCGAAACTGTCGGATAAACGGTTTGGCAGCGATCTTGGTATCATTTTCCCGCCAGAAGCTCCCATACTAAAGTAATGGGAAATTTAAAATGGCTTCTCGAGAACTACTGGGCCAATTTCAAATATATTTGGCAGGTAGTATCCTTATGGCATAGGGATTCAAGTTTGTTCAAACGAAGCTGACCGTCCGATTTGGCCAGCAGCCATCTTGGATTTGGCCGATTTTTATAAACGCATTTAAAAATCTTCTGCTCCGTAACCGCTTGGTGGATTGAAGGAAACCCCATGAAATATGATCCAGGGAAAGAGCTGAACCAAGTTTGTTCAAGGAAAATTGATTGGTCCCATGGTTCCGCTGCCACCATGGTTGACCTGGTTTTAGCAAAAAGGACTGCTTCTCCAGAACCGCTGAACGGATCGGGCCGAAATTTGGCAGATATGATTAGAGACTAAGGACCATTAAAGTTTGTTCAAGGAAAGTTTATCCATACAAAAACATGGCCGCCGTGATCCAATCAAAATATAGTGTGTCTGGCGGCCATATTGGATTTTTTTATCTGACGGATTTTGAGGCTGAAATTGGTTTTATATATGTTTTTGGTTATTTTGATCTCAAATTTGCAATTTTCGAAACTGTCGGATAAACGGCTTGGCGGCGATCTTGGTTTCATTTCCCCCGCCAAAAGCTCTTATAATAAAGTAATGGGAAATTTCTAATGTTTTCTTCTCGAGAACTACTAGACCGATTTCAATTATATTGGACAGGAAGCATCCTTAGGGTGTAGAGATTCAAGTTTGTTCAAACGAAGCCGATCGTCTAATTTGGCCGGCGACCATCTTGCATTTTGCCCGATTTTTAGAAACGTCTTTAAAAATCTCCAAAATCGTTTGCAGAGTCAATTCAAGAATCGTGAAACATCATCTATCCAAATCCAAATTTGTTTAATAGCCATCTTGGATGACCTAGTTTTCGCAAAATCAACTCCAGAACCTCTACTTATAGCCAGTCACCTTTCTAGTTTAAATGTCTATGTTCCAGGTGAGCGATACAGGCCCCTTGGGCCTCTTGTTTTCTTGAACAATCGTGACCATTAAAGGGTTAATTGATATAAGTAGAATTTGAGCGCTTTGAGGCGCTTTGAGGCGCTGTTGACACAATAGGGGTTAATAATGATATCAACCACTGTTTCAATTTCAGACCAGCTCACCATTGATCTCAGTGTCACCAATCATGAGCAGGACGTGACATTTCAACTCGCTAAGCTTAGTCAAATGACACCCGCTCCACTTAGCCTATGCCGCTGACATCACACATCACACGACAGCTGGCCAAGTTTCAACTAGGCACACCTTACCCTACCCGTAATCAACTGCGCCTCAAAGCGATCAAAATGCCACTTACACCAGTTAATTCTCTAATGGAGTAGGCGTGGAAGTCATCTTCTTAGGGCCATCTTTCTTAGGGACAGGAGTAACTGTTGTAGGGTTAAGACGAGAACCATAACTTGGTCTGAAAAATACAATTTGAAGGAACAAATTAACAAAATTAAAATTTTTTTTAAATGCTACTCCTCCTAAACCAATAGCCCGATTTTAAACAAACTTGGATAGAATGATTCCATCATCACGGTCTTATGAACATCTATTTAAAATTTTGATTTAATATTTCTATTATGTTTATCTTTGATTGTCTGACAATTTCCAGAACACTTTTAATATGATATTCTTTCTTGGTTAATTGGTTTGATTTCAAGGCTATACTGGTGGAACGGCCCTATGGCGGCCATTTAGTTCGCGTGGTCATCTTAGACTTTCAGAAATTGAGTTTAATTAGTTATTCAACTCATTTCCTAAAGCTCTTAAGGCCAGGTATGCGATACGGTCCTTGGGTCTTTTGCTAAGTTTTATTTTTATTCTTTTTCATATTCTTGACTACTGAGGGAATCATTCACCTCATTGGCAAAGCAGTTCAGAGTTGGATTTACAACAGCCGCGTTTCCACGATACAATTGATTGTACAATTTGTTGTACGATCTATCGTATGCTTATTGAAAGAGCGCTCACTCGATACAATGCGAATTAGCGAGCCGAGCTTCGTGCACATGGCGCGTGCCACTATTTTTAGGACAGTACCGGTTCTATGAAGACGGTGAATAAATAATGGCGAATATTATATTACAGCTTTGTCAATGTGTGTGGTGTCACCAGATCGCACATTCAGATGCATACGCCATATATACGCTGTACACAGATTTAAATGAAATATGTACACATGAAATCAAGATGCAACAGCTGATCGCTATCTTCTCGAATTCCCACTCAAACAAACTACAAAGTTATACACCTAATACATGAGATAATCTCCGATAGCATCTAAATTCCACAAGTTCTGGTGATGACAACTAAGGAGGACCCACTACAGCTCCCCTCAACGCTCACGGACTCATTCCACGATTTCCACCTGGAATTTCCAGGTATTTTGACCCTATACAATTGTTGGATCCGTCCAGGACCGCTTTAGCGCCAAACGAATGCTACCTACGGACAACGCTGTATGAACAGGGATGAGGTGATGTTCAGCCTCATAAATCTGCCATATTTACTTTACTAGCATGTTATCATTCCTAGATTTCAATCCTCTCCTATCTTCCACCAACCCAGCAATGTTTCTCGCTCCCAACCTACATCCACCACCATCTACCACCCCTCCCCACCCTCTCCTCCATCACCTCCCTCCCTCCCTCTCTCTCCCCTCTCCCTCTCCCCTCTCTCCCTTTCCCTCTCCCCCTTACCCCTCTCTCCCTCTCTCCCTCTCTCCCCCTCCCCTCGCTCTCTGTCTCTCTGTCTCTCTGTCTCTCTCCTCTCTTTCTCCCTCTCTCTGTTTCTCTCTCTCTCTCTTTCTCTCCCTCTCTCACTCTCTCTAATCCTCTAATCTTCCTCCTCCCATCATCCCCATTCCCCTTTCTCCCCTCTCTCTCTCCCCCTCCCTCCCCTCCCGCCCCTTCTCTCTCCCTCTCCCTCCCTCCATCCCACCCTCCCTCTCTCTCCCCTCTCTTCTCTCTCTCTCTCTCTCTCTCTCTCTCTCTAATCCTCCTCCTCCTCCAATCACCCCCTTCCCCTTTCCCCTCTCTCTCCCCCTTTCTCGCTTTCCACCTCTAACCCCTCTCTCTCCTACCACACCCAGACTTTCTTTCCATCTATCTAGCAAACACTCAAGCAAATAATTCAGTTCTGGGAATCGCAGATCATCTTTCATGTGTGTGCGTGCGTGCGCACGTGCGTGTATGTGCGTTTGCATGTATTATCCAAAGCAAAATTAGAAACATATTAGTCAATACATTTTTGAACATGAGGTACGAAATGTTCTTTTGGGTACTTTTGACTTGATTTGATTGGAGGACAATTTTTTCTTATACAGCTAATGCAGCTTACTGGCCCGATGTCGGGCCGATACTGGGCCTATTGTCTGGCATCTGCCCGATAAGCTGCGTTGTCAGAGTCGTCAGCTGTGTCCTCTGACAGGATCTGGTCCAAAATGTTCAACAGTTCATTTAGATTTGGAGGCATTCTGGGTTATTTCTGATCTGTACTATATCTCTGCTACTATAATATTCACTCACGTAGATGAATACATGTGTATGGGTGTTTGTACGCAGGGGCCTTTAATTATTGGACTTTCGCCCACACATCTCACTATCACATATACATTCTGTATATATGTAGTGGTACAATATGTGGTAGTGGAATGGGTGGGCGAGGATTTAAAGGCCGGCGGTGTATGCATAGAAAAGGCAATATGATGAGGAGTACTGCATTCTGTGGCTGTAGTAGTAGAAACAGCTGTAATCAGTCCTTCTTCGCCTTTGCCCACTGTCTTGTGCAAAGGCAATATGCATCTAGTCATAGAGTCTTGTGTTATTGTAAATTTATTGCAATGAAGCGTGTCCCTGTATTGAAAATGTACACTTCCTGTTTCCTGATGGTGTTTGTGCAATACATCCTATCTTATCGATATATTCACCGTAGTACCTCTTTAACAATTTGATGACGACACCTCTATCAGAGCGCTGATTGGTTGTTGAATCCGCTAGCTCGCACGGCTGATCGAAAGAATAGAACCAGTCCTACCGGTACTATCTGTCTGACACGCGCCAATTTGGTCGTATCACTGGTCGATTTCTTAGTTGAATCCGATGTCGGATTCGATTAATTGTATCGTGGAAACAGAGCTTTAAGCTGAGTTTCCATGATACAACTGATTGTACAGTTTGTTGAGCGATCTATCGCATGCAGATTGAAAGAGCGTTCACACGATACAACGCGAATTTGGGAGCCGACATCCGTGCACATGGCGCGTGTCATGATTTTTAGGACAGTACTGATTCTACGAGGACGGTGAACAAGTAATGGTGAATATTACAGTTTTGGCAATGTGTGTGGTGCCACCAGATCGCACATTCAGATGCATATGTCATAAATACGCTGCACACAGATTTAAATGAAAGATGTACATATGTAATCAAGATGCACCAGCTGATCGCTATCTTCGCCAATGCCCATACAAGCAAACTACAAAGTTACAAACCTAATACATGAGATAATCTCTGATAGCATCTAAATTTCACAAGTTCTGTCGAGGACAACTATGGAGGACCCACCATCCCTCCCCTTAACGCTCACGGACCCATTCCACAATTTCTACCTGGAATTTGTAGGTATCTGGCCTTTGTATCACTTCACCCTTCCATATACAATTCTTGAATCCGTTCTGGACCACTTTAGCGCCAAACAAATGTTACCTAAGGGCCTCAGACAGTTCAGAGGTCTTACCCCATAGTCCTCGCAAGATAAAATGGTACACTCCTTATGCTAAGGTGTTTGAGAGGCCCGTTGACTAATATTGGCTACGTCCTCATATGTTGGGAAATCCGTGATTTGTGTGTAACGTAGGATAGTGTGTGTCGAGAGAGTGTGTATACATTTAAGCTCACACACATCGCTCGACACACACACACACACACATCTGTCAATAAAAAAGCAGCTCAGATATGCAACCAATCAGAAATCGGGCACGCCGCCAAGATGAAATTATTGCTTGTCAATCAAACATCGCGGCTGTCGCTCTCTGGAAGATCAAAGAAAATGGAAATGCACTATGCGTCACTCAGACAATTACTGGCGGGGGGGGGGGGGGGGGGGGGGGGGTAACAATAGGCCGAGACATGAGCTACATTTCGCATAATACATAATCGGAATTACGTGCTGCAATGCATACTTGAAAAGAGGTAAGAAAATTTCAGCGTCTGTGTTTTTGTACCTAATATTTTAAAAGGCACATTAGTCGCTGCTATGGCCGTTAGAACAGGGGAGTCGGGACCACCCACCCCACCACAAAATTATCTTAGGGTGGGTGGGTTGGGGGCACCATATGCTGTCATGCCCAATAAAACAGTGATTGATATTTAGGAAAAAAAAATTTTCCAAAATTTCTCAGAAGAATGACCATTTGCAGACCGAGAGAAGACTATTTTTGAAAATTTTACCACTGGAATGAATGGCTCGTAATTCGTGGTGAATTTTCAAAAATTGCTGTCTCAATATGCAAATGGACATTTCTGAAGACCACTATGGAGACCATTCTTGGCCGGCTTAGGCAGCAAAGGCGGTCTAAATTTGTAAATATTCAGGGAAGCCACCTGGAACTCCTGTTCCTCCCCCAAATCATGAAATCGTTCTGCCGCCCTTAGTTGTTACAAACGCTTGCTATCCAAAATAGCAGCACCAGTCAGCACCACTCATCTCAAGGTTTCAGAAATAAACGTTACTGTATTCAGCAGTGTAAGGGTTATCAATCTGCACAATGGATACAAGGTGTTGCTACAAACCATTGCTGTACATGTATAATAATGGCATAAATTAGCAAAGCTTGTTCAACTGGATATCCAAATATTCCAAGCGGTATTTCTGTTTTATTATGATCTATTACTTTTTGATATAGCAACAGTCATTAGCAACAGCACCGGAGGGCCTCATAATAATATAGTCAGAAATATATTTTTGGTGGAACACTGCTATGCATATCCCAGTCCTATTTCAGTGAATTTCACACGTCCTCACAAGAATGCAAAGCACTACGTTGTGCTGATGCTCTAATACATCGTGGCTCCATTAAGCACTTGATTTGCAATTTATAATACAGATTTAAAGATTGTGCATATGCGTGCGTGAGTGCGTGAATGTGTGCGCGCATATGTGCATGTATGCGTGCGTGCATGCGTGCGGGTTTTTTTTGTATAAATGTTGTTTTTACTATGTACCATAATGCATGCGATTACGTTCACTCAGCCATATGCAGATTAGAGCAAACTTGGGATTCCATAGACAGTGTGTACAGAGTATTGTAAAAATACTAGATCTGTATAGGTTTGGATAATATGCATGAGTTATATCACACGTCTCACAAATGATATTTGCATTTCCATCTAGATTAACGCAGTGGGTGAACGTGCTGATATCGTTCAGATAGCACCTACACATTACCTGCGAGGACTTCTTTTACACATATTTATCTTTTTGTTGTGGAACTTTCACTGCTGGTTCGTCATGCAAAGTATAGAATGCTAGCATTCAAATTATTATTTATTTATCGATGCATATCTGTGCTCTTCTAGGCCTGTTTATCACCAGCATATATATTTTGCCTTGTTCACTATTTACTTATCTTTCTCTTATTGCGCATATAACGGTGTGCACTCAGACATATTCAGATGATAGCAAACGTGAGAGAACTTATATATAATCATAACATTAGTTGTGTTACTGGAAGCGACCTATAGAAGTTTGTCTTTGTGATAAACCACCAAGAACTAAGTCGGCTGCGTGTCGGCCTAATACACATTTCCCACATTACCGTATTTTGGGAAAATACCTTCCCATAATGCATCGCTCACATCGTTTCTGGTAAACACTCCAGGCGCTGCGCGGACAGCATTACATTGCTTTTAGGTTCAGATACAGGGCACTTTAAGCCGTTTATATGGAAAAATAAGTTCAATAATATTATTAGTCATACATCATTGGAAAGCTCATCCAAATCTCTATATATTTTTAATTGTTTCCCAAGCCAATTATAATTTTAAAATACACCATACTCGCCGCTTTTTAAATTGACTAAATCTAGAGACAAAGGTATACACGCAAATATCTTAGTGAAAATAAATAAAAATGGAATTTTAGAGATTTTGGACGCGCTTTCCAATGTGTACGACTTCAATAATATTATGATTATACTTTGTCATAGGAACTCATCAAAATGCAGTGTCTTTTAGCGCAATAGTAACACAATGATGGCTAGTGGCTCATTTCGAGTCTTACCAGCGCAAACTGGCGTTGATTTTGGGGAATCCCTGCATAATGACGTCAATGCGAGAAAGTTGTATTGCCAAAGACAGAATACATTTTCATTTCATTTCATTTTATTTAATACGCCCCGGTCACAGGTGACATGTGGGGTCCGTTACAATGTTACATATTGTAGCGGTAGAGAAGTAGATATAAGTATTATTATTATTATTATTATTATTATTATTATTATTATTATTATTATTATTATTATTATTAATATTATTAATATTAGACTATATTCTACAGACGTCGTCGTTGTCATATTCTTCATCGGTCGAGAAGATGTGGTGGTGGGAATGTTGTTGTTGTTGTTGTTGTGTTTTTATTATTATTATTATTATTATTGTTGTTGTTGTTGTTGTTGTTGTTGTTGTTGTTGTTGTTCTTGATGATAATGCTGTTGATGCTGGTGCTGATGCTGAAGTTGATGTTGTTGTTGTTGTTGTTGTTGTTGTTGCTGTTGCTGATTACCTTTGTTTCCGGTTACTATGCACTCGTAACTGCCTTCCGCGTCCGTATAAATGGTGCGCGCATTAAAGATCTTGTGAGGACTTGAGATCGATAACGAATTTCAATTAATTTTGTGATTTATTGTACTATTTAAATACAATAATCTCATTTTGGAGTGAGAGAAAATATGTTAGACATCCAAATAACGAGATTAAATGGCGCGTCAGTCTAAAATACGTCACTGGACGGTGCCGTGAGCTGGGTCAATATTTCTCTGTCTTTAGTACAACGGTAACTATTTTAAAACGTGCATTTAACGGGATAGACTTCACATACCATAATATAATTTATCTCGGGTTGAAGCTAATTCTTCAAGAAATCAAAAAATTATGATTCTTGAAAATCTATTAGGATAATAAATGGACATATGGGTAGCTATATTCGCATATTAATATGCCTAGGCTACAACCAGTAAACATTGGGCAATAAATAATTAACACAATCGGCAATATTTTAATGTATGGGACACATAAATCTTTATGGGGACTAACAGCAGTAGGCCTACTTGCGGATCCAATAATGTCATCCTTGAAAACATCCGGATTAGTAAATATTGGAGCTGAATGGGTGTGAGTGTGATGAGGTGGGTGGGTGAGAGGTTGAGGATGGCCGCATAAATTTGACGCACATGCCGTTTTGCTGCTCCCCGATTTAAATATGCCCGTATTGGCGTGAATAATGTAATAGTAGTAACATTTTTCCTTGGTCATTGTTTTTCATGCGTAAATGTAATTTATAATTTTGCTAAAATAGTGCCATTAATCATATCTGAAAGGTGTAGGCTGTAGAGTACAGTTACCAATCGTTTCTGTAAATGATGAATGTAAAACTGCTTTAAGTGAGTTCGAGGAGTGAGTCTTTCCGTGATTTGACCGTAATTGTTTACCTATATGCTATATATTTTAACAAGGTGTTTGCATGAAACAGAGACATGGATTAACACGTTAGATTCAACATAGTGGTGCGTAGGGGTGGAGTGGGGGTGGGGGGGCGTGTGTGTGGGGTGGGGGGGGGGGGAGTCCTTTCCACCGGAACATTTTTTAATATGAGATGCTCTGAGAAGCCATTTCCTGCATTGTGTGCGGTATTTGCGGTTATTTGGACCGTGCGCCCCACCCCCCCCCCCCCACCCGCCAACTATGGGTGCTGTGGGGCCCTGAACATGGCATCTGCTAATGGCTATATTGAAATCGTAAGGCCTCCCTATGGTATTATTTCGAATAGTAATCTGACAGGAATTGATGGCCGCTTCCGGTGTGACGTCACAACTTTAGCTTGATATCTGAAAACGTTTGGTTGTCAAGATGGTTGCTATGTGCTTATCTCAGCTTTGGCTGGGCCGATTAAAAAAAAAATTAAATAACATTTTGCTCTTTTCGTAAATAAGAATATATATTATGCTTGTCACGTTAACCAGAGCAATCGGGTAGCTAGTCCCTCACAACAGCTTTAAACCTTTTTGACTGCCGATTCCTAAAGTGATGTTTCTTTACACATTACAATTAGCATTTGATATTTTAAGCCTCTAAAAGCATATGATTTAGCCATTCTGGTGTGAATGTGCGCGTTTAAAGCGTAGATCGTAGTGACGTATGTGTGGCTTTGTACAGTGCCGGATTATGGGTGTGTAGGGTCCGGGACACATAAGCTAGGCGGCCCCTAGCAGGGCTGAATTCTTTTCAGTGAAATAAAACAAGCATATGGTTTCGTGCGTGCAGGGGGAGGGGTGGTGGAAGGGGACTATGGCTCAAATGTAGGCGCATTAAGTAGATTTAGCAAATTTTACTCTTTTAGTAACCGTATGCTTGTTTTATTTAAGACTGAAATTTTTGCATCCCGCGCTAGGGGGACCCCATATAAGGGGCAGGGCACGTGACCCTGTGCACCATTAATCAGACACTGGCTTTGTAACTTAAAAACAAATCTCCAGAATATTTTGAAAGTCATTGTTGATTATCAGTCATGATATAGCAAGTAATTAATAATATATGTATATATACACCGCAAAAAAGTAAGTTCCCCCCCTCCTAAATATGGGGCTAATATTTTTTAGAGATATATACTTGGTTGCAATACAAATTCGGACACAGCACTAACCAAACTAGAAGAACAACGTTTTAAACTGATTACGCCCGGAAACGGCGCTACGCATGAATGAGCTTGGATGAAAAGAACAATTGACCCATTTAAAAAATCTTGAAACCATGCATGCCTATTGCTGAGGACTATCAGGCATTCTGACCAATTCTCTGTAACTGTACGATCAGTGCCCGTGTGCGCACAAAATTATTTCTGTATTTAAAGGGGAACACAAGAAGGGTCACCATAGATTACATAAATCACGTGGTGCTATTGTAGAGCTCATATTTAAGTTACTGTGTACAAATTTCCTGTGACATTTAATTATAATTCCGATTAAAATTGCGTTAAAAAGCGCTATGTTGCTCTAATTTTCTGCGAGTTAATTCAACCAATGACGTCATAGGTTGAATCCCGTCCGAAAAAGACCACGATAACGTTGGCGAGAAACCCCTGATAAAACGCAATTCGCAACGTTATTGCAATAGTGCTGTTGGATGACCTAATTCTCGTATAGAAATTTGGCTAACGTTTCACATATTTAACCTAACAAATATATCTACTTCTAATGTGAGCACAGAGCTCTATAATATATATCTTTAAAAACGTTACGGCCTCTAGATTATATAAAGTAGTATAGGGGGTATAGTGATTCCCTTTAAGCAGTTTTGTGTTAAATTAGTAATGCCCAGCTTATCAAACAGGCATCGGGAAATTGCACTAAGTCTTTTGGAGGAGTGGATGGCTATTCCACAGCATCATGCCACTCGGCTCATCAGCTCCATGCGAAATCGGTGCCGTCAAGTGATCCAAAGGCGGGGTGGAATATACCCGGTATTAGCAATATTAAAAACTAATAGAGCGAATGCACTCCAATTGGTTGTTATTTGATTGTGACACGATGAATTTGTATTGTTGTTAAGTGGGTCAATTTCTCATTTGACCCCTACTCATTCATGCATAACGCTGTTTCTGGGGAAATCCATTTTACACAATATTCCTCTAGTCGGGGGTGGCGCTGTGTGTGCATTTTTATTGCAACCATTTATATATATCAGAAAATATTAGCCCATATTTAGGGGGGGGGGGGGGGGGGGTGGGCGCTTACTTTTTAAGGTGTACAGATTCAATTGTGTTGGTCACCACAATCATTTTCTTCCCAATTACATACATTCTTGTCCTTCTATTGTGAGAGATATATCACATCACTATATGATGATTATGAGCAGAGGATGGCAGGTGACTGCACATCAACCAGGATAGTTTGCTATGTTAAGCCTACATTTCTATATAAAATTTCCTACTAAGTTGAATATTCAACCCAGTATACTGGTATTAATGGATTTGCGCTTACGGTCACTATATTTTTGAAACACTTGACTGGAAGTTGTTCTAGCCTTTATTTAAATTAGTTTTAAAATATTCAGCTAAATAATTTGGGCATTAAACGTATGTGTTTCAGCTTCTAGGTAGGGTTTGTCGCGGTTATGCATATACTGTGCTGAACCCAAGTTGCATAGTTGCTCTCATATTTCAGCCTACGTTATCGTATCTATATTAGACAACTGATTAATATATAAAATATTTTAGTCTAAATTTGAACATTGCTAATTAATATAACCCACTTATTGAGTATTTCCCTGTATTTTCCAGGAAAGGAAGGAGACACATGTTAATACCCTCTTCCACTCCGCAATCATAGGGGTTACTCACATACCAAAGTTGGTTGAATTTGCTCAAATAAATGTTTTTGAGAATGGTGCAACTGGGTAGCGGATACTGTAGATAGACAGCAGCTCACGTGGCACTTTGGGTCAGGTGAGCTAAAAATAGCCGACCCAGCCTGAATGATTCATCATACTTGTACATGTGTGCACATGTTGTAAGAGATAGTAGTTGAACTTATATTACTAGCAGAACAGTGAGGTGCATTAATTTACATTTTGTCTCCAGTTCATGTTTGTAGGGTGAGAAATACATTAGATTTCAGCAATTTGGTAAATTTCACAAAAATGCCACTTACCACTCTCAGATGTTGCAGTGTACTTGTAAAACCTAGTAGTATATACACCACATTTTATAATGTATTGGTTGCAGTATAAATATCAATATATCAGAGTAGTATAGGGAAATACATTCCACTTATTTTTTCGAGGGTCGAAAATTCTTGTAAATTTTGCCAATTTGTCAGATTTATCAAAATGTTTCGGATATGGTTCTGTACTGATAAGGCCTGGTTGTTACAACCAAATTGTATTTTTTATTGTTGCAGTACTAGTATCAGTGTACCAGTCCATTATAGTGAAGTACTTATTTGTGCGCCTCCAATATAGATATTAACACCATACATATCATCTTTCTCGCACTGTAAGCGCGTAGAGCATGTTTTGCATGGAGTTCAGCATATTATAAATGTACTATTATTCAAATATTGGCTATTTTGAGTGTTTTGGGAATTTTTCCCAAGTGCTTGACTACACCATTTTCAGGACTGTGTTACTTTTTTGTGTGACGGTAAAATAAATAATTCTTGCTATGTATAAATGACCATTGACTTTGCCTATTATAATATGCTCCTAGCTTCCCTCTGCGATCATGGGTTGCAAAGAAACCAGTATTTAAACAAAGTGTGTTTTCAGAAAAATGCCTTTTTTGTTTGCTAAAATTGCTTGAAATTCCCATCTTCCTTCCAGACCTCCTCTGGTGAGAACAAAACATATGATGTCAAAACCCATGCTAGTATTTTACATATATATTATGTCTATATGTTCCCTCCAGGTTTCATTCAGATTGGCTGACCACCACTTTCCATATAATATACCCCATCCCCCAGAATCTTACGCCACTGCTCGGAAGACATCACAACACCATCGATAAATAAATACTACAAGGAATAGTCACATTAGTTATCTAATTTACATAATATATTAGAAGTGTAAGTCCTCACAACAATTAGCCAAGTGTGTATGACAGACGTACACATCGCATAGGTCCTCTCAAGTTTGCCATCATCTGAATTATCGTGACCGACAGAATTGCAAATTGATAACTAGGGACGTCTAACTCAAATAAACTGAGACATAGTTGATGGAGTTGATCGCCATGAATAGAAATAAACACTGAACAATGCATAAAATATATACTTTTGTGATATGAAGCGGTCGAAGAGAACATTAACAGTGTAAGTCCTCATAGTAATTAGCCAAAATGGTATGTAAAGGAAATACTCACATGTAATGTGCCATGTTATGGTTCCATGTGAGCTATCTCGGCAAGTTTACTAGTTCACTCCTTTAAGTCAGTTTTGGTGATAAATGATATAGGTTAGTTATATAATCGTATAAAGATGTTGTGTGTTAGCCAATAAACCGCACACATGTTTAGGCCCTCTCAAGTTTGCTATCATATGAATATGTCAGAGATAAGTTTCACGGTATGGTATAGTAAACAAAAACATCAATTATCGTTGGCCCTAAGAACGGATTAGGGGATATAGTATAAATTACAATTTGCAACTTGATTGGTAAGAATGTCTAAAATAATTTACTGAAAGATATATAATTAGACACGGTTTTCTGGACAGAGTAAAAGGTTAGCTAATAAATAGTGAAAAACCATATAGCATATACAGTGATATCATACAGCCCTAGATGAGTGCAAGAAATCCTGAATAATAAAATGGGTAATGTTATTAGGTCCTCTCGTTGACTGTACTTATTTCGACGTGTGTGATAGGGTCCTCGCTTTAAATGCATGATCCATTGTGAGTGTAAGTCCTCACAAGACTTAGTCAAGTGTGTATAAACTGAGTCCTCACAATTAATGTATCATGTAGATGTTCATTTCTAGTCCTCGCAGGACGAGCACAGAATCTACTAGTATGTCCTCATAAGGAAGTGGAATGGATGCGCGACAAGTATATATAGAAAAGACAAGTTGTTTTCAGTGATAATGAAACGATCAATAGCTGGTAAGCATTCGTATGCAGTACGGAAATTAAAATGCATATTGGCACGTCGATTAAACCTATCAGAAAGCAAGGTCCTCATACGGGGGGGGGGGTGGGGGTGGTATGTAGTTCAGGTGCTCGCATAGCATAGCAAAACGCGCGGCGCGTGTGTGTGTGTGTGTGTGTGTGTGTGTGTGTGTGTGTGTGTGTGTGTGTGTGGTGTGTGCGTGTTTGTATGTATTATCCAACGCAAAATTAGAAGCATGCTAGTTAGTAAATTTTGAACATGAGGTACGAAATGTATCTGTTGAGTATTTTGGGACTTGCTTTGATTGAAGGCCATTGTTGCCGTAGACAGATAAAACAGCTTACTGGCCCGATGTCGGGTCGATCACGGAGATGCATACATGTGTATGGGTGTTTGTATGAACGGGCCTTTGGGCTTTCGCCCACCCATTTCATTATCACATATACATTGTATCTCACTATCACATATACATTGTGTATATATGTAGTGGCACGATATGTGGTAGTGGAATGGATGCGCGATGATTTAAAAGACCCGTGGTGTATATATAGAAAAGACAATATGATGATGATTACTGTATTCTGTGGCTGTAGTAGTACAACCATCCTACAGCTGCAATCAGTCCTTCGCTTTTGCCAACTGTGTCTTATGCAAAGATAACATGCATCTAGTCATATATGAATCTGTATTGCATTATTTGTAAATTTATTGAAATGAAGCTTGTCCCTGTATTGAAAATGTGCACTTCCTGTCTCCTGATAGTGTTTGTGAAATCCTATCTTATCTATATATTCACCATAGTACCTCTTTATCAATTTGATGACGACGTCCTATATCAGAGCGCTGAATGGTTGTTGAATCCGACAGATCGAACGTCTGATCGAAAGAATATAACCATTCCTACCAGTACGATTCGTCTGACACACGCCAATTTGGTCGTATGGCTGGTCGATTTCTTAGTTGAATCCGACGTCAGATTCGATTAATTGTATCGTGGAAACAGAGCTTTAATCTGCGTTTCCACCATACAATTGATTGTACATTTTGTTGCGCGATCTCTCGTATACCGATTGAAAGAGCGTTCATACGATACAACGCGAATTAGCGAGCCGACGTCCGTGCACATGGCGCGTGCCACTATTTTTAGGACAGTACTGACTCTATGAAGAGCGTGAACAAATAATGGCGAATATTACAGCTTTGTCAATGGGTGTGGTGTCACGAGAGCTCACATTCAGATTGCATATGTCATATATACGCTGTACACAAATTTAAATGAAAGATGTACACATGTAATCAAGATGCACCAGCTGATCGCGATCTTCTCTAATGCTATACAAACAAACTATAAAGTTACAAACCTAATGCATGAGATAATCTCTCATAGCATCTAAATTTCACAAGTTCTACCGAGGACAACTATGGAGGACCCCACTAACCCCTCCCCTTAACGCTCACGGACCCATTCCACAATTTTTACCTGAAATTTGCATGTATCTGGCCTTTGTATCATTTCACCCTTCAATATACAATTCTTGGCTCCGTCCTGGACCACTTTAGCGCCAAAAGAATGTTACCTAAGGGCAACGTTGTATGAACAGTGATGGGTGAAGTTCAGCCTCATAAATCTGCCATGTCCTCTTTTTATAGTATGTTAATTATTCAAAGATTCTAATCCTCTCTTTATCTTCCACCAACCCAGCAATAGTCAGTCTCTTTCTCTCTCTCTCTCTCCTCCTCCCCCCCCTCTCTCTCTCTCTCGCTCTCGCTCTCTCTCCCTCACCCTCCTCTCTCCCGCTCTGCCCGCCTCTCTCTCTCTCTCGCTCTCTCTCTCTCTCTCTTCCTCTCCCCTCATCCTCTTTCATCTCATTCCTCTCTTCACCCCTCCCCTCTCTTCCCCTCTCTCTCTCTCTCTCTCTCTCTCTCTCGCTCTCTCCCTCTCTCTCTCTCTCCCACCCCCCCCTCTCTCTCTCTCTTCTATCTCTCTCTCTCTCTCTCTCTCTCTCTCTATCTCCATTTCTGTCTTTCTACCTCTACAATCCTCCCCCGCCCACCATCATCACCCCACCCACCCACCCCCTCCCCGCACAGGCTCTCTTCCAAGCTATCTAGCAGAACCAAGCAAATAATTGATTAACGCGATTGCAAATAATACAATTTGTGTTCCCAGAATCAGGGGTGAATGACCGCATTTCGACTTGGGGGATAATATAGGGGTGGTGCCAAAATCTCTGGTGCGCTATGGGATACGTTATGGGAGAGGAAAAACCAAGGGGTGGGATGCATTCAGTATCAGCCTGCTATTGGCTGGCATCCGTTAGATAAGCTGCGTTGTCAGGGTGGTCAGCAGTGTCCTCTGATAGGATCAGGTAACAAAATGTTCAACAGTTAATATAGTTTTGGAGGCATGTAGGGTTATTTCTGATCTGTACTATATCTCTGCTACAATGATATTCACCGACGGAGATGAATAAATGTGTTTGCACGGGCCTTTGGGCTTTCGCCCAACCATCTCGCTATCACATATACATTGTGTATCTATGTAGTGGTACGATATGTGGTAGTGGAATGGGCGGGCGAGGATTTAACGGCCTGCGGTGTATGTAGAGAAAAGGCAATATGATGATGATTACTGTATTCCTGCGCTGTAGTACTAGAAAACATCCTACAACTACAATCATTCCTTCTTCACTTTTGCCAACTGTGTCTTGTGCAACGGCAATACGCATCTAGTCATATATGAATCTGTATTGCGTTATTGTAAATTTATTGAAATGAATACGTCGCGAGGACGGAGGGGCTGATGGACCGGACTGATGTTGTGGACGGATGGATGGGCGGACAAGCCGCCCGATGGGACAGACAGACGGACGGACGGACGGACGGACAAACTCGTTGCTACAAGTGGGTTTTTTTCAAGGCTTTGCGATTTATAACGCCAACGCGATTGCGAAAATTTCGCTTCTAGTGGAATTCCCTCTTAAAGTTCTCATCTATTCTTAAAAGATACATATCTTAGCTTAATTTATGACTATTGTGTTAGTATATGGACACATTAACTAACTAGAACTGTAGCCGCCATTTTAGATAGATGTTTGCTGGCGCCATTATTTCAGGCTCTATTATATCTTCGACGGTGTGTGCAGTTGTTCGTATAAAACCATTCTAGTAATGCTAACGCAATCATTCTTCTGTCCACTTCCACGGTGAGCGCATAGTAAGCATAGCATAGTACAATACTAGGTCTATATTTCCTATGGCGCAAATAAAAAACAAACATATCTATAACAAGTTTACTGAATGCTGTTGCTGCCAATATCAGCAACAGCTTTCCATCAATTTGTCAAAATAATCAGCTGCTAATGCAATTGTCACTAAGCAAAGTTTTGATAACAATTTGGCTGAAAATCGTTGATGAAACAAGTTTCAATCAAATTGTTTTTCAAAATATTCAGCAGGGCAGTCAAAGTTGCAAGACCGGCTGAAGATAATTTCGAACAACATTATTGAAAGTCATTTACTCAGGCAGCAACAGCGTTGCAAACTTTTCTGAGAATAATTAGTGGGCTTTCTTTTTTTGTTAGCTAACAAATGCATACACAATAAGTTAGGCCTATATGATATACCGAATCGAGACCCAGTGTCAGACATGCTCGAAAATTCTGTTCATTTTCATTGTCAATCAGGAGGTAAGCATATTATTCTATTCACGGTAGGCATGTCAGAGGCGATCGTACATGTGCTTGGTGGAACTGCTTGGTCTTTGTGAACATATTTCAGTCTGAAATACGCATATGAAATAGGCCTAACTAATTGTGTATGCACTTGCTTGCAAACAAAACAGGAAGTCCGCTGATTATTCTGCGAAAAATTTGACAATTCTGTTGCTGCCATAGTCAGAAATGATTGTCAATAAAGTTGCGCGAAATATCTTCAGAGAGAGACTTGCAACATTGACTACACTGCTGATTATTTTGAGAACAAGTTGATTGAAAGTTGATGCGTAAACAATTTTCAGCCAGATTGTTATCAAATCTTTATCTAGTGACACTTGTATTATCAGCTGATTATACTGACAACAAGTTGACGGAAAGTTGTTGCTGCTATAGGCAGCAACAATTTTCAGTAAATTTGTTATAAATATATTTGTTGTCACTTGCGCTATAGGAAATAATACACAAAGGGTATTTTCACTACGCTATGCACGTCTACGCTTTAACCTAAGAAGCCAGCAGAAGAATGACGAGTATTACGAGAATGGTTTTATACAAAACAATTGCTCAGTGACGAAGACAATAGAGGTCTGAAATAATGCCACCCAGCAAATATCTATCTAAAATGGCCGCTACAGTTCTAGTTAGTTAAAGTGTTCATAATGTAACAAATAGTCATAAATTTAGCTAGGATATGTATCTTTTAAGAATAGATGAGAACCTTAACGGTTATATAGACAATCTCTAAATCCTTTCCAGTTAAAGCTCTCGTGTATCCATCAACTATAGACACTTTTGCACGAGATATGAGATGCCTGTTCAATTTACCCAGCATGCAATGCTACCCAGCATGCGATGCCCTGACTCCATCATCGTTGTAAACTATTGGACGCCATATTCGTTTAGTCTACTGTCCGCACAAGCCAGGATTTCTCAAACAAAACCAACCTACTTATACGTCAAATAGTCATTTTCCCTCCAGCTCTGGAAGCGTAAGCATGCACCTAGGGCGTACTCACGGCAGTACATTGGACAGTCTATATTTCAATACCGTTCAGAGAAAAGTGTGTCAATGTCCTGGAGAAAATAGGAGAAAAGCGTTTATATACATTGATAGTAATTTGCGTTAAAGTTTGTTGCTATCAATGACAGCACCAACATTCAGTCAAATTTTTGTCAAAATAATTCGTATGTAATGCAATTACTACCGGCTATATATTTTGATACGACTTATTGAAAAGTGGTGCTGCAACAGCTTTCAGTCCTGTGTACATTCTAAAAATAATCATCATAAATTTCAGTCAACACTTTCTACGGATTTACAGAGCAATTTGACTAAGTTGTTGCTGACTACGGCACCAACA
>CM067360.1:73533071-73640274 GCA_034401795.1 Chaetoderma sp. LZ-2023a | reverse complement strand
CGCATGGACACCGTGTGTTGAGGAGCGTCTGAGGTGGTGCAACGAAAGAAGACACTGGAACATGAGATCCTGGAGACGGGTACACTGGTCCGATGAAAGTCGGTTCCTGCTTCATGCCACAGATGGTCGAACTCGTGTATGGAGGTCCAGACGCACGGCGTACGACCAACGTAACATCATGGAAGAAGTTCCATTTGGTGGAGGTTCCGTTATGATATGGGGGTGCATCTCATTTGATTGTAAGCTGGATCTGTTGACTGTACCTGGAACACTAAATGGACAAAGATATCAAGATTCCATACTGGATAGAGTTGTGGTCCCTCATTTTGTAAATCATGCACCTGGAACCCACCCTATTTTCATGGATGACAACGCCCGACCACATCGTGCTAGAGCTGTGCATGAATACCTCCGCCAGAATGCCATCGAAACCCTACCATGGCCAGCAAGGAGCCCTGACATGAACCCTATTGAGCATATCTGGGACATTCTGGGAAACATGGTGAGAAGGAGGGATCCTCCTGTGCAGAACCTACAGGAATTAACAGACGCACTCCATCTTGAATGGCAACGAATACCACAATGGCGTATCAGTCGGTTGGTGACCAGCATGAGACGTCGTGTCCAGGCCGTCATCCAGGCACAAGGTGGATATACCCGGTATTAATAATGACAGTCTCAAACTCGTGCACAGATGTTAAACTTCGTTTTCAGACACCATTAATGACAATCTAGCCACGTGTGTCAACTGTAGGGCAATAGTTGTCAGTTGTGTCAACGTAACCATATTCAGGCCTCGTTTTCAAGTTCAAACAAAAACATACAGTGTTTTCCCCACCATCATAATCAGCATTCCTCTAGTTGCATTATTACCTCTTGCACTAAGATGGATGGGTACATAAATGTTTATGCTATTGCTTTCTTCATAGCACATGAATATACCCTCGCATGTGCATAAAAATAGGGTGGTGCTTAACTTTTGCACAGGTGTATATTAGAAAAAAGTAGACATACCTAGAGCCGGGAGTCACATAAGACCCGTAAATACCGCTTGGAAGGACCCGGATGGTGAAAAATAGGAGTATCACTATGAGTATTTTAAAACTAATTTGATTGGCCGCTTTTGCCTGTTGCTGCAACGTGCAGCAACAACACTCAGTCAAATTAGATTCAAGATATTCAACAGCTTACCTGGATAGTTACCTTGAAATGGGTATTATGAGAACTCAGGTTTCAAAGTATATAAATTGATCCCAACACGCGCAAAGGGTAGTCGGTGCTTAGCTAGAAATGGCTGCCTGTATTATGTGCTAATGGACAACTATCAGTTTTCAGGATGGAGTCCGCTCATCCTCTCTGATGTATAGTCATGTAGCGATTGTTACATACGCAACTTTGCAGGCACTGTCATCCGTGTTTTTGTCATATGCCTTTGTATACTGGATACAATTGTATCGTGTTTCTCGCTATATCATATGTGCAATGACAGAGGGAGGAAGTAATGTGGCTATGGCCGGAGAGTGGGGTGATTTTCCTTCATCCGTTTACCTGCACGCGGTAAGCGGTATGCGGAACGCGGAACGGCGGGATGGAGAAAAACGGATCGCTCGGTGTAGTGATTTTTCTGGACGGAAAAGATTCCGTTGCGGGATAGAGTACATGTAACCTAGCAACGAAAGGGTACTCCGGCTAGTTAAAGCTGATGCATCGTCTAAAATTATAAGAACTAATTTGTCGAAAAAATTAGGAAATCAGTAATATTGTAATTACAAGTTGTTAGATCAGGCCAAGGTATCATTTTAAATCTAGTCGTCAATACCCGCCCATTTTGGCTCTACATCTCTCGCCTCCGTACATAAACATTTTGTAATGGTCTCAGTTGAAAGCTAGATATCAAAGCGTAAAGAAATGTGTTGTTGGTTTTGAAAGAAATTTGATAGAAATATCGCAATATCACCAATAAAAATTCAATAAAATAACGCAATGATACCGCGTGCATGTAAATGGTACACGCGATATTTTACCCGCATTCCGCATACCCGCTTTCCCTTCCACGTTCCGCATTCCGCACTCGCGTGCCAGATAAACGCAGGTTAAACCAAAATCGTGTTTGCGTTATGTATTAGGCCTATTTGTGTGGACGGTGTGCGACTGAGGTAGCAAAAGCAGCCCTTGAAGTGCACGCGACAATTATCACGGGTGTGGCTTATGAATTCTAGATTCACTTGTAACCTACATGGATGTTTTCATTCAGCGAGTGATGCGTGATAAACATGGGCCATAGCTTAATAATTCCGTTATTCGCTCCTTATTAGCGGCCACCCGTTACTGGCGACGTTCGTTTAGCTCGTAGATGCTTTAACCGTACACAATTAACTAAGCCTTGATTGATGTCATTGTGTTGCATATCCAGGTGCAAATGAATGTACCTAATATGTATTCCATGGTAAAACGTGCCATATGATTTTATTATCATCTCTGTTGTTTGTTAAAAACGCTCTAACAATTTGACATATAACGGACAGCTGTAATTATCAGTCTGATTACCTTCTATCATAGCTAGCCTTGCTCTATGTCGCCGCATTTGTAACGTGGGCGTTATTGCGGTTATGCCGTGACGTCACGTTCTAGCTAATTTTCTGGATGCTGTTTTGCAATAATAAAGTGGCTATAGCCAACACCACCCACCCCCCCCCCCACCCCCACCCACCACCACTAATTGTCATGAGCTGTCGATAATGACCGAAAATTAATTATATATATTTATTACGATATAGCCTACGTTATCGTTAGTTTTGGTAAGACAAGAATGTCATTGCTATTGTATAAAAACTGTTCAACATATATGACGTCATACGTGACGGCCGGGAATATGTGTTTCAATGTGAAGTCATTTGGATAATTTTCTGTAACCTATTCTGATTCTAGTTTTCTTTAGCATCTATTTCTTGGAAACTACGTTTTAGAGCCGTATTCTATTAATTGTAGGCGGGTGACCGTCATGGTAATGGTCGTCGCAATAGTGGTGTGGTGGTGATAGAAGGTGTGCGTGCGCGCGTGTGTGCGTGTGTGTGCGTGGATGGAAGTGCATGTTAGACACAATATATCGTGTTCATATTATGTAGTGTTTTGCTAATCACATCGAAATTAATTTAGGTTGACGCCGCGATTGCCCATGGCAGCCACGATATCCTGTCATCTTATTCTCTAATAATTCATCAGATCGCATACATAGTTGTCTCAAGACTATTATATCTTAATGGTTGGGATTTGTTAAATAAAGCCTTTCATTTTGAATCTCCATGAATGTGGTTTCTAGTCCGCTGCTAATTATGAAAGGTCTTCAATGTTTTATGAGACAAAGAATGTTAAATATAATCAGAATGCGTCCGTCCGACTTCCGTCATAACGCGGTTCATTGTGCTGGGACTGGGCCAATGCCGCCCAATAACATGCGTTATCTTGGTTTATATGCCATCAGCAATCGTGCATGGTGTGTGGAGGTTGACACTGCTGATTGATTTGGTGACATATGAGCAATGGACAATGTTGTGATGACAAAATGACGAAAATTGCGTATCTGAACGATAACTCATTCTCTACTGATAGCAATGTAATGGATGAATCCAGTTTATCGATCAATCATATGACGCACAATAGTCCCTCAAGTTATACGAATTGTATGTCTTTCTTATTTAATAAATATTATGTAAAATTTTTAAAGATAATTTGACTGGACGCGCTTGCTGCATATGTAGTAACAGCACCCAGTCAAATTAATTTCAAAATATTCAACAACTTACCTGTATGGGTTTCTGGAAAGTGAAATTCAGAGAGTATGGATCGACTGATCCCAATATGGGTTAGAGCTGGGCGGTCTGACGGTAGTACCGTGAGAACCGCGGTATACCGTGAACCGATACCGTGACCGTTGACATTTCCAAATACCGTGAATACCGTCCATAATGTGTGAGCAATATTTGAGAAATATATTCATAAAATCTGACTTGACCAAGGGTAAATAAGTGCTAATAGTGCCAAAAATACAGGCGTCCCTAACTATTAGCCGAGTTCAGGTGAAAAGGTTGTTGTAAAAACAAACGTCAAGACGTCAATTACAAAATAATGACAGGCAGAATTGTATGTCAAACGTACGTCTTGAAAGTCTCACGGTAAAATTGCTTTATTTAAAACATCTATACTCATTCTCTGGCCGTCCGCCGGTAGTAATTACACTATAATATATTCCCTATTCCAGTTTCTATTATTTGTAATTTATTACTCCAAGCATCTTGTCACCGAACAAACGCGCTAGAATAACAAAATAACATACAAAATGCGTGCTATTCAAACACAACAGAGATCTCGCAAAGACGTATCTGATTGGTTGTTCATGAACTAGACCGTGGGAAAATACATTACTATGCTGAATCTATCAATGAAAATTTACTAAAACGTAGTATTTGCTCGCGCCGTTTTGATCACGTGCTAATTTATTAACAACGAGCAGCGTTGAAGTCGTTATTTTTTTTATTTTTCTGGCTTGTTTTAAGAAATTTCTTTACGGATTAAATCCAGTTTAAGTAACGACACCTACAAATTATAGTGTTTTAGTTTTTGTAATTCATTTTTCAACTGGCTACACGTCGGAAGTTCGCGGAAATAGCTTTTTACACGCATTGTTCACGTGAAGCATGGTGAGTAACGAGTCTGCACATCGGGTAGTCGGTAATTATCAGAAGCTCTGGAATCGGCTATATTCAATGTCGTGTTATATGTATGTGTATAGGCCTGTTTTCGCGAGTAACAGAATATACGACTCCAACAGAAATAAAAGCGTACAACACTCGCCCCGTATACTCGCGGATTTTGTCTGGACTCGACTGCCAAAATAAAATTTACCGTTCGCTGTCGCACGCATTAATAGCAAGAACAATCCAGATTGAAAATAGTGCACCCCAATGTCTCAAACAGCGGGTTATAGTTAGCGAGTCGACCACACCCTTTGACCGATATTCCGGTGAATGATATTACGTCAATAAAAATAGTGACCTAATAAAATCGTGAAACTAAACAGTCGCAATAGCCATGTTTTTCTTCTCTAAATCAGGAAGCCGATTTATTTATTTTACCTATATTTACCGTTGATTGGAGATGGAAGTGAAAAGGAAATGGAAAAAATTGTTCTAATTTCGTGGCATGCCTCAAGCTCAGATGACGGTATACCGTGGTACCGCGGTATTTTTTCATGGTACCGGTACCGTCATGTAAATATCAATACCGCCCAGCTCTAACATGGGTAAAGAATCGGTGGAGCTTAGGTAGAGATGGGCGGGGCATAGCTAAAAATGGGTTCACCCATTGCACAGGTTAGCGGTAAGACGTTAACCATCTTTTAAATATGGAACATTATGAGAGTAGGTAATCCTGGAGTCCCAGCATGTCCCATGTTTACAATCTGAACCATGAATTACAAGAATCTTAATGGACCTTTACATGTTTAACGATGCCCAGCCCATCTCTGCCCTTTAGTAGGTCAAAAGAAGACTATTTTTAAATTTCACCACTGGAATGACTAGCTCGGTAACCGAGCAAGTCTTTCCAGTAGTAGATTTTCAAACAATACATGTGGGCATTCGAGATGCAATTATTTTGATGGTTTTAACCACGTTTAGTCATTAAAGGGTTAATGGCATGTATGCAGACATGAAGTAAATTCAAAGCAACTTTCTCACATCCAGCTCTCTTTCCCTCCCTCCCTCCCACCCTCCCTCCCTCCCTCCCTCTCTCTCTCTTCTCTCTCTCTCTCTCTCTCTCTCTCTCTCCATTTTACTGTATAACTTACCAGAGCATGAACATTCCAATCATGGTATTGGCAGGATTCCCCATGGGTGGTGATTCATAACCATTATCGTAACGACCAAGGCGTGGACCCAGAAGATAAGCGGCTATAAGCGAAGAGAACCCGCCTACCATATGAACCGCGCCTGAACCAGCAATATCTATACAGCCCATCGTGCGCAGGAATCCATTCTCACCCCAAATCCAATGAGCTGGGAATACGTAGATGACCGTGTTCAGCAAGGAGAAAAGTATATAGGTCGTCAGTTTTGTGCGTTCTGCCATTGCTCCCGATACAATTGTTGTGGCCGTGGTGGCGAATGATAGTTGGAAAACAAATGTTGAGAAGGTCAAGCCCATTGATTCGTCAGTCGAATCCATTAGGAAGTAACCAACACCACAGAATGGGTTTGATCCGTCAGCTAGACCAAAACTGATACCAAATCCGAACGCCCAGTACGTGATGCCACCGAAAACCACATCAATTGCATTCTTGACCATTATATTCACTTCGTTCTTAACAGATACCACCCCGGCTTCCAGGAGACCAAAACCTGCGAACGAAACAGATGAATAAGCAAACCACAATACAACTAGATCTGCTCTAGCGACCGTCTAGATTCCAGGGCCACACTCTTTGGTTCCTATGTCAGACGTATGTGATAAAGGAACACCCGTCGATACTGACTAAACTCTGTTTATAGGTTTATAGGTGGTCTTCTGAAACAAGCTTTACTGTACATGCTAACAAACAATTATACGTATTAAGATACTACTTACCCGGCCCGTGTGCGTGCGTGCGTGCGTGCGTGCGTGCGTGCGTGCGTGCGTGCGTGCGTGCGTGCGTGCGTGCGTGCGTGCGTGCGTGCGTGCGTGCGTGCGTGCGTGCGTGCGTGCGTGCAGATGGATGGGCGGGTGGACGTGCGTGTGGGTAGGCGTGCGCGGGAGTGAGCGACTGAGTCTGTGAGTTGGTGGGTGACGAAGTGAGCAGGTGGGTGTGTGGAGGTTGTGTGGGTGTGAGGGGTGGGGTGCGTGGGTGGGTGAACAAGCGGGTGGGTGGGCTTGTGGGCGGGCGGGCGAGCGAGCGAGTTAGTGAGTGTGCGAGCGAGCGAGCGAGCGATCGAGCGAGACAGTGTGTTGGTGAGTGAGTGGGTGGGTGAGTGGGTGGGGTGGTGGTTTGGTAGATGGTTGTTTGGGTGGGTGACTGCGTGATTGATTGAGTGGGTGGGTGGGTGGGTGGGTGGGTGCGTAGGTGGGTGGGCGGTGGGTAGGTGAGTGGGTGGGTTGGTTGTTCGGTGGGTTGGTAGGTGTGTGGGTTGGTGGGTGGGTGGGTGGGTGGATGGGTGGGTGGGTGGGTATGATTGTGTAGGTGGATGAGTGGGTGGGTGGGTGGGTGGGCGGGCGGGTCTGTCACTATTGGGTGTGTTATTGGTTGGGTGGATAGGCCACAGTGACTAATGGGCTGGCTGGCGAGCGGGCGAACAAGCAGCTGGGTGGACGAGAGAATGAGCAAATGAGTGAGCAGGTAAGCAATCGAGCAATCGAGCGAGCGAGAAATGTCGGATATACGGAGAAAAGGCAGGAAATAGACTCTCGCGACAAATTTTCAAGAATATGGACGAAATGTTCCAAATTATTAACTGTGCAGAATATTTCAAAAAAAAATATGACTGTAAACTGTTACTGCTTGAGGCAGCAACATTGTCCTACATAATTAATTCAAACATATCGCCAGTATGTAATGGATACGTGGCTGAAAACATAGATAATGATATTTAACCTTTTAAATGTTCATAGGTTTGAAAGAATAAAAGCTATGAATTTTGGGATGGCTTATAGTGTTATATCTATCGAAATATTACCTGATTGCATAGTAAATATAATAAATGCGCTGGTGAGAATCCAGGTGGCGTCATCCCATGTGATGGGTCCAGTGCCTTCTCTGTATTGGGTCGATGTGGTCGGCATCGACCTCTGACTATTTGTTGTATCTTCGCCATGAGTTAAGTGCGTGGTACTCCATACTGTCACATTTGCTGACATGTTGCTAAAAGTGGTGCTGTTAAATATGAGGTGATTGCCTTCGGCCTTGGATATCTGCGATGATACTGTATGTTGATGTTATTTTACAACGTCTTAGGCCTACGCACACGCACTAATTCCCATCTTATCTCTAACACGCGGTTCTGATTCTTCCGTTAGATTTGTTCTTCGATGTTCTAGCTAATTGTCTGCCACATGCCATATAGAACGTCAGCGATTATTTTATGCATAGCACAATAAATAATTCAATAGTACATACATATAGCTATATGTTTACATCGCTGCTAGAATCCGGTAATGATTGGAAACCGATCACGAACTTCAACTTTTTATCCCGTTTGCCAGCGGACTAGCGGTCAGTTCCACGAACATGGGGTCGATACTGGATACGTAACTGCGGCACTGAGCAAACGTCGGTGTTAATAAACAGGAGTGCCTGACACTGCCCGCTAATTATGCGACATCCAATGGCCAGACAAAGGCATTACTACGTGATGATTAACAGATATGGAACCGGAAAGAAACTTGACGAATACAATCGCACGTTGCGTCGTCCACTGATTCTGATCAACTAGACAGACTCTTTGCTATACATAATTTTTTGCCCCGTATTGCATTCAGGTCTGTCAGTGTGGCCCGGAGAGTGAGTGATAGTGACGGTGGGGTGGTTGTGATGGTGTGGCGGTGGTAGTTCTTGTGCGGCGGTGGTTGTGATGGTATGCTGGTGGTTATAGTGTTGGCGCGGTGGCGTGCGTACGTGTGTGCGCGCGCGTTTGTGTGTGCGCGTGTGCGTGTGTACGTTTGTGATTGCGTTGGTTCATGCGTGCGTGAGTGCGTGAAACACGAAATCTCTCACCAGTCCTCCTTGGTGAACCCGCCTTTCTTAGCGATTTCAACTTCAGAAACTCTTTGTAAGCGTGTTTTCCAACTTCACGTAATATATTTCCAAAACTAGATAGTCGCCTGCAGTGAAATTTACTGTGGAGATGTGAGTTCCATTTATGGGTTAGACGATGTGAAAATTCTTATATTACGCCTACGCAGTCCAGAGAAATCACCTGCTGACCACGACCACTCTTCTAGCGAAATATGCGATTTTGGCGGTTTTAGAGGCATTTACACAAATTTGAAGAAGGATATATAAATAACTCAATGGTCTCAAGTAACGGGAGTTAATGTACAAATATAACATTCATCCACGAATATAGAGATCTAAAGATTATGAAATTCTGACCAGTGGTTGACGAGCCTCATCCTGCTGACCACGGTCACCCCCTAGCAAAAATCCTTGAAAAATCTAGACAATAGACACACGACTACTCAAGAACTGTCTTAAAGGTGTTCGGCTTAGCCGCGCGGCCAACGCACGCTACTAATCAAGGCGTATATAATATGATTACGTTTGATCACTATTTGTCTCAATTCGGCACTGCCAAAGGAACCGGTACGTACTATAAAAGAAATATGCTTGCACAAAATTACGGAGTAACACGCCTGAGTAACGAATTCATCCGAGCCAAACTCTCGAAAAGTTAGTGTTTTAAGTTAGGATATGAATGTAGATCATCACCTTCATCCCGGATTAAAACAGCTATGGTTAACATTCACATAAAATAGTGTGTATGTGTGTATTCGAGATTGAATTGGGGTTAAAATGCATACACCATCTGAACCATATATAATGGGCCTGGCGAAGTCCGTATCCTCATAGCCATACCTCGTGTAATGTAAATTATAATCTTCTTAGCGTTTCCGAAAGATACTGCCAGTAACGGATCCAAGGGGTGGGGGGGGGGCACTCAGGGGTGGGGTGGGGTGTGGACATTCCCCATGCCACCCACCCACCCCGTCGGGCTATCAATTTCTGTTTACTTACCTGCTGGTGGTGGAGTGAGCCAATTTCCAAGAGCTAACTCCATTCATTGAAATTGAGTGTGCCCCACCCCGGCAAATGACCTCCTGGATCCAGCCCTGTGGCTGCAACGAGAAAGGTGAGCAGAAATATTAAACGAACGGATACAGTGTATAATATTGAATTTACATGTCAAAGTTGTGACCGCTCAAACTTATATCAAAACATGATTGGATGCGAAAAGAAGATTGGAAAATCAGTGTGACGCGAGGTATCACGTAAGTTGTGTAGGTCTTACCAAACAGAAAACTCTAGAACAATGGTACTGCCCTAAACATTAACACGTTTAACCATATTGACCCATAGTATTACGTTTGATGAAATATTCTGCTAACTATTTTGAAACTAATTTGACTGTAAAGCGTGGCTACCCGTCTTTCAGGCAAATTCGTTTCAAAATCTTTAACAGTCTTTAAGTCGAATCTAAATGAGTTTGACTTATGACTCAATCCCATTGTTATTAATTGACAATAAAGTATGTTTAAAATAAAACAGTCTTTACCTATGACTATCTATAGACTATGTAGCGATATTACAGACAAGTTAATCTACTCCGCGGGCTGGATGGGTCCACCTGGATTGGATACACACACCCCGCCCCACTAATTGACGAAACTGTATTTTTCTAACAGCTTTCGATATCCTCTTTAAGATTATGTATGTTAACATTGATAAACTGGGACTCAATATGGTTTTTGATGGGTTATACTAGAGTTAATACCCACAGTGAAGCATACCATATTAAGAGGTAGGGATAACAAAAATTGACATATCTTTTGATAGAATCGTTGTAGATTGGCAATCGACCACTCAAAATGTTGCTTATAGTATCATCTACGATTGCATATGGTCTATATGGGAATCAGTTTGATAATGAGTTCGCAGACGTCAAAAGGTCACACAATTTTCGTCCCCGCTTAAAATCTAGCAACTGTATGTTGCTATCACTGGCCAAGCACCGGTAAAGGAACATTCTAGTTTTAACAGGTTAAGATTGATTAAAAGGTGCAATTTGACAAATAGAATGAGTAAATGTTTGCTCATTTAATAGAATATTGTTACAATGACACCTGGCAGCATAGCCCATTTTTAAGAATCGATGAAAAATGCATTCATTGTAAACTAATTAAGTAGATTTTGCTAGAATCGTTGTAGATTGGTGATCGATCACTCAAAATGTTGCTTATAGTATCGTCTACGATTGCATTTGGTTTACATGCAAATCAGTTTCATAATCAGGTCGCCAGAGGTCAAAAGTCACAAATCTTCACCACAGCTTGAAATCACACATCTTAGCAACTGTATGTTGCTATCACTGACCAAGCACCGATAAAGGAACATTCTAGTCTTAACAACTTGAGATTGATTAAAAGGGACAATTTGATAAATATAATGAGTAAAAGTTGACTCATTTAATAGATTATTGTTACTATAACAACTGACAGCATAGCCAATTTTTTAGTGTAAATAGATAGATTTTAAGCTGTGGCGAGGATTTGTGACCTTTTGACCTCTGTCGACATCATTATGAAACTGATTTGCATATAACCCATGTGCAATCGTAGACGATACTATAAGCAACATTTTGAGTGGTCGATCACCAATCTACAACGATTCTAGAAAAATCTACTTAATTACTTTACAATGAATGCATTTTTATCGATTCTTAAAAATTGGCGGTGTTGCGAGTGTACGTCTGTATATTTGTGCCTCATAGATACAAATGTACGCATGCAACATCGCAATCTAAAGCCAGCTGATGAGTTCCTTTGGCATCGACGAAATCTATACGGTTTCTTAATTGCTGTCTATTTTGAAAATATCTTTGCTGTAAGCTGCCTATGTAATGCATTTGCATTTTTGTCCTCAACGTATCCATCACAAACACGCGCCAGTGATTACATGATTAACACATAAAACAATGGCCATTTACTTACACAATGGATATTTATTAATAAGCTGAGTGACCGCCGGTGATTAAGGTATTGCCACTGTTTTCTTGAGTAGTCATGTGTTTATTGTCTTGAGTTGCTAGAGTCTGTCTGTCGATGTCAAATTCGATAGCCATAACTGCAAATTAATTTTTCAAGGATTTTCCCTAGGGGATGGCCGTGGTCAGTAGGGTGCTGCTCGTCAACCACTGGACCATATTTGATAGTCTTTTGATCTCTATATGTACAGGTGAATGTTACATTTGCACAGTAAATCATGTTACTTGCGACCATATAGTTATTTATATATTTTTCTTCAAATCTGCATAAAGGCTTCTAAAGCCGGCAAAAATCGCATATTTCGCAAGAAGGGTGGTCGTGGTCAGCAGACGATTTTTCTGGAGGGGGTTGGCATAATTTACTGATTTTCACATGGTCCAACTCATCAATGCACCTCACAGTAAATTTCATTACTGGTGACCATCTAGTTTTGGAGATATATTACATGCAGTTGGAAAACATTCTTACAGAAACCTCAGGCCCGTTAGGAGGTGGCTGTTGTCAGAAGGTCATTACTCATAACTGACTGTATGTATGTATGTATGTATGTATGTATGTATTTTTATTTTATTGACGCACTGGCAACGTGCGGCTTCAATTTCCATGTGCTAACTTAGCCGACAGTGCTGCACCCGTTAGTTTAATTTGTTGATCACCATCTCCCGGTCGGGGGATCGAACCGTCATCCTGCAACTCCGCATAGCATCAGCAACCAGGCATCTTTCCACTGGACCACCGCACCAAGACTAAGAGTCAAGGATTGGCCGACCAGTTTTCACATGTCTGATATACTGACACACTGACGATTCATATGGGACTATCTGTGGATGCATCTGTCACAATCAATCCTAGGCTTTCACGCCTATTGTACTCTGACTCCAGCACGGCTCTGGCAGTATATGTATTTTTATTTTATTGACGCACTGGCAACGTGCGGCTTCAATTTCCATGTGCTAACTTAGCCGACAGTGCTGCACCCGTTAGTTTAATTTGTTGATCACCATCTCCCGGTCGGGGGATCGAACCGTCATCCTGCAACTCCGCATAGCATCAGCAACCAGGCATCTTTCCACTGGACCACCGCACCAAGACTAAGAGTCAAGGATTGGCCGACCAGTTTTCACATGTCTGATATACTGACACACTGACGATTCATATGGGACTATCTGTGGATGCATCTGTCACAATCAATCCTAGGCTTTCACGCCTATTGTACTCTGACTCCAGCACGGCTCTGGCAGTATATGTATTTTTATTTTATTGACGCACTGGCAACGTGCGGCTTCAATTTCCATGTGCTAACTTAGCCGACAGTGCTGCACCCGTTAGTTTAATTTGTTGATCACCATCTCCTGGTCGGGGGATCGAACCGCCATTCTGCAACTCCGCATAGCATCAGCAACCAGGCATCTTTCCACTGGACCACCGCACCAAGACTAAAAAGTCAAGGATTGGCCGACCAGCATTCACATGTCTGATACACTGACACACTGACGATTCATATGGGACTATCTGTGGATGCATCTGTCACAATCAATCCTAGGCTTTCACGCCTATTGTACTCTGACTCCAGCACGGCTCTGGCAGTATATGTATTTTTATTTTATTGACGCACTGGCAACGTGCGGCTTCAATTTCCATGTGCTAACTTAGCCGACAGTGCTGCACCCGTTAGTTTAATTTGTTGATCACCATCTCCCGGTCGGGGGATCGAACCGTCATCCTGCAACTCCGCATAGCATCAGCAACCATCTAGTTTTGGAGATATATTACATGCAGTTGGAAAACATTCTTACAGAAACCTCAGGCCCGTTAGGAGGTGGCTGTTGTCAGAAGGTCATTACTCATAACTGACTGTATGTATGTATGTATGTATGTATGTATTTTTATTTTATTGACGCACTGGCAACGTGCGGCTTCAATTTCCATGTGCTAACTTAGCCGACAGTGCTGCACCCATTAGTTTAATTTGTTGATCACCATCTCCCGGTCGGGGGATCGAACCGTAATCCTGCAACTCCGCATAGCATCAGCAACCAGGCATCTTTCCACTGGACCACCGCACCAAGACTAAAGTCTAGGATTGGCCGACCAGCTTTCACATGTCTGATATACTGACACACTGACGATTCATATGGGACTATCTGTGGATGCATCTGTCACAATCAATCCTAAGCTTTTACGCCTATTGTACTCTGACTCCAGCACGGCTCTGGCAGTATATGTATTTTTATTTTATTGACGCACTGGCAACGTGCGGCTTCAATTTCCATGTGCTAACTTAGCCGACAGTGCTGCACCCGTTAGTTTAATTTGTTGATCACCATCTCCCGGTCGGGGGATCGAACCGTCTTCCTGCAACTCCGCATAGCATCAGCAACCAGGCATCTTTCCACTGGACCACCGCACCAAGACTAAAGTCTAGGATTGGCCGACCAGCTTTCACATGTCTGATATACTGACACACTGATGATTCATATGGGACTATCTGTGGATGCATCTGTCACAATCAATCCTAGGCTTTTACGCCTATTGTACTCTGACTCCAGCACGGCTCTGGCAGTATATGTATTTTTATTTTATTGACGCACTGGCAACGTGCGGCTTCAATTTCCATGTGCTAACTTAGCCGACAGTGCTGCACCCGTTAGTTTAATTTGTTGATCACCATCTCCCGGTCGGGGGATCGAACCGTCATCCTGCAACTCCGCATAGCATCAGCAACCAGGCATCTTTCCACTGGACCACCGCACCAAGACTAAAGTCTAGGATTGGCCGACCAGCTTTCACATGTCTGATATACTGACACACTGACTATTCATATGGGACTATCTGTGGATGCATCTGTCACAATCAATCATAGGCTTTTACGCCTATTGTACTCTGACTCCAGCACGGCTCTGGCAGTATATGTATTTTTATTTTATTGACGCACTGGCAACGTGCGGCTTCAATTTCCATGTGCTAACTTAGCCGACAGTGCTGCACCCGTTAGTTTAATTTGTTGATCACCATCTCCCGGTCGGGGGATCGAACCGTCATCCTGCAACTCCGCATAGCATCAGCAACCAGGCATCTTTCCACTGGACCACCGCACCAAGACTAAAGTCTAGGATTGGCCGACCAGCTTTCACATGTCTGATATACTGACACACTGACGATTCATATGGGACTATCTGTGGATGCATCTGTCACAATCAATCCTAGGCTTTTACGCCTATTGTACTCTGACTCCAGCACGGCTCTGGCAGTATATGTATTTTTATTTTATTGACGCACTGGCAACGTGCGGCTTCAATTTCCATGTGCTAACTTAGCCGACAGTGCTGCACCCGTTAGTTTAATTTGTTGATCACCATCTCCCGGTCGGGGGATCGAACCGTCATCCTGCAACTCCGCATAGCATCAGCAACCAGGCATCTTTCCACTGGACCACCGCACCAAGACTAAAGTCTAGGATTGGCCGACCAGCTTTCACATGTCTGATATACTGACACACTGACGATTCATATGGGACTATCTGTGGATGCATCTGTCACAATCAATCCTAGGCTTTTACGCCTATAGTACTCTGACTCCAGCACGGCTCTGGCAGTATATGTATTTTTATTTTATTGACGCACTGGCAACGTGCGGCTTCAATTTCCATGTGCTAACTTAGCCGACAGTGCTGCACCCGTTAGTTTAATTTGTTGATCACCATCTCCCGGTCGGGGGATCGAACCGTCATCCTGCAACTCCGCATAGCATCAGCAACCAGGCATCTTTCCACTGGACCACCGCACCAAGACTAAAGTCTAGGATTGGCCGACCAGCTTTCACATGTCTGATATACTGACACACTGACGATTCATATGGGACTATCTGTGGATGCATCTGTCACAATCAATCCTAGGCTTTTACGCCTATTGTACTCTGACTCCAGCACGGCTCTGGCAGTATATGTATTTTTATTTTATTGACGCACTGGCAACGTGCGGCTTCAATTTCCATGTGCTAACTTAGCCGACAGTGCTGCACCCGTTAGTTTAATTTGTTGATCACCATCTCCCGGTCGGGGGATCGAACCGTCATCCTGCAACTCCGCATAGCATCAGCAACCAGGCATCTTTCCACTGGACCACCGCACCAAGACTAAAGTCTAGGATTGGCCGACCAGCTTTCACATGTCTGATATACTGACACACTGACGATTCATATGGGACTATCTGTGGATGCATCTGTCACAATCAATCCTAGGCTTTTACGCCTATTGTACTCTGACTCCAGCACGGCTCTGGCAGTATATGTATTTTTATTTTATTGACGCACTGGCAACGTGCGGCTTCAATTTCCATGTGCTAACTTAGCCGACAGTGCTGCACCCGTTAGTTTAATTTGTTGATCACCATCTCCCGGTCGGGGGATCGAACCGTCATCCTGCAACTCCGCATAGCATCAGCAACCAGGCATCTTTCCACTGGACCACCGCACCAAGACTAAAGTCTAGGATTGGCCGACCAGCTTTCACATGTCTGATATACTGACACACTGACGATTCATATGGGACTATCTGTGGATGCATCTGTCACAATCAATCCTAGGCTTTTACGCCTATTGTACTCTGACTCCAGCACGGCTCTGGCAGTATATGTATTTTTATTTTATTGACGCACTGGCAACGTGCGGCTTCAATTTCCATGTGCTAACTTAGCCGACAGTGCTGCACCCGTTAGTTTAATTTGTTGATCACCATCTCCCGGTCGGGGGATCGAACCGTCATCCTGCAACTCCGCATAGCATCAGCAACCAGGCATCTTTCCACTGGACCACCGCACCAAGACTAAGAGTCAAGGATTGGCCGACCAGTTTTCACATGTCTGATATACTGACACACTGACGATTCATATGGGACTATCTGTGGATGCATCTGTCACAATCAATCCTAGGCTTTCACGCCTATTGTACTCTGACTCCAGCACGGCTCTGGCAGTATATGTATTTTTATTTTATTGACGCACTGGCAACGTGCGGCTTCAATTTCCATGTGCTAACTTAGCCGACAGTGCTGCACCCGTTAGTTTAATTTGTTGATCAACATCTCCCGGTCGGGGGATCGAACCGTCATCCTGCAACTCTGCATAGCATCAGCAACCAGGCATCTTTCCACTGGACCACCGCACCAAGACTAAGAGTCAAGGATTGGCCGACCAGTTTTCACATGTCTGATATACTGACACACTGACGATTCATATGGGACTATCTGTGGATGCATCTGTCACAATCAATCCTAGGCTTTCACGCCTCTTGTACTCTGACTCCAGCACGGCTCTGGCAGTATATGTATTTATATTTTATTGACGCACTGGCAACGTGCGGCTTCAATTTCCATGTGCTAACTTAGCCGACAGTGCTGCACCCGTTAGTTTAATTTGTTGATCACCATCTCCCGGTCGGGGGATCGAACCGTCATCCTGCAACTCCGCATAGCATCAGCAACCAGGCATCTTTCCACTGGACCACCGCACCAAGACTAAAGTCTAGGATTGGCCGACCAGCTTTCACATGTCTGATATACTGACACACTGACGATTCATATGGGACTATCTGTGGATGCATCTGTCACAATCAATCCTAGGCTTTTACGCCTATTGTACTCTGACTCCAGCACGGCTCTGGCAGTATATGTATTTTTATTTTATTGACGCACTGGCAACGTGCGGCTTCAATTTCCATGTGCTAACTTAGCCGACAGTGCTGCACCCGTTAGTTTAATTTGTTGATCACCATCTCCCGGTCGGGGGATCGAACCGTCATCCTGCAACTCCGCATAGCATCAGCAACCAGGCATCTTTCCACTGGACCACCGCACCAAGACTAAAGTCTAGGATTGGCCGACCAGCTTTCACATGTCTGATATACTGACACACTGACGATTCATATGGGACTATCTGTGGATGCATCTGTCACAATCAATCCTAGGCTTTTACGCCTATTGTACTCTGACTCCAGCACGGCTCTGGCAGTATATGTATTTTTATTTTATTGACGCACTGGCAACGTGCGGCTTCAATTTCCATGTGCTAACTTAGCCGACAGTGCTGCACCCGTTAGTTTAATTTGTTGATCACCATCTCCCGGTCGGGGGATCG
Source organism: Chaetoderma sp. LZ-2023a (assembly GCA_034401795.1). Classification (NCBI taxonomy): domain Eukaryota; kingdom Metazoa; phylum Mollusca; class Caudofoveata; order Chaetodermatida; family Chaetodermatidae; genus Chaetoderma; species Chaetoderma sp. LZ-2023a. The sequence goes on along the minus strand of CM067360.1, from coordinate 73,622,356 downwards.
AACCGTCATCCTGCAACTCCGCATAGCATCAGCAACCAGGCATCTTTCCACTGGACCACCGCACCAAGACTAAGAGTCAAGGATTGGCCGACCAGTTTTCACATGTCTGATATACTGACACACTGACGATTCATATGGGACTATCTGTGGATGCATCTGTCACAATCAATCCTAGGCTTTCACGCCTATTGTACTCTGACTCCAGCACGGCTCTGGCAGTATATGTATTTTTATTTTATTGACGCACTGGCAACGTGCGGCTTCAATTTCCATGTGCTAACTTAGCCGACAGTGCTGCACCCGTTAGTTTAATTTGTTGATCAACATCTCCCGGTCGGGGGATCGAACCGTCATCCTGCAACTCTGCATAGCATCAGCAACCAGGCATCTTTCCACTGGACCACCGCACCAAGACTAAGAGTCAAGGATTGGCCGACCAGTTTTCACATGTCTGATATACTGACACACTGACGATTCATATGGGACTATCTGTGGATGCATCTGTCACAATCAATCCTAGGCTTTCACGCCTCTTGTACTCTGACTCCAGCACGGCTCTGGCAGTATATGTATTTATATTTTATTGACGCACTGGCAACGTGCGGCTTCAATTTCCATGTGCTAACTTAGCCGACAGTGCTGCACCCGTTAGTTTAATTTGTTGATCACCATCTCCCGGTCGGGGGATCGAACCGTCATCCTGCAACTCCGCATAGCATCAGCAACCAGGCATCTTTCCACTGGACCACCGCACCAAGAATAAGAGTCAAGGATTGGCTGACCAGTTTTCACATGTCTGATATACTGACACACTGACGATTCATATGGGACTATCTGTGGATGCATCTGTCACAATCAATCCTAGGCTTTCACGCCTATTGTACTCTGACTCCAGCACGGCTCTGGCAGTATATGTATTTTTATTTTATTGACGCACTGGCAACGTGCGGCTTCAATTTCCATGTGCTAACTTAGCCGACAGTGCTGCACCCGTTAGTTTAATTTGTTGATCACCATCTCCCGGTCGGGGGATTGAACCGTCATCCTGCAACTCCGCATAGCATCAGCAACCAGGCATCTTTCCACTGGACCACCGCACCAAGACTAAGAGTCAAGGATTGGCCGACCAGTTTTCACATGTCTGATATACTGACACACTGACGATTCATATGGGACTATCTGTGGATGCATCTGTCACAATCAATCCTAGGCTTTCACGCCTATTGTACTCTGACTCCAGCACGGCTCTGGCAGTATATGTATTTTTATTTTATTGACGCACTGGCAACGTGCGGCTTCAATTTCCATGTGCTAACTTAGCCGACAGTGCTGCACCCATTAGTTTAATTTGTTGATCACCATCTCCCGGTCGGGGGATCGAACCGTCACCCTGCAACTCCGCATAGCATCAGCAACCAGGCATCTTTCCACTGGACCACCGCACCAAGACTAAAGTCTACGATAGGCCGACCAGCTTTCACATGTCTGATATACTGACACACTGACGATTCATATGGGACTATCTGTGGATGCATCTGTCACAATCAATCCTAGGCTTTTACGCCTATTGTACTCTGACTCCAGCACGGCTCTGGCAGTATATGTATTTTTATTTTATTGACGCACTGGCAACGTGCGGCTTCAATTTCCATGTGCTAACTTAGCCGACAGTGCTGCACCCGTTAGTTTAATTTGTTGATCACCATCTCCCGGTCGGGGGATCGAACCGTCATCCTGCAACTCCGCATAGCATCAGCAACCAGGCATCTTTCCACTGGACCACCGCACCAAGACTAAAGTCTAGGATTGGCCGACCAGCTTTCACATGTCTGATATACTGACACACTGACGATTCATATGGGACTATCTGTGGATGCATCTGTCACAATCAATCCTAGGCTTTCACGCCTATTGTACTCTGACTCCAGCACGGCTCTGGCAGTATATGTATTTTTATTTTATTGACGCACTGGCAACGTGCGGCTTCAATTTCCATGTGCTAACTTAGCCGACAGTGCTGCACCCGTTAGTTTAATTTGTTGATCACCATCTCCCGGTCGGGGGATCGAACCGTCATCCTGCAACTCCGCATAGCATCAGCAACCAGGCATCTTTCCACTGGACCACCGCACCAAGACTAAGAGTCAAGGATTGGCCGACCAGTTTTCACATGTCTGATATACTGACACACTGACGATTCATATGGGACTATCTGTGGATGCATCTGTCACAATCAATCATAGGCTTTTACGCCTATTGTACTCTGACTCCAGCACGGCTCTGGCAGTATATGTATTTTTATTTTATTGACGCACTGGCAACGTGCGGCTTCAATTTCCATGTGCTAACTTAGCCGACAGTGCTGCACCCGTTAGTTTAATTTGTTGATCACCATCTCCCGGTCGGGGGATCGAACCGTCATCCTGCAACTCCGCATAGCATCAGCAACCAGGCATCTTTCCACTGGACCACCGCACCAAGACTAAAGTCTAGGATTGGCCGACCAGCTTTCACATGTCTGATATACTGACACACTGACGATTCATATGGGACTATCTGTGGATGCATCTGTCACAATCAATCCTAGGCTTTTACGCCTATTGTACTCTGACTCCAGCACGGCTCTGGCAGTATATGTATTTTTATTTTATTGACGCACTGGCAACGTGCGGCTTCAATTTCCATGTGCTAACTTAGCCGACAGTGCTGCACCCGTTAGTTTAATTTGTTGATCACCATCTCCCGGTCGGGGGATCGAACCGTCATCCTGCAACTCCGCATAGCATCAGCAACCAGGCATCTTTCCACTGGACCACCGCACCAAGACTAAAGTCTAGGATTGGCCGACCAGCTTTCACATGTCTGATATACTGACACACTGACGATTCATATGGGACTATCTGTGGATGCATCTGTCACAATCAATCCTAGGCTTTTACGCCTATTGTACTCTGACTCCAGCACGGCTCTGGCAGTATATGTATTTTTATTTTATTGACGCACTGGCAACGTGCGGCTTCAATTTCCATGTGCTAACTTAGCCGACAGTGCTGCACCCGTTAGTTTAATTTGTTGATCACCATCTCCCGGTCGGGGGATCGAACCGTCATCCTGCAACTCCGCATAGCATCAGCAACCAGGCATCTTTCCACTGGACCACCGCACCAAGACTAAAGTCTAGGATTGGCCGACCAGCTTTCACATGTCTGATATACTGACACACTGACGATTCATATGGGACTATCTGTGGATGCATCTGTCACAATCAATCCTAGGCTTTTACGCCTATTGTACTCTGACTCCAGCACGGCTCTGGCAGTATATGTATTTTTATTTTATTGACGCACTGGCAACGTGCGGCTTCAATTTCCATGTGCTAACTTAGCCGACAGTGCTGCACCCATTAGTTTAATTTGTTGATCACCATCTCCCGGTCGGGGGATCGAACCGTCATCCTGCAACTCCGCATAGCATCAGCAACCAGGCATCTTTCCACTGGACCACCGCACCAAGACTAAAGTCTAGGATTGGCCGACCAGCTTTCACATGTCTGATATACTGACACACTGACGATTCATATGGGACTATCTGTGGATGCATCTGTCACAATCAATCCTAGGCTTTTACGCCTATTGTACTCTGACTCCAGCACGGCTCTGGCAGTATATGTATTTTTATTTTATTGACGCACTGGCAACGTGCGGCTTCAATTTCCATGTGCTAACTTAGCCGACAGTGCTGCACCCATTAGTTTAATTTGTTGATCACCATCTCCCGGTCGGGGGATCGAACCGTCACCCTGCAACTCCGCATAGCATCAGCAACCAGGCATCTTTCCACTGGACCACCGCACCAAGACTAAGAGTCAAGGATTGGCCGACCAGTTTTCACATGTCTGATATACTGACACACTGACGATTCATATGGGACTATCTGTGGATGCATCTGTCACAATCAATCCTAGGCTTTCACGCCTATTGTACTCTGACTCCAGCACGGCTCTGGCAGTATATGTATTTTTATTTTATTGACGCACTAGCAACGTGCGGCTTCAATTTCCATGTGCTAACTTAGCCGACAGTGCTGCACCCGTTAGTTTAATTTGTTGATCACCATCTCCCGGTTGGGGGATCGAACCGTCATCCTGCAACTCCGCATAGCATCAGCAACCAGGCATCTTTCCACTGGACCACCGCACCAAGACTAAGAGTCAAGGATTGGCCGACCAGTTTTCACATGTCTGATATACTGACACACTGACGATTCATATGGGACTATCTGTGGATGCATCTGTCACAATCAATCCTAGGCTTTCACGCCTATTGTACTCTGACTCCAGCACGGCTCTGGCAGTATATGTATTTTTATTTTATTGACGCACTGGCAACGTGCGGCTTCAATTTCCATGTGCTAACTTAGCCGACAGTGCTGCACCCGTTAGTTTAATTTGTTGATCAACATCTCCCGGTCGGGGGATCGAACCGTCATCCTGCAACTCTGCATAGCATCAGCAACCAGGCATCTTTCCACTGGACCACCGCACCAAGACTAAGAGTCAAGGATTGGCCGACCAGTTTTCACATGTCTGATATACTGACACACTGACGATTCATATGGGACTATCTGTGGATGCATCTGTCACAATCAATCCTAGGCTTTCACGCCTCTTGTACTCTGACTCCAGCACGGCTCTGGCAGTATATGTATTTATATTTTATTGACGCACTGGCAACGTGCGGCTTCAATTTCCATGTGCTAACTTAGCCGACAGTGCTGCACCCGTTAGTTTAATTTGTTGATCACCATCTCCCGGTCGGGGGATCGAACCGTCATCCTGCAACTCCGCATAGCATCAGCAACCAGGCATCTTTCCACTGGACCACCGCACCAAGAATAAGAGTCAAGGATTGGCTGACCAGTTTTCACATGTCTGATATACTGACACACTGACGATTCATATGGGACTATCTGTGGATGCATCTGTCACAATCAATCCTAGGCTTTCACGCCTATTGTACTCTGACTCCAGCACGGCTCTGGCAGTATATGTATTTTTATTTTATTGACGCACTGGCAACGTGCGGCTTCAATTTCCATGTGCTAACTTAGCCGACAGTGCTGCACCCGTTAGTTTAATTTGTTGATCACCATCTCCCGGTCGGGGGATTGAACCGTCATCCTGCAACTCCGCATAGCATCAGCAACCAGGCATCTTTCCACTGGACCACCGCACCAAGACTAAGAGTCAAGGATTGGCCGACCAGTTTTCACATGTCTGATATACTGACACACTGACGATTCATATGGGACTATCTGTGGATGCATCTGTCACAATCAATCCTAGGCTTTCACGCCTATTGTACTCTGACTCCAGCACGGCTCTGGCAGTATATGTATTTTTATTTTATTGACGCACTGGCAACGTGCGGCTTCAATTTCCATGTGCTAACTTAGCCGACAGTGCTGCACCCATTAGTTTAATTTGTTGATCACCATCTCCCGGTCGGGGGATCGAACCGTCACCCTGCAACTCCGCATAGCATCAGCAACCAGGCATCTTTCCACTGGACCACCGCACCAAGACTAAGAGTCAAGGATTGGCCGACCAGTTTTCACATGTCTGATATACTGACACACTGACGATTCATATGGGACTATCTGTGGATGCATCTGTCACAATCAATCCTAGGCTTTCACGCCTATTGTACTCTGACTCCAGCACGGCTCTGGCAGTATATGTATTTTTATTTTATTGACGCACTAGCAACGTGCGGCTTCAATTTCCATGTGCTAACTTAGCCGACAGTGCTGCACCCGTTAGTTTAATTTGTTGATCACCATCTCCCGGTTGGGGGATCGAACCGTCATCCTGCAACTCCGCATAGCATCAGCAACCAGGCATCTTTCCACTGGACCACCGCACCAAGACTAAGAGTCAAGGATTGGCCGACCAGTTTTCACATGTCTGATATACTGACACACTGACGATTCATATGGGACTATCTGTGGATGCATCTGTCACAATCAATCCTAGGCTTTCACGCCTATTGTACTCTGACTCCAGCACGGCTCTGGCAGTATATGTATTTTTATTTTATTGACGCACTGGCAACGTGCGGCTTCAATTTCCATGTGCTAACTTAGCCGACAGTGCTGCACCCGTTAGTTTAATTTGTTGATCAACATCTCCCGGTCGGGGGATCGAACCGTCATCCTGCAACTCTGCATAGCATCAGCAACCAGGCATCTTTCCACTGGACCACCGCACCAAGACTAAGAGTCAAGGATTGGCCGACCAGTTTTCACATGTCTGATATACTGACACACTGACGATTCATATGGGACTATCTGTGGATGCATCTGTCACAATCAATCCTAGGCTTTCACGCCTCTTGTACTCTGACTCCAGCACGGCTCTGGCAGTATATGTATTTTTATTTTATTGACGCACTGGCAACGTGCGGCTTCAATTTCCATGTGCTAACTTAGCCGACAGTGCTGCACCCGTTAGTTTAATTTGTTGATCACCATCTCCCGGTCGGGGGATCGAACCGTCATCCTGCAACTCCGCATAGCATCAGCAACCAGGCATCTTTCCACTGGACCACCGCACCAAGAATAAGAGTCAAGGATTGGCCGACCAGTTTTCACATGTCTGATATACTGACACACTGACGATTCATATGGGACTATCTGTGGATGCATCTGTCACAATCAATCCTAGGCTTTCACGCCTATTGTACTCTGACTCCAGCACGGCTCTGGCAGTATATGTATTTTTATTTTATTGACGCACTGGCAACGTGCGGCTTCAATTTCCATGTGCTAACTTAGCCGACAGTGCTGCACCCGTTAGTTTAATTTGTTGATCACCATCTCCCGGTCGGGGGATTGAACCGTCATCCTGCAACTCCGCATAGCATCAGCAACCAGGCATCTTTCCACTGGACCACCGCACCAAGACTAAGAGTCAAGGATTGGCCGACCAGTTTTCACATGTCTGATATACTGACACACTGACGATTCATATGGGACTATCTGTGGATGCATCTGTCACAATCAATCCTAGGCTTTCACGCCTATTGTACTCTGACTCCAGCACGGCTCTGGCAGTATATGTATTTTTATTTTATTGACGCACTGGCAACGTGCGGCTTCAATTTCCATGTGCTAACTTAGCCGACAGTGCTGCACCCGTTAGTTTAATTTGTTGATCACCATCTCCCGGTCGGGGGATCGAACCGCCATTCTGCAACTCCGCATAGCATCAGCAACCAGGCATCTTTCCACTGGACCACCGCACCAAGACTAAAAAGTCAAGGATTGGCCGACCAGCATTCACATGTCTGATACACTGACACACTGACGATTCATATGGGACTATCTGTGGATGCATCTGTCACAATCAATCCTAGGCTTTCACGCCTATTGTACTCTGACTCCAGCACGGCTCTGGCAGTATATGTATTTTTATTTTATTGACGCACTGGCAACGTGCGGCTTCAATTTCCATGTGCTAACTTAGCCGACAGTGCTGCACCCGTTAGTTTAATTTGTTGATCACCATCTCCCGGTCGGGGGATCGAACCGTCATCCTGCAACTCCGCATAGCATCAGCAACCATCTAGTTTTGGAGATATATTACATGCAGTTGGAAAACATTCTTACAGAAACCTCAGGCCCGTTAGGAGGTGGCTGTTGTCAGAAGGTCATTACTCATAACTGACTGTATGTATGTATGTATGTATGTATGTATGTATGTATGTATGTTTGTATGTATGTATGTATGTATGTATGTAATATTGTAAACGCACCGGCTCAGAATTTTAAAAATTTTCAAAATTTAAAATATTTTTGCTTATTTTATCACCTGAGATTGTCAATTTTGTTTAAGAGATGCCATATGGCCTGATTAGTATACAATGATAAATCATTGATTGATGTTTTGAACACTTATTTGAGTTTCGCTTTTACCAAGATGTCGCGTAGATTAGGATTTTTCTTAAATGCAATTACCGGACGCTTGTTGAATGGTTGTTTTAAATTGTCCTGTAATTTGTGATACTCATCCTTTAGGATTTTCGCAATTTCAACATTTTTCCGATTGTATGTGAGAGTAAATGGGATAATCTCACGTTGATCAGAGAGGCCTGGGTCCGAATTTATGCCCCTTGGCCATTGTGTTTGGAGTTCTTTAATCCAAAATGATTCTCTCAGTTTTCTTTGTCTATCAGTTTCCTCTATTGTGTCTGAAAGAGGTAGCTGTTCGATAGGCATAATTTCAAAGTCACGAGTGACTAAATGATCAGGAAAATTAAAATGTTCAGCCACATGTGTGTCTTCCTCTAGTCTAATATCTGAAAGGTGTCTAGTTGCTCGGCATCTTAGTCGATTTTTCGTTTCGCCAACATACTGCTTTTGACACAATTTGCATGAAATTAAGTAAATGACATTTTCAGAATCGCAATCTAATTTCGACTGAATTTGAAATTTGCTTTTGTTTTGAAAGCTCATGAATGTACTCTGGGAGGGAAGAAATTTATCCAATTTACACCTTTTCTTTTCACATTTCCGAGATTCTCCATCACCAATAATCGGACGATTATGACAAATTTTGGTAGGCCGAGAATTTCTGGCATTATCCGGAATGATTTCCAAATTATGCAAAGTTTCAGACTTTATTTTACGCAGGAACCGAGAAGAGTACCCTCTCGGTTTGAGGGCTTTGAATAAGGTCGAACATGATGATTCAAAGTTTTTCTTATCACTCGAATTTCTATGAAAACGGATTATTTGTGATTTTACAAGTCCCTTGAAAGTATGCGGTGGATGGAATGATTTCTTGTGCAGTAGTTGATGCGAGTCGGTTGGCTTAAAATAAACTTTGTAGTCTAGGTAACCACTTGTTTCATACTTTATACCTTTGTATAAAGTTACATCCAGGAAATCTACGGACAGCTCATCAATTTGAGCTTTTAGCTTGATATTCGGATCATGATTATTCAGAATGGCCAGAAATTCGGTAAATGCTTCCTTACTATGTTGCCAGATCATAAAAATATCATCGAGGTACCTGCAGTAAATGAGCGGCTGATTTGGACAGTTTTCGAGTGCTTCCTTTTCCCACTCTGCCATGTAAAGGTTAGCGAAACCTGGGCTGAAACGCTTACCCATTGCACAGCCACAAATTTGTTGGAAAATTTCACCAGCAAATTCAAAGTCATTGCCCTTCAGACTAAGCTCTAATAACAGTAGCATCCCAATATACCAGTGCGGATGTACGAAGAAGCCACTAGTCCAAGTGACGTCACAGCACGTTCACCAAATACCAACCAGCGAGCTTACATTATTAACTTTCGCCAGCACCAAGCCAGTCGATATGAAAGCACTTTAATATATGCATCACGTAGCCTGATTACAATTTCGAACACGATTGGATTGGAAGACATTGCTACCTTATCTTCCAATTCAAATATGTAAGCTATTCAATAGTACGTTTTATTATGTTATGGAATCATGCTAAGTTATTTCTGAGATTTATCGTATTATTTCACTGTCAGAATAATCTGCCCGACGGTTTGCTGACCAACGTTAGGCTGTTTGGTCGACGGACGATAGCAAGAGACAGACTGGGACAACGGTCTGCAGTATCCCCTAGGCCACTTGAGCTAAGACAGGGCTATTTGTTTAGAAATGGGTTATTAATTAATATTAATAAGTAGTTGTATATTGTACTTTACTATTAGGTTATTTTACATTGTTGAATCCAATATTGATTGTTATTGTACTCGTCCACGTTGTGCTGAAATCCGCATTGGACGAGACGCCGTAGGCATATTGGACTCAACAATGTAAACAATGTAAAATGAACTATTTATTATGCATCTATTATAATTATCAGCAAATAAACACCAACAATCAAAAGAAATTTACTTTAATTTCAGTATCATGAGAAACATTTTCATGAGAAAACGTAGACTAGATAGCCATTCCTCTTGAGGTAAGGACGCTGACGACTAGCGTCTAAACAAACGAAAGTCATTTTCTGTTTTCCTTTTTGCATTTTCTGGCACATGCTGATCAACAAATCTATCGGTATCTCCTTCAAAAAGCATCTTGTAACTATTAATAACGAAAGCTTTTACTTGACGAACTTTATCAATGCAATAGAAGTTACTTCCTGTGACAACGCCATATGAAAAAATCAATGCCGAAAGAGCTATCGTTCTTTACCGTCCAATACGGCTTTTAAGCGGCGTCTAATAGGGATTTTACCGTACAATACGAGTCTTGCATCGTCCAATATAGAAAAATTATTGGACGGTCACGTGGTACAATTGGAAGCGGTTCATTGGATAAAAGCACGCAGGCGTATAATAAAAAAAGGTATTTACTGTTCTCAGCATATAGATTATATCGGCCATCGATCATAATATGCCAAAATGACACTTTTGTTTAAATAAGTATTTTTACCACCATGCTTCGACTACTTATAAATATCTGACCAGATGTGTCTGAAGTGAATTGTTATGAAAGGCGTAATGCAGAGTCGCAGCTACCGATACAATGCTTACGATTAACATCATGTTACCATTGAGGCTAGAGACTTATATAACCCATCAAATCTATAATATAATACGAAAATGTAGCATAGCAAATCAAAAAAAGATACTGTCAGTCCACTGAAGTCATAAACAAGCCATTATTTTACAACACAAATTTGGATTATAGAATGTATAATGAACAGTGCCCAGTCAAATTAGTTTCAATATATTCAACATGATATTTATTAAATAGTAAAGACATGCAATTCGTACAACAACGCACAGTTCAACTATGCGTTCGTGACGTTCTTATCTACGTCATTCATGACGTCATTGATTGGGATGTCGCTCTATATGACACGTAGTTGATTATGACGTGATATGCTGGATGGAAAGGTGGTTTTGTAGTTGGGTCTGTATTTTTAAACATGAATCACGGTGTCAACATCAGATTTAATGGATTGGAGGTGTTGGTCTTGTAGAGAATTCTCGGACGAGTGATAGTACTGCGGCGAGGTAGCAAGGGAATTGCACTGGCGATAGACCATCACCTTGTGGTGATCCAATCGATGATTCATACTGCGCAGAAAGCATTGACTTAACGTGGCAACTTGGTTTTGTGTTTGCCAGTAAGAGTCTCACCAGGCGTATTCCATGGCAGCTAGCTTGGTGGAGAAATTGAAGGGCATGTGGTCTCTTGATGGTATTCATATGTACGTGACATGTCGATTCCCCTCTTGTAGACGTCCCACTGCTTTGATACTAGTACTACTGATGTCAACATGCGTTATGCCCAGATTGTGTCAGCCCAGCTACACCCTCTTTTAAAACCACTCAGCCAGTTTCCAGTAAATTTGTCACTCTTATCTCAGATGCGAGACAAATGCCACATTTGATATAATTTTTGGATGCTATTCAAAAACACTATTATGTTTTAGGTTGGATAGAGGTCTAGGTGGGCTCTTTGGATGTGGGTGTGCGATGAGTGTACCTTCTCCCACAGTATCAATAGGGAGGTGTTACCAATGGTAGAGTTGATGACGTGTATTATTTGTGTCGAGAGGGTGTTATCTGTATATTAAGGAGTTTGTTATTAATGACATCAGGCCCGCACGTAACTTTTCTAACTTCTGCTTTTGTTATTGACAGTGACCAACCTTCACACGTGGGTAGACGTCTGTTTTCTGTGTCAGTAAACTGATCTTCAATTCATTCCTTGATTGTTTCATCCTGTGGTTGATCAGAGCAGAAGAAGTGCCCATCAGAGTTATGCAGAGCAAGTGGTTGTAGTGGGGTGCTGATTTATATTCTTAATGCTTTGCTTGCTCTAAACATTTTTTCGACATTCATCGGTAGACGGGATATTATTTATCAGGTCATCTGTTTCTTTGAGGGCGATGTCTTTCAATCGTTCACTAATTTGGTGCATGCTCTTATTGTGATTCTGTCTTAGTTGGTGTGCATTTCGACTGCCTATGATAAATGTGCAGTCCCAGTGTTTTCTGTTCTTAAGCCAGCCTTGTAACAAGTGGATCATCAACATAGGATTACTTTGTTGATATTCCTGCCTACACTGCTGTTGTTAGCAGATGATGTCTCCACACACTTTCTGACTTCTCTGCGTAATTTCTTTGCATTCATCTTTCACAGTATGTAGGTAATCTAATTAAAGATTGTTCTTGTGGTTTTAGTTTTATTGCCAGTTATGCGTCATGAGAATGTTGTTCCATTACAGCACTGGCAGGCTGTGTTTCTTACATATAACGCATATAGGCCGATAATAAGAGATGATCGTAGAAATATCTGATTCAATATATTTCACTCATAATTCTAGAACTCGGAAGACGAACCAGTGGCTATATTGGATATCCTTGACCAATGGTTTCTAACCACATGCATGTAATATGGCCGGCTATATAACGGTTAACGAAAACGTAGCCCAAGGGCTCGGGGGTCGATGCTCTAACTGTGTCAGAATTCTTCCGGCAAATTGGTTCACCATCAATCGTACACAGGTGGTCTAGCTGGACTTTTTCTAGAGTTGTTGGACCTGGTGCTAATATTCGAAGATTCTCAGGAATAGGACGGGCGGATTGTTCCATTGTCTCAGATTTTATTGCTGAAGATCACTCAAACAAGAAGGCTGGTTAATACTTTTAATGTGTCTAGATGAATAATGATTCTACGGGCAATATCTACACAATCTGCACCATTAATAGTCTGTCTGTCTGTCTGTCTGAATTTAACATTGAAAAAACCGCATTGGCACAGGAATTTAATTAAAAATTTCTTTACCTAAATTTGTCCTATCGAGACCAAGTTTAGATTTACTTAGAGTGGTCCCCCCTTGAGATTAGTTGGGGTAAAGTGAACTTATCAGTAGGTCGCTTTAACAGGTAAAGGCTGGGACTGATCCTACATTATAGAGAAATCACACACACGAATGCACACGCACGCACGCACGCACGCACGCACGCACGCACGCACGCACGCACGCACGCACGCACGCACGCACACATCTGAACGAATGCACGAATGCACGCAATAATACATGCACACAGTAATACATGCACGAATGCACGCAGTAATGTATGCATGGACGCATGCACGAACAGACGCACGAATGCATGCACGCACACACCCACGCACTAACGTACTCACGAATCAATGCACCCACACCCACATACACACGCGCACACATACACCCACGCCAGTATAGATGCACACACGTACGGATGTACGAGCACACACCCACACACATACACACATACGAACAAACGCCTGGACGCACGAACGCATGCACGAACGAACGAACGAACGAACGAACGAACGAACGAACGCACGCACGCACGCACGCACGCACGCACACACGCACGCACGCACGCACACACACACTTTTGCAGACACATAACTAAAAGATGTCCTACGGATATGATTTCATGTTTCCCCACCATTGATTTTGGTTGGGATTAGATTTATTTAAGAATAGGTAGCGAGGTATGAAACCTTGTCATTGTTACCAGGAACCATGAGGTCTAACTTTGATCTTACCAGCAAATCTTTCAGGTTTGGATTTCTATTGTAAGCTATTACTGGTCGTGCTTTGATCGGTTCCCTTAATTTAGATTGCAACTGTGAATATTCATCTTTCATGGTTTTCACTAATTCAACATTGCGTCTATTGTATATGAGTTGAAATGGGATAATTTTGTTCTTTTGTGATATTCCTGAATCTACATTTATTCCAAATGGTGCTTTTGTTTGGAGTGTTCTAATCCAATGGCCTTCTCGTATTTTGTGAAACGAACTCGTTTCTTCTTCACTATCGAAGGTCGGCATCTCTTCTATTGGCATGATTTCAAAATGATGCTCAACTGAATGATCAGGAAGTTGGAAATGTTGAGCAATTGGCATATCTGCTGAGGTGTTAATATCAGAAACGTGGCGTCTAGCACGCACTCTAAATGCATTTTTTGTTTCACCAACATACTGTTTCTGGCAAAGGGCACACTTGATCAAATAAACTACATTCTCAGAATCACAATGCATATTAGTTCGGATATGATATTCATTTTTAGTTTGAAAACTCAGGAATGTTTTTTGGTTTACAATATAGTTGTTTACTTTGCATCTATTTTTGTCGCATTTAGAAACTGATCCATTGCACATGATTGGTTTATTGTGTTTAATTTGGACAGGTTCAAACTCGGGTCCGCTGTGAGGTTTTAGATTTTCAAGCTCATTGATGGTGTCTGATTTGAGTAACAACCCAACAACGGTGCACAGGAGGAGAATTTGTCTTTGGGAGAGCCGGCCATGACTCTGTTACATCATCAACACCGGGTGCTGGTGTTGGTGATGTATACAGATCCGTCCGCCTGGAAGTGGTAGGTGAGGGTGTGAAGGTGGCTGGTGACCGTTGTCGTTTGTTAGTCATTGTTGAATGTGAACCTGAACCTGTACTCGGTGGGGCTGCCGGTGCTGGTACAGACATCACACTATTTTGCTCATCACTAGCTATTTCTGTAAAAAATTTCCTAAAATTTGTGATTGTCGTTGTGGCCAATTTATTTCCAAAATTTTGCCTACCCCATTTCAATGCTATGCCTTTGGCTCGGTGTAGATCAAGAATTACATTAGATTCGGCCACCTTTACCACTTTATCAAAAAAAATGTATTCAAAGGATCAAACATCGAGGTCAAAGGGTCACTTAGTGGATACCGGAATACACATTGTTGTGGATACCTCTGCAATGCAAAAATGTAGAATCACCAACTCAGCTAGAACCAAAATTTAATGTTAAGGCAAGAGTTCAAATATCCAGGTCACGGGGTCACTAAGTATATCGTGAAATACACATTTTCTGCCATTAATCGGTAACGCAAGTAGATGGAATCATAGTATAGGTGGCTAGAAGTTCGGTGTGTTTCGGGACAAAGCATCAACTATCAAGCTCACGAACTGCATACTGGGATACACATTTTTGGCCATAACGCCGGAACGCATGACGGTTGAATCACCAGATATAGGCCTTCATGCTATAAGAGTTTATGATTTATTTGAGTTTGACATCAACCGATCAACTATATAGGCCACGGCTGCAAATTCGTGAGTCAGTATCGAGTACATTCCAGTTGTATATGGTATTCTAGCGGTAACTACTTACCCCATAACGCGGTCGATTTTCAGCTCATGGTGGTGGTGGTTAGAAAGGCGTCCGGCCTTAAATTGTAAACAAAACCTCTATGCAAGTCGTGGAACGTTCAGGATCTTAGCTCGTATGAGCATATTTCTAGGTACTATCATACCGAAAAGGCGAAGTGGGTATTGCAGTCTGGTCTGTTTGTATGTACGCATGTGTGCGCTAGCGTGCGTACGTGCGCTGTGCGGGTAGTGTTGCACATAGCCTATAGACCTTTCCTTTAAGTAACTAGGGGCCTAACAAGTTTAACAATTTCTTTATTCTGTATAATAGTAATATATGAGTGTTATAATTGCTGTAGCATCTATCTATCTTGCAGGATTGGTGTATATGATGACGTATAAAAGTAAAAACTTCCTATACCAGGAAATAATCACCGGACATACGGAAGAAGATGAGACGAACCCGTGTGTCGACATTGTACAGAGAGAAGAGAAATTATTCTCCACAGATACAATGCTTTATCGTAAAGACAGTACATTAGATGTATATTTGCAGCACGCCATGTTGGGGTTGGCTATATAAGAATCCTAATTTGAACAGATTGGCAGAATATAGTGACGTCTAGGTTCTTCATCTTATAGAATGAAGGAAGCCAGTTTTAGCTATGTCCCGCCCATCTCCAGCTAGGCTCCACCCAGGCTTCGCCCGTGATGGGCTCGATCAATTCCTGCACTCCATGAATCTCAATAGCCAGAAGACTATACAGGTAAGCTGTTGCATATTTTGAAACTAATTTGAATGGGTGCTGCTAACACTCAGTCAAATTAGATTCAAAATGTTCAACAGAACATTTATTAAATAGTATAGACATACAATTCGTACTACAACGCTGAGTGTTCATGACCAACTTAGCTAGGTCATTCATGGCGTAATTATAACGTCAGCCTACACATGACGAAATTGCTTATGACATCATATGATTGATTGGGAGACTGGATTCACAAATCAGCATCTGACTAGCTGATGCGTTTCCAACCCTAAGACAGTACTACAAGTGCATTTGCAGAGGGACCCCAATTGTCAGCGCCTCCCCATACCCCTCCCCCTCCACCACCTCTCCCTACTCAACACGTGACACCAGAAAAACTATGTCTTAATTTTGGGGCACTGCGCAACTGCACATTAATGCAAAGATTATAAGACTGATGTGGCCAAATCCCACAGCCCTTTGACCTCAGGGGCCCTAGCAGCATGACGGTTGAAATGGGACTTCTCGCGATCCTAACGGCAGGTCCGAGGGCCAATGGGTAAGAATTTCAGAAACTTTGTCCATGCCCCCATTTGGCCTAAGTTCGGCCCAAACCTGATGGAGAACTCATGTAGGCATATGGAGTGAACTGCTTTAATACATTTGAGTCTAGAATTCGACCATACTAGCTTCCCGTGATTTTCGTGATTATTGCAGTGTATTCTCTTTTATTTGATTATTTCCGATTGAAAACTAATTCAGGTGATATGGAGTTTAATAATGTGCGATGGTCAATGTGACTGTGAGCATGTATAGACAATACCTATTTTCATGTTACAAAGTCTGATAATTTTATATTAGCATGACAGTGTTGTTAAAATTAAAATTAAACTATACGTCAAACCTTTAATGCTCTATTCACATATGTATTAAAAGCGTTAACATTCTGCAACAATAGCTGCCAAGCAATGATTAACTGCTTTAATCCAGACCAGCCATTAAGGAGACACACTTTCATGTGGCCACGCGTGACCGAATTTACCGGGACATTTCTCTCTGCGGCACTAGGTGTAAAGTGCCCCTACTATGGAATTAGCGCATAGTCAGAGCTCTAACAATTAACTGCATACAGCTTAGGATATATACACACTGAATTATCTGGACATTCACGCAGAGACACTAATATGATCTAAGTATTTATTAATTGTTTTGTCGTAACGTCATGCTAAGACAGTAACCCCTGTCGCTTAGTGAAATGTTGCTTTCTTGGTCATCGTGGTAACACTGTGTATAAATTTGCACAATTTTGATGCGAAGGAAAGGAATTGTTTAGCTGGAGTAGAAGGAGTATACCGTTTAAGAACTGAATTGATAGACTCTGGAAAAAGTTATTTTAAGTGTCAATAAGTCTTGTCTGTAATGCCACAGTATTGAAGTTTAAAGAAGTTGTTATTAAAGTTTGACCTTTTATTTTGAAATCACAAAGCTACTACCGACTTGCTCATCATATCTGCTAAGAAGAACACGACGGCAAAATAGTTAATCAAAACCCATCTTCAAAATTAGTTCAACCTGTTCTTTGCGATGGATATATCGATCTTTCACCGCGCAAGTTGAATATTTTGAAACTAATTTGAATCAGTTAATATATTCAGAAGCTTACCCGTGTGGCTATCTTGGAACTAAAATGCTCTTGGAAACTGATTATCAAAATAGGAATTAATTCTTTAATTGGTGTACGGTATGTAAACGTGTGTGCAAGCGTACGTGCCAATGTGTTGCTTTGTGAGGTAGAGTGTAAGTTTGTCTGCGTGGTTGAGAGAAACTGTCTAATAATAATAATAATAATAATAATAATAATAATAATAATAATAATAATAATAATAATAATAATAATAATAATGATAATAATAAAAATAATAATAATAATAATAATAATAATAATAATAATAATAATTACTGTCATATGTCGGAATTTAAACTAATAGTCTGTCAGAATTTCTTTGTGTGTACATAGATGTATAAATTTGTATGTGTGTTAATGAGGGCCTCTGTTAGATCAGGCCGTGTACTTGAAGATTTACCCTCAATAAATATCGATTATTATTAATCAATGTCAGTGCTTGTTTAAAATAATTTTTTGTAAGTTCAAACTCTTGCTATCAGGTGTGTATCAATACGGGCCGTGGTAGTGTGGTGGGGGGTGAGGGTGGGAGGGACGGAGGGGGGGGGGGGTTGTGGGGCGGGTGGGGGCACTTTGACCAGCAAAACCTCAGCTAATGCACAAGTACGATCTGCCTTAATGCTGTTCGAATATTAGGCCTACTACAGGTGCAGTTATATTAATTACGATTCATAGACATATGTTTAACCCCAAGGGCATAATTAAATATAAGAACTGGCGATTTCTTGGGTTCATTTGAGATACAGCTGGATGGAAATGTAATGTCGGCCTAAGTATCCTCTACACAGTGTCCAGGGGAAGAAACGGTAGTGATATCAGGTCGAAAATTCGCATGTGGTTTCTGGTGAGGCATCTATTGTCCACACAGACTAATGATGTCCGTCTCGTACAGGCATTCGACTTATTGTTGACCATCCGCGCGTGCGCTATGCCCACATAATACTTCTAGGACACTGTAGGGCACAGACAGAACACTATGGCTCACTGCACGTTTAGATGTCAGGTAATGATGGTTACATGCGACTGCAGGGGAACGAAAACAAACTGAGCCTGCGTTATCATGGAAACAAGAACGATCTCAAAATAGTCTCCAGTATAGTATCATAATAAAATAATTTGTTCTATGAGGCTCAATTTCGAAATTCAAAACTCGACATCGGAATTCAAAACTCGACTTCGAAACTTAAATCTTAAATCAGCCAATCAGACTTTACGTGTGTACAGTCTGAAATGCTCATGCCGATGAAAGGCATACTTCACAAGTAGTGAATTCCAGGAAATATATCACACATGAGCAAGGCTAGCTACAACTATTGCGTATGTGTATAGGGGACACAATGTATACCAGGGTAATGGTCAACATGTACTCTATAGTACTGATTAGCTTTGCACTGCACATGCGTATTGATCCACCTATCACCTATCAGACTTCGAAAAATCGAGAATTTTTGCTTTGAGTAATTATAAATTAGCGGTCATAAATCAAATTCCACTGCAACTACTGCGGGAGTGGTATGTCAGAGTTGCCCCATCCCCATGCCGTACATCTTAGAGCCACTGGCAATACAACTCCAATTGCCGGTCTCCCACTGCAGGCGGTAAATCAAGTGATTTGCCATTGTCGCCCACGTCGCATGCCGGAGTTCAGAGTCATAATCTTTAGAGCCACCACGAGGAATGGCATCTAAACTCCCGTTGCGGATGCCACTTGTCCAGGAGAATCTCCGGAAGACATCGGCCAGCGGACAGCTGGGCTATACAACTGAGCTGGGGCCCCAAGTTCCAAGGCTGGGTCTCAGGCTGGCCAACGAGTCTACAACAAAATAGCATACGTTTCACACATACCGCAGCTCACTGCTGGCCCGACCCCCCTCCTTCCCACCCACTGAACCACACCCATCTACTCAAACTGTTCCATTTAGAACTTGATAATACACAAATGAAGCCGGCCACGATGTGGGGCATGCTGTTTCATCTGTTTGGTGCAACGATGCGCTCTCCACGACTTCATGTCTGGCATGATGAGAACGACCAGGAACTAAAACGTGCGTGCTCTAGACAGTGAATCCTGCATGTAGAAAGAGAGCACAAGCAGGTCCAGACCACAGCTAACCAGCGGCTAGAGTTGACATTACAACGAGTTGTCTCGGAGTGTGTAGCGGTAGCAGTCCTGGTTCAGAATGGAGGAGTGATCCAGGAGGTAGGTGAGTTAGATGCCTTCAAACTTGTGGTTGCTATGACCAATGTTCTCGTCAAGGTATGCGATCGGGCTGTTTGCTGTCTCTATTGACAGACAGCGAAGTCATATGCCTACTACGTCTATCCAGTGGCCACGAGGATCTCGAGATGGTCAGTAGCACCTCGCAGGTAGGGATATCCCATCTAACCATGGCAACCAGTTCAGCTTTTATGTTGGGAACTTGCTCGGCGAGTGAGTAGGCACTCGCTCAGTGGGCGTGACAGTGCTGTACTTCGGCTATGCCAAGGTTTGTGTATCGCACACTGCTGGTATTCAGTTTGAGCACACGTAGAGCACGATTCCTGCCGTCACATCACCACTGACAGCCACCACTACTACGACCTCGGCCATCTTCTGTACTGCCGATGCCACACAGGCGAGTGTGGGCTCAGAGAGTTTTGCAGTTTAATAGGATTCATCGAGACACTTATCTACCTCTTTGATGTTCTGGCTGGCCTAAGCGTTTTGTTACCAGCGGCGTGCCTCCATTTAGTACAAAAGTTCGAGCACCTTGCTGTCCTCAAACTTCTCTTTAGACAGCTTCTCCATCGCCCAGTTATGACGTTTTCGCTCTACCTCTGCCGCCTTATGAGACAATGACACCCATGTGCAATGCCTGATCTGCTTCTGCTCGGAAGAGACGCTAGGAAAATATGACCCTCACATCTGAGCTTGCGTTCTCTTCGATCTGCATGCCCTTACTTCCTTAGTCGAGAGACTTTGTCAAACCCCTGCTCCTAGGACCATCTGTATCAACTGATAATGCTAGCCTAGTGTCACAATCGATGCTGTTAGGAATAGCGTGATCATCTCCATGTCATTGTAATCTCTGACCGCCAAGGACTAAGTCACCACATGATGTTGTGCCTTAGTAATATACCTACCATGGCTGTTTCGAAGCCAACAGCGTGCACAATAACAAAACCTAGACCCTGTGTGTTCTGGGAAAGACTGTGACGAACGTTTGCCTTCTCTACACGAACTTTGTGAACTGTGTTAAATCTTAAATATAGTACCACGCGCAGCTTTCAATTTTTTGCAGATTTAACACTGTAAGATATTTTTACAGTCGGTGCTCATCACCGAGTGAAGTCTCAATTTCTTCTTCTTCTATTGCAACTTACTACCGTTCTGAAATTTACTCGAAGAGATCGCCTGTCTTTACCGCCAAATTTCACACTCCACTCGATGTGAAGACATATATTGGCGTCGTACGCAGTGCCGTTTGTGGAAATCTAGCAGGATGCCCACCTTAGCTGCCAAATTTGCGCGTGGCATCATCCGTGCTTTGCACAGAGTGAAGAAATATAATAGCACTGCTAAATTCGGGCCCACCGCACCGCACTTGGAACTTTTCCTAAACGAAAGTTGCCGGCAGACATCTTTCCCGTCCTCGGAGTAGCACCTGTCTAGGATAGCGACAACCGCTGTGTGTCACAGGCACTGCGATCCGAGCTGTTCTAGCAGACCTAGAGCCTCCTTGGTTAAGGAAAGCGAACCTCCAGTTCAACGTGTTCCTCAGCTCGCCTTTTTACACTCCTATTTCTGTACCACGTTCAGAACGACCTTAATGTCACGACTTCACTTGCGCTGCTAGGACTTTTCCCTACGGACGTATTCGCTTAAGGCACTGCACTCCTTCAGACACATTTAGCTGCTTAGAAAATACCACACAACAGCCACTAGTGTGCTTTAGATGCACCCCTGAAGGAATTTCAGCATAGTACTATCTTCTCCGTCTACTAACGACTCCTTTTACTTTACGACCACTTGGCCGGCGGTCAGGCTAAACTTGCTTAGTTACTCGATTCTGTGGTTATTGCCCATCGATTTGGCGACTGAAACAGAGAACTGTCAGGTCATCCGGAATCCTGTTCGAGCCGATGATACTATTCTCAGACAGCTGTCGCCTTAGACTGTTGTGGCACCAAGACTCGAAAGGAATTCCTTAAACTCTTCCTCTGTGTTACACGAGTCGGCTGCATCATCTGAAACTCGGCAAAGTCGTCCTTGGACCCTTTCAAGAGTTTCTTGACGCCGCTCAGGACGATCTTCATCTCCGAGAGGAAGATTCGCCCGATTTAGCGAGAGTAGACGTTCTTACATAATCTAATCCTTAGCGTCCTTCTGCAGCCATTAGAGGCCATAACCGCCGCATCACGTGGGATCCCCTAAAAAGTTAAACTTAGGCACACCCAGAAAGACTGCCTCTATAGCTACCACCATGAACTCCACCACAGCCATCACCGCAGCTACCGCTGCAGGAATTACCACCATCACGGACACGCAACCACTGCAAACGCTGCCACCGATGCTACTGCCATTACGAACGCCACCACGGATCCGAGAATTTCCGTCTTTCAAAGTACTCCAATCTCATTGGACAGTGACACAGTAACAATCGTTACTTCTTCTCTTCTTCTTTTCGATCGCTGGTATCACACTTGGACAGCCGTTCTCAAGATGAAATCTGTGGTTTTCTGCAGTTCTTCCACAGGTCCATACAGCTTTTCAAGAAAAGAGGTTAGTAACAATCGTTACTAATATCGCACCTCCGGATATCTCCAGCATCCGCTGATGTATCATCCCAGCTTACCAACTGCTTGCGACAACGACACCCACACACAAAACCCTCATCTACACCAACCCACACCCACGGCACCACCAGTCTCGCCACCGTTTTTGGGGATGGGGGTGGGGATACAGTCGACGAATGGCGGTCGCCCGCCCTCAATAATTTTTGTCTTCACATAATTCCGCTAGATCGACCAAACTGGTTTGGATATGTGCTATATATACATACATACACACATACACACATACATATATACAGACATATACATATGCATATACACATACACATACATATACATATATACATAAAAAATCTATTGACGGTGATCAACAAATTAAACTAATGAGTGCATGACTGTCGGCTAAGTTAGCACATGGAAATGGAAGCCGCACGTTGCCAGTGCGTCAATAAAATAAAAATACATATACTGCCAGAGCCGTGCTGGAGTCAGAGTACAATAGGCGTAAAAGCCTAGGATTGAATTGTGGCAGGTGCATCCACAGATAGTCCCATATGAATCATCAGTGTGTCAGTATATCAGACATGTGAAACTTGGTCGGCCAATCCTTGACTTTTTAGTCTTGGTGCGGTGGTCCAGTGGAAAGATGCCTGGTTGCTGATGCTATGCGGAGTTGCAGAATGGCGGTTCGATCCCCCGACCAGGAGATGGTGATCAACAAATTAAACTAATGGGTGCATGACTGTCGGCTAAGTTAGCACATGGAAATTGAAGCCGCACGTTGCCAGTGCGTCAATAAAATAAAAATACATATACTGCCAGAGCCGTGCTGGAGTTAGAGTACAATAGGCGTAAAAGCCTAGGATTGAATTGTGGCAGGTGCATCCACAGATAGTCCCATGTGAATCGTCAGTGTGTCAGTATATCAGACATGTGAAAGCTGGTCGGCCAATCCTTGACTTTTTAGTCTTGGTGCGGTGGTCCAGTGGAAAGATGCCTGGTTGCTGATGCTATGCGGAGTTGCAGAATGGCGGTTCGATCCCCCGACCGGGAGATGGTGATCAACAAATTAAACTAATGGGTGCATGACTGTCGGCTAAGTTAGCACATGGAAATTGAAGCCGCACGTTGCCAGTGCGTCAATAAAATAAAAATACATATACTGCCAGAGCCGTGCTGGAGTCAGAGTACAATAGGCGTAAAAGCCTAGGATTGAATTGTGGCGGGTGCATCCACAGATAGTCCCATATGAATCATCAGTGTGTCAGTATATCAGACATGTGAAACCTGGTCGGCCAATCCTTGACTTTTTAGTCTTGGTGGGTGGTCCAGTGGAAAGATGCCTGGTTGCTGATGCTATGCGGAGTTGCAGAATGGCGGTTCGATCCCCCGACCGGGAGATGGTGATCAACAAATTAACATAATGGGTGCATGACTGTCGGCTAAGTTAGCACATGGAAATGGAAGCCGCACGTTGTCAGTGCGTCAATAAAATAAAAATACATATACTGCCAGAGCCGTGCTGGAGTCAGAGTACAATTGGCGTAAAAGCCTAGGATTGAATTGTGGCAGGTGCATCCACAGATAGTCCCATATGAATCGTCAGTGTGTCAGTATATCAGACATGTGAAAGCTGGTCGGCCAATCCTTGAATTTTTAGTCTTGGTGCGGTGGTCCAGTGGAAAGATGCCTGGTTGCTGATGATATGCGGAGTTGCAGAATGGCGGTTTGATCACCCGACCGGGAGATGGTGATCAACAAATTAAACTAATGGGTGCATGACTGTCGGCTAAGTTAGCACATGGAAATTGAACCTAAGTCACTAGATTGATATATTTTCCAGACCTGTATGTTGAATATTTTGAAACTAATTTGACTGGAAGCCATTGCTGTCATGCAGCAATGATTTCCAATCAAATTAGTTTCAAAATTATTCAACATTATATATGACAATAAGATATAAGACATAACAAAATTGAAATTCTATATATGCTATCAATGGCCTTGTACTAACTGAACCTAAAGTCACTAGATTGATATAATTTGCATACCTGTATGTTAAGTAGGCCATAATTTTAATTTTAAAGATATGTTTCTATATATGCTTTGAATAGCCTTGAACTGACTGAACCTAAGTCACCAGATTGATATATTTTCCAGACCTGTATGTTGAATATTTTGAAACTAATTTGACTGGAAGCCATTGCTGCCATGCAGCAATGATTTCCAATCAAATTAGTTTCAAAATATTCAACATTATATATGACAATAAGATATAAGACATAACTAAAATGAAATTCTATATATGATGTCAATAGCCTTGTACTAACTGAACCTAAAGTCACTAGATTGATATAATTTCCATACCTGTATGTTAAATAGGCCAAGAATTTAAAGATACGTTCTATATATGCTTTCAATAGCCTTGAACTGACTGAACCTAAGTCACTAGAATGATATATTTTCCAAACTTGTATGTTTAATTTATTATTATTATTTTTAAAACTAATTTGAATAGAAACCATTGCTGCCAAATACAACATTGATTTCCAGTCAAATTAATTTCAATATATTCAATAAAATTTAAACTGATTGGAACTTATTCACTAGAATGATATCATCTCCTTACCTGTATAAGTGCTAGCTTTATACAATGTGCAATGACAAATTATTCCATACATAACCCACGTCTTTCCTTGATACCTCGCTACACTATTGCAAGGGAGATAACCCACTTTAATAGTCTAGGTCACTCTTCTCCCGCTACACTATTATAAGAGAGACAACCTAATTTCTATTATGAGGTCATTAGCGTGAGATTATAAACAAACATGCGCGTTCCAAGTTAATGTCGTCTGATGTGTATTATTTACAATTTTTTCCATCTGTAGGATCAATTAAGCGTGAATTTGAGTATTGGTTAGCTTTATGATTAATGATTCTTTCAAGTCTGTTACATAGCAATTTAAATAACAAGTTTCAGGCGTGAGTCTAGACCCTAGCATTGGGAACTAGCATATAAACGCCTTAAATATTACAACACACACACACACAATAACACGTTTGATACTTAATTATTTTTGTTTTTACAACATCTGGCAAACAAATTAAAAAGTATTGTGTGCCAATCCACAATTTTATTTGGTAGCAAGTGTGATTGTTATTATTGTTTAACAACGGTCTGATATTCACATTGGAGTATATTCCATGCCAACTCAATTTTCAGTAAGTATTCTATAATTATTCATCCGTCATCAATATGTACGGTTTAAATTTTTTGGTCTTTAGAAAATCTATTACTACAATTATTTAAAAAATATTTTGACCTAATTTTACTATCTTTGACAATAACCGTTCCGTATTATTTAGCCTTTATTTCATTTTCTGACTTACTATTTTACCGCTATGAATCACATATAAACTCATATAAGATAAAAAGTTATCAGATTTTCAATATTTGACGTCATACAGTACAGTATGAAATTGAATTTTAATATTTCCAATATGAAGACGAATGTTCTCTGATACAAAGTTTTCTGTTGAATAAATTGATTATATTTGGATTGGAGTATATTGTAGTAATAACTCCCTAGATTTTTTATTTTATTTTCATAAAGTTAAGGTCAAAATATTCAATGGTGCATTTTATGTTATTTGGGATCATTTGTTATTTTATTTCTGAACTGTACTATAACTTAGGAAATTTCTAAAGTGTATATATAAGATATTTTTAACATAAGAAATATTATTTATTTACTTTATCTAATTATTTTTTACGATTTTGTATATATAGAACATACATTCAAACAAATAATTAAAACTAATATTTAATAGACATATATACAAATAATTTATAAATTTCTTTATAAAGCGATAGATTTAATAGATAGGTAGATAGAAAAGATGGAAGTGGCTGTATCGGCTCCTCGGTGAGGTTTTTATGGGATCCCAATAATAACTGTCGCCCAGAAATACAGCTCAGGAATTTAAAGGGGGGAGGCTTGAAGAAGCCTTTTACTAAATTTACCAAAATGGTAGGCATAAAATTATGCCTCAGATCAAATTACTTTTCAGCTTTATGGCCATATATTAATATTCAAGGAGTTGCTTTTGATGACTTAGATATTGTGGAGCCTTTGGACAATTCTGTTCTATCATCTTTTACAAAAAATTGATACATATATATATATATATATATATATATATATATATATATATATATATATATATATATATATATATATATATATATATATATATATATATGCATCTTGTTTTACCACAATTTGCATTTGTATGTATGTATGATTTTCTCTGGCCATTAGTCGGTTGATCAACCAATAAACTATTTTAACTCAGATTAAAGCCTATTTTAACTTAAACTTTAACCAAACAGATTTATACATAATTTAACTTAAGCTTTAACTCAAACGAAAAACAAACGAAAAATTAACCCTTTCACCGTCAAATTCCACAATAACATTTCTTCACATTGTAATAATTACTCTACTGTTATTTTAAAACTACCTTACTGTATACTGTTGCTACCAAAGGTAACAAACAACTGCTTACAGTCAAATTAATTTTAAAATAAGACTTCTAGTTCAGTCACTCCGGAATTAAGATGTGAAGAATCTATTTGTGAATGGGTTAAGTATAAATAAAAATTAAATATAAATAAAATTTTCTTTTAAGCTAAACTGACAAGTTTTCTTTCTTGGTTAATGTTGACAAAATATTGACTATTAAATTATAAATACATATGTGTATATTTGTTGATTAATTTATTGTTATATATATATATATATATATATATATATATATATATATATATATATATATATATATATATATATATATATATATATATTATTTGTATTAATTTTCTTTTTCAATATGATATGAATCATTATGACTTTGTCAGTCATATTCAACAATTTATGACTTGGTCATTCATATTCAACAATCTTTGACCTGTAATGACTGATAACAAAAGATTGACTTTCGTTCGCATAGCTTGTGGTATAAATGTTAATATATTATTTAAGCTTAATATATATGATATATATGCATGTCTCTTTTTATCATATCTCACTGTTAATTAAAAATTTTCAGAATGTGTCGCTGTTGACCATTGTGCTAATGTAGAAATCTCCCAACCATCCAACGCAGGATACACTTATATGTAGAGTATGTATTGGTATATAACTATCTATACCTTCCATTGCCATAGTTTGTTTAACAAGTTTTGTTGAAGTATTTTCCTGCATATATGTTGATTTTTTAAATTAGTATGACCGTCAGTCATTGTTACTGTAAGTAACAATGATTTTCAGTAATACTGGTGTAAAAAAATTTCTACACATGCTTAATGCTAGGTTTACTTATGCAAAAAGGTATTTACCTTACTTTTATGACAATATATAAGATATATACACCTGTGCAAAAGTTAAGCACCAGCAAAAACAATAGAACGTAGAAACATGATGGTACAACTAGGCTGCCATACTTTTTGTCCCCGCGTTAGCTGACATAATTCCAAGTACGAAATGCACATGCATGCATGACTTCACGCCGCTTGATGTCCATGCGTGGCGGGAAACAGCACACGCGTCCAGTTATGTAAAAGTCCAGTTTGAGGTGTAGAACATTACATACAGATTTAGGCGACAAGATTAGAAATTTTGTGTTCATGACCGTGGTTTATTTGTACAGAGAGAATTAGCTCTTGATTGTGAACTGCTATGGCAAGACGAAGGTTAAGTGATCATGTGAAATGGCAAATCATAGGCATGCATACCACTGGTATGTCATGCAGAGAGATTGGCAGACAGCTGAACATTAACCATACTGTAATCAGTCGTTTGATTGCAAAACATGGGCAAACTAACGAGGTGAAGGACAGGCCTAGATCTGGAAGACCGAAGAAGACTACTGCCCGTGATGATCGAGCCCTAGTACGCCTTGTTAGGAGATCTCCATTCACCAACAGCAGAGTGCTCAGCCAGCAATGGGAAACGCGCAATAGCGTGTCAATGTCTACCGTCAAAAGGAGACTGTATGCTGCTGGCATGAAATCTAGGAGACCTGTCAGACGTCCTCTCCTCACTGCACACCACAAAGAGGAGCGTCTGAGGTGGTGCAACGAAAGAAGACACTGGAACATGAGATCCTGGAGACGGGTACACTGGTCCGATGAAAGTCGGTTCCTGCTTCATGCCACAGATGGTCGAACTCGTGTATGGAGGTCCAGACGCACGGCGTACGACCAACGTAACATCATGGAAGAACTTCCATTTGGTGGAGGTTCCGTTATGATATGGGGGTGCATCTCATTTGATTGTAAGCTGGATCTGTTGACTGTACCTGGAACACTAAATGGACACAGATATCAAGATTCCATACTGGATAGAGTTGTGGTCCCTCATTTTGTAAATCATGCACCTGGAACCCACCCTATATTCATGGATGACAACGCCCGACCACATCGTGCTAGAGCTGTGCATGAATACCTCCGCCAGAATGCCATCGAAACCCTACCATGGCCAGCAAGGAGCCCTATTATGAACCCTATTGAGCATATCTGGGAGATTCTGGGAAACATGGTGAGAAGGAGGGATCCTTCTGTGCAGAACCTACAGGAATTAACAGACGCACTCCATCTTGAATGGCAACGAATACCACAATGGCGTATCAGTCGGTTGGTGACCAGCATGAGACGTCGTGTCCAGGCCGTCATCCAGGCACAAGGTGGATATACCCGGTATTAATAATGACAGTCTCAAACTCGTGCACAGATGTTAAGCTTCGTTTTCAGACACCATTAATGACAATCTAGCCACGTGTGTCAACTGTAGGGCAATAGTTGTCAGTTGTGTCAACATAACCATATTCATGCCTCGTTTTCAAGTTCAAACAAAAACATACAGTGTTTCCCCACCATCATAATCAGCATTCCTCTAGTTGCATTATTACCTCTTGCACTAAGATGGAAGGGTACATAAATGTTTATGCTATTGCTTTCTTCATAGCACATGAATATACCCTCGCATGTGCGTAAAAATAGGGCGGTGCATAACTTTTGCACAGGTGTCTCATGCTGGTCACCAACTGACTGATACGCCATTGTGGTATTCGTTGCCATTCAAGGTGGAGTGCGTCTGTTAATTCCTGTAGGTTCTGCACAGGAGGATCCCTCCTTCTCACCATGTTTCCCAGAATGTCCCAGATATGCTCAATAGGGTTCATGTCAGGGCTCCTTGCTGGCCATGGTAGGGTTTCGATGGCATTCTGGCGGAGGTATTCATGCACAGCTCTAGCACGATGTGGTCTGGCGTTGTCATCCATGACTATAGGGTGGGTTCCAGGTGCATGATTTACAAAATGAGGGACCACAACTCTATCCAGTATGGAATCTTGATATCTTTGTCCATTTAGTGTTCCAGGTACAGTCAACAGATCCAGCTTACAATCAAATGAGATGCACCCCCATATCATAACGGAACCTCCACCAAATGGAACTTCTTCCATGATGTTACGTTGGTCGTACGCCGTGCGTCTGGACCTCCATACACGAGTTCGACCATCTGTGGCATGAAGCAGGAACCGACTTTCATCGGACCAGTGTACCCGTCTCCAGGATCTCATGTTCCAGTGTCTTCTTTCGTTGCACCACCTCAGAGGCTCCTCTTTGTGGTGTGCAGTGAGGAGAGGACGTCTGACAGGTCTCCTAGCTTTCATGCCAGCAGCATACAGTCTCCTTTTGACGGTAGACATTGACACTCTATTGCGCGTTTCCCATTGCTGGCTGAGTACTCTGCTGTTGGTGAATGGAGATCTCCTAACAAGGCGTACTAGGGCTCGATCATCACGGGCAGTAGTCTTCTTCGGTCTTCCAGATCTAGGCCTGTCCTTCACCTCGTTAGTTTGCCCATGTTTTGCAATCAAACGACTGATTACAGTATGGTTAATGTTCAGCTGTCTGCCAATCTCTCTGCATGACATACCAGTGGTATGCATGCCTATGATTTGCCATTTCACACGATCACTTAACCTTCGTCTTGCCATAGCGGTTCACAATCAAGAGCTAATTCTCTCTGTACAAATAAACCACGGTCATGAACACAAAATTCCTAATCTTGTCGCCTAAATCTGTATGTAATGTTCTACACCTCAAACTGGACTTTTACATAACTGAACACGTGTGCTGTTTCCCGCCACGCACGGACATCAAGCGGCGTGAAGTCATGCATGCATGTGCATTTCGTACTTGGAATTATGTCAGCTAATGCGGGGACAAAAAGTATGGCAGCCTAGTTGTACCATCATGTTTCTACGTTCTATTTTTTTGCTGGTGCTTAACTTTTGCACAGGTGTATACATCAAAAATCTATCCTTCAAAATGTTACACAAAATGATACAGATGGGATTTGAAACGTTACAACATTACATTAGTTCCATACTCGGCAAACTAAGGAAATTTGTAATCATCATGCTGATGTTTTAAAACCATTCTATGGCGAAGTAGACAAAAACCGGTCTCTTCAGTGGTATTGACGAATGTTAATTTCAATTTGGAGGCCAAGAGAAGACCATCTTTGAAAATGTATCAGTTGACTGCATCGAAAACCGAGCCAGCCACTCCAGTTATGGGCAAATGGGCACTCAATCAGCAAATATGTTGATATTCTTTAACAAATCCTGTCATTAAAGGGTTAATAGTCAGATTTTCATTTTCAACTAATATTAATTTAAACTCTTCTGGTACTTCAATACGGGATCTATGGTGTTCATAAATTAAAAATTATACAGTTCATAGGGGATAATTCTACTAATTTGGTTACACATCATGTATATTTAAACCTTTCAATCTTCCATTTCTTCATCAACCGAAAAAGTTCTCCTTGAAGGAAAATTAGCATACTGGCGCTTTCAATGAAACTAACTTGTTCATGTTATCATGGCCCAGTACCTTAGCAAATCTATATTTCCAAATTGTCCAAACCGCCATTGTAACAAGACAAATTAGGACATCTTGCAGGCTGTTTTTAAGATGCATTTGTACATTTTTTAAATCTCTAAAAAAAATAATATTAGCTGTCAATTTCACGTGACTGATCCCGAAATCCTTTAAAACTGTTTCTACGTGATTCCAGAACTCAAGAATGACTGAGCATTTAAGGAATAAGTACTCGATTGTTTCCTCTTGCAATTCACAAAGAGGCCATCGATTACTGGTTGTGACGTTACATTTTTGTAATAGATGGTCAACCCAAAGTCTGTGATGGAGAAGTCGCCAAGCTACATCCTTTGCTTTATATGGTATAGAGGGCAGATGTACATTTTTCCAGACAGTTTTCCATTCAAAGGGTTTATAACATGTGTCATTCCAAACAGCAACAGCTTTTGGTGTTTTAGCATGGTGTTGTATCAGAACTGTATACCAGTCATGGGAACTCATATGGCATTTGAATGCATTTTCATCGTAAATCAAGATGGGTGGACTTTTTTCCTGTTTGCTAGTGGAATTTTGTAATTTAAACCAATCCAGATGAACTGCCGTCCTAATCTGAATTAATAATCTCTGAGCGTCGATGGTTCTCAGCTTACATTTCTCTGATAAGATCTACCTGGAAACCTACGCTCGGGAATCAGGTGTAATCACATCTGCTAAGTGCTGACTCCCTTTAGTTGCTAATGATGGGAAATAAAGAGCTCTATTGGACACGGTAATATTATCATTTCCCCACAATTGTTATTTTAAAGCCTCTCCCCATGCCAATGGCGATGGAGACGTTTTAGAAAACATACTTAATGCACTGCGTAAGTCTTGATATCTCCCAGGAATCCTCCGAATATTTGGTGGTGGCGTATTTGAAAAGAAGATACTTGCAACTGAAAACGGCCCTATGTAACTTTGGAGTAACTTGCGTGAAACGGTTGTCCAAGGCGAATCTTCTTAAAGTATAAAGAAATTTCAGTTTTAAAGATGCACATTTTGTTGGTATGTGAACTAAATCTAACCCGCCATTTTGTTTTTTGTTCACACACACAGCATTTGATACGAGGTTAGTTTTATCTTTCCGTAAATATGCAAGAATTAATTTACTAATTTCAGTTTCTACATATTTCGGCATATGTACAACTGAGGCTGTATACCACATCCCGGACATTGCCAAATTATTAATGACAAAGTTTCTTCCAAAAATTGACAAATGACGCCGCCTCCAACCTGCAAGAATATGTTTCACTTTAGAAAGGCGATCTGTCCAGTTCATTGAGGGATCCATTTTCCTATTGAGGTAAATTCCCAACACTTTAATATTGTTGTCTGACCACTTTATTCCCATGACGTCATCATTTCGGAAATTCCACTCACCAAGAAACAAACCAACGGATTTATCCTTATTTATTTTTAGGCCAAATGCTTTCTTAAATTCAACCAAATGTCCTTTCTAGGCGACTAAGATCATAATTATCTCCTATGAATACCGTAGTATCATCAGCATATTGTGAAACCTTCAAGGGTCTTACAATACCTGGTATGGCAATTCCTTTGAATGTTTTATCTTCACGTATTGCTATCCCAAATGACTCCATGGCAAGCACATGTAACAAGGGTGACAATGAACATCCTTGTCGAATGCCACGCTTCAAAATTACAGGGTCAGTTAAATGATTATTGACCAAATATCAACTACTTATATTAGTATACAATATCTTGACCCATTTAAAAAAGTTTTCCCCTAAGTCAATACAACGTAAAGACTTAAAAAAGAAAATCCCACTCTAGACGATCAAATGCCTTTTCATTATCAAGACTAATGTTTGCTGCTGGAATTTGGTCTTTCTCCACTAAATTAATTAAATCCTGTATAAGAAAGACGTTGGTTAAAATGCTTCTGCCTGGAATACTACTGGTCTGATCAGCGTCAATCACTTCCTCCAAAACTCTGCTTAGTTTTAGTGACAGAGCTCCTGAAATTATTTTATAATCCACACACAGCAGAGATATTGGTCGGTAATTTCTCAAATCTTCCCTTCCACCTTTCTTATAAAGTATTCGAATGTATGCCTGAGACATGGAAGGTGGAAGGTTGCCAATTTCCAAAATTCCATGTACGACCTGCAGCAATCATGGCCCTAGTATACTCCAAAATGTGCTATCCAATTCTGCTGTAAGGCCATCACATCCAGGAGTTTTGCCTATTTTCATACCATGTAAGGATTCAGTTAAATCTTTTAATGTTAAACATTGATCACACATTACACGGCATAAATCAGGTAACGTTTTCTTGATGTTACCTAAAACATGTGCAGCTGCTGCAGCATCACATCTTCAGACGAATAGAGACGTTGATAAAAAATTATGAACAGCTCTTGTTATATCAGCTGTTGAATCAAGATTTACACCATCATTTGATTTTACACGTCTAATAATCTTTCCTATGCCCCTATCCTTTTCCAAACTGCAGAAAATCTTTATGGGGTTTTCACCCCCAGCCTGCATCTGAGCTCGTGACCGAATTTTGGCACCTTCAAACATATACTTATCTAACTCTTTTATTTTGTTCTTTGTTTGAATTAAAAGGTCGCTATAGCCTTCCTCTCCGTTATTTACTTTATTGGAGGTTCGTAATAAAAGTTTATCCAAGGCTTTCCTGTGCCTTCGTCTATCTCGTGCTAATTTATTAGCATACTGCCGTGAAATATGAACCAGATTATTTTTACCCTTCTCCCATCATTGAATCAAATTTTCATATGAGTCCTTTTTCCCAGGCCAATAATGCCAAAAGTGTTGGATACGCTGAGAATATTTAACATCATGAAGGAATGAATTATTAAATTTCCAATATCCATTCCCTTGCTTAATCCAGTCAGCGTTATCTAAGGTAATACACATCATGTTGTGATCCGGGAATGCTACAGGCACAGTTTTTGTCTGAGTTACTTTGCATTTAAACGACTCCTGCAAATAAATCGTGTATATTCTTGACCCAACATGCCCATCACGCGGATACCACGTGAACTGTTTTCTATCAGGATTCAACAGCCGATAACTGTCGAATAAGCATTATCGATCACATAGCTAGTTCAACTTCTTGTGGGATGTGTAAGCATACACCGCTGAAGACCGTCTATCCTTATTTACATCTAAAATACAGTTAACATCTCCTCCTAGTACTACATTTTCCGTCCCTTCATGAATAATAGTCGATAATTCTTTTAGAAAAGCATGCCGAGGACCATACAAAGTTGGTGCATAAATACACATAATATTTAAAACTGAGTTAGAAATATTTACTGATATTTTCACCCAACGCACATTTGTATCAGTTGATGATGATACAACATTAGCATATATAAGGCACCTGGGGAGAATTAGAATAGCAACTCCTGCACCATTATCTGTTGATAACGAAAAGTACAATTCGCCTTTGAAGAACTGTTTAAATGAATTATATACTTCAGGATTGTGATTTTTAGTTTCCTGAAGTAATGCTATGTTTGTCTTTTGCTTTTCAAGTTCTTCCAACAAAGACCTTTGCTTTAATTCTGTATTCAAACCCTTGCAATTTAAGGTGCTGATAATCAAAATAAGTAGGGTAATATACAACACCGCTACGATGGCAAATCTAATTGGATTTTGTTTTTTTACTGCCATTATTTCATTTTAGCTCATTTACCCAGCTTACTGTTAAAATCATGATTGTTCAGCTGAACAATTTCTAAATGTCCGTAATTGGAATAATCTAAATATTTTATTTTGAAACATTCTGGTGTGATTGTGTACCTTTATTATCCAATTATCCAATTTTATGCTATCATAATGCTTGATAATAGTCATGTTTAATGGTTGGGTATAAAATACGAGCCAGATCTGGAAAATGGCAGTAAAAGAAATTTGCGGCAGCATAGCTCCATAACCACTGGTCGATTGTCACTAAATTTGCTGTGCAAATGTAGCAATGACACCCTAAGAGAAAGTTTAATATACGCGGTGATTTTAACGTACACATGAAAATTGCAGACGATCATAATGCATCAATTATGCGGGCTTTATTAGAAACATCAGGTCTTATACAACATGTGAAACATGCCACCCATAGTAAAGGACATCTACTGGACTTAATTATAACACGAGCAGATGAATCTGTCGTCAGTAATGTTGATCTTGATGCAGGCGCAATCGCGTCTGATCATGCATTTATAACATTCGACGTTTCTCTTCCAAAACCTGCTCTGCCACGAAAAACGATTACTTATAGGCGACTTCGTTCACTTCCCATTGAATCAATCAGATCAGACATACGTGCAAGTAGTATGTGCACGAATCCATCTGAGAACATGTCCAAACTCGTGAACCAGTACGACAATGAACTACGAGCCATTCTTGATAAATATGATCCCCTAAACCATAAAACAATCGTTGTTCGTCCACATTCACCATGGTTCAACAGTGAGATAAAGGAAGCAAAACGACTTTCACGAAAATACGAACGCCTTGCACGCAAAACGAATCTACACGTTCATTTACAGTTATATGCTGATCAGTGTAAAGTGGTTAACAAAATGATAACTGTAGCAAAGCAGGATTACTACTCAACATTAGTGTCCGAACACAATGCAGACCAGAAAAAACTGTTCTCCGTTTTCAACAGGCTCCTTCACAAAGATAAATGACGAAATACCTTACCACAGCACAGCAATTCAGTTGAGCTAGCTGGCAATTTTGGACAGTTTTTCACTGAAAAAATCGAACTCATTCGTGCAAACATTTTGAGACATCCAGATTATTCAGTACAGATTCTGAACGATGTACCAGTATCAGAATGTCCTCTGATAGAGTTTCGACCAGCTTCCATCAGTGAGGTGTCAACACTAATCAGGAAATCACCACAAAAGTCCTGTATTCTAGCCCCAATACCCACACACTTGGTGAAAGACTGTATCGCCGACCTTGCACCAGTCATTACAAATATGATAAATATGTCCATGGAGAGTGGCTCTGTGCCTACTATCTTTAAATCAGCAAACGTGATACCACTGCTCAAAAAACCATCTCTGGACTCTAACCTTCTTAACAACCACCGACCGGTATCGAATCTAACATATCTATCAAAACTGTTAGAAAAAGTGATTGCAGAACGACTTCAGAATCACCTAGAAGTAAATAACCTACGTGAGTTGTACCAAAGTGCCTACCGCAAGCTTCATAGCACAGATACGGCTTTACTACGGGTGCAGAACGATATATTATGTTCTATGGACAATCGTATGTGTGTGCTATTAACACTCCTAGACCTATCTGCAGCCTTCGATACGATAGATCATACGACTATGCTATCACGACTAGCAGAACTGGGCATATCTGGTACACCACTGAGTTGGTTCAAATCCTATTTAACATGTCGCTATCAAACAATCACATTAAATGAAGCTAGGTCATCTCAGTATGAGTTGCTCTCTGGTGTGCCGCAGGGGTCTGTGCTCGGGCCTATATTATTCACTATCTACACGGCACCACTGGGACTATTGACCCACATTTCCGTTCGACTGTTGGCACAAAAAATGTTACGCCGAAACGTAAACCAACAGTCGAACAGACATGTGTGGCTCCACCCTCCCAGGCTAGGAAGAGAGTAAGATCGCCCACTGAGGTTTCACCACCCCTTAAACGTCTAAATGACAGACCGTCCCCTTGTAATTATTCACCTGTTAACCCGCTCTTGATCCCTCTCCCTGAATCGCCACCACCACCCCCTATGTTACCGTTTCCACGTGATGATCTTGCACCTCTACCACAGCGCGTAGCTGGTGGAAGATCATCACGCAGAAAACGCTCTGAACCCGTTGTTAGTGTCATTTCGCCAGTAGACCCATCCTTGATTCCACTACCCGAATCCCCATCATCCCCTATGGCGCCATTTTCACCTGATGATTTTCCATCACTACCACAGCGTGTAGCTGGTGGAAAATCATCACGTGAAAAGCCACCTGTAGCAAAGATTCCACAACCTCATTTCACCCCATCTCCGTTTTGTAAGCCCAGAAGACCCACCCGTCCCACTGAGCTAGAGAAGAACACCTTTTGGAAATTCCGGAACGAGTCTGTAAATAGACCCAATTGGCAGCTTCCCACTATTTGTAAAAAAATCTTGATTATGGGAGCATCAAATCTCAGCCGAATCAACGTAGACCCGCATCCGGACATACAGGTGGCCTGCTTCCCTGGCGCATCTATTAATGACATAAGAACTGTCATTAATAGATACACAGGGTCAGTCCATCCTGAGAAACTGATCCTTAATATAGGTATCAATGACCAGAACAGTCCACTCTCAGACACTGAGACTCGACTGAGATTGATGTTCAGCATGATAAGGAAGAAATTCCCTAAAACTATGATTTATTTCAGCCAATTAAACTTTTCAGCTACCTTGACCCCCAACTAGAAGGAAATTCTTGAGGCAATTAATCGAATTGCAGAGTCCCCTAGGTCCAAGGTTACTGTCATACCACGCCTGCCAATCACAGATTTCAGTGTGTGTCGTGACAATATACATTGGACTGAGGGGACTGCTAACACTATCTATAGCAATTGGCTAAATGTCCTTAATTTAAACTAGATTCGGGTCAAGGTAGTTGCCACCCAGAAATTGGACTAGGCAGTAATATTGTCAACCTAGCTGGCTCTCAGTTAAGCGAAAGCGAAAAATCGCTGCTTAATTTTGGTTTAACCTTTGTACCAACTCCGAAACCCAAAATTGGTTTGGATGCAGATTTAGAAAATGGCCTTATTGAAACTGCTGAATTTGGTCACCGCATCAAATTGGCAGATTTTTTTCGAAACTCGAATGGCAACATTCCACCATTCATTGAGAAAACAGGCTGGGCACCAAATTTGAAACTGGTTGACCCAGCAATCGGTAAAAGTATAAACCTGTACTCAGAGCGTATTAAAAATACAACATTTCCAAATGATCAGCAAAATTTATCTTATGAGCAGCGCCAGGCCCTACAAGGGTTATCTAAAAATAATGAAATTGTTATTAAACCTGCGGATAAAGGATCAGCTACTGTAATAATGGATAAAAATAACTATATCAAAGAAGCACATAGACAGCTTAGTAATCCGAAACATTACCAAAAGATAAAGGAACCACTTTGGCAAAATAACTGTAGCAAATTTTACGAAATTCTCCAAAAAATGGTTGATAACAAGAAGATAACTGAAAAGCAATTTAAATATCTCTTTGCAAAAGATGATTCGAAACCACGTACATTTTATCTTCTTCCTAAAATCCATAAGTCTATTGACTCGTGGACTGACCCAATGACTCCACCAGGGCGACCCATTATTTCAGATTGTG
Organism: Chaetoderma sp. LZ-2023a; assembly: GCA_034401795.1. Lineage (NCBI taxonomy): Eukaryota > Metazoa > Mollusca > Caudofoveata > Chaetodermatida > Chaetodermatidae > Chaetoderma > Chaetoderma sp. LZ-2023a. The sequence goes on along the minus strand of CM067360.1, from coordinate 73,583,588 downwards.
GTTCGGAATCATATAAGATTAGTGAATTTATCGACTACCATCTTCAGCCAATTGCAAATAGACATTTTAGCTATCTGAAAAACACTGAAGACTTTCTAGCCCAGGTCTCTAAGATCTCGGTCCCTCCAAATTCATTCTTAATTACGATGGACGTCGATGCTATGTACACAAACATTGATATCGAAAAGGGTCTTAATTCAATTCGTAGAGCATTTGCCGACTACCCCGACACCAACAGGCCTGACAGAGAAGTAATAGCTCTATTGGAGCTGAGTCTGAAAGGCAATGACTTTGAATTTGCTGGTGAAATTTTCCAACAAATTTGTGGCTGCGCAATGGGTAAGCGTTTCAGCCCAGGTTTTGCTAACCTTTACATGGCTGGGTGGGAAAAGGAAGCACTCAAAAGGTGTCCAAATCAGCCACTCATTTACCGCAGGTACCTGGATGACATTTTCATGATCTGGCAACATACTAAAGAAGCATTTAATGAATTTTTAGCCATTCTGAACAATCATGATCCGAATATCAAACTAAAAGCTGAAATTGATGAGATGTCCGTAGATTTCCTGGATGTAACCTTATACAAAGGTATAAAGTATGAAACAACTGGTTACTTAGACTACAAAGTTTATTTTAAGCCAACCGACTCCCATCAACTACTGCACAAGAAATCATTCCATCCACCACATACTTTCAAGGGACTTGTAAAATCACAAATAATCCGCTTTCATAGAAATTCGAGTGATAGGAAAAACTTTGAATCATCATGTTCGACCTTATTCAAAGCTCTCAGACCGAGAGGATACTCTTCTCGGTTCCTACGTAAAATAAAGTCTGAAACTTTGCGTAATTTGGAACTCATTCCGGATAATGCCAGAAATTCTCGGCCTACCAAAATTTGTCATAATCGTCCGATTGTAGGTGAAGGAGGATCTCGGAAATGCGAAAAGAAAAGGTGTAAATTGGATGGTTTTCTTCCTTCCCAGAGTACATTCACAAGCTTTCAAAACAAAAGCAAATTTCAAATTCAGTCAATTTTAGATTGTGATTCTAGAAATGTCATTTATTTAATTTCATGCAAATTGTGTCAAAAGCAGTATGTCGGCGAAACTAAAAATCCACTAAGATGGCGTGCAACTAGACACCTCTCAGATATTAGACTAGAGGAAGACACACATGTGGCTGAACATTTTAATCTTCCTGATCATTCAGTCCCTCGTGACTTTGAAATTATGCCTATCGAACAGCTACCTCTTTCAGACACAACAGAGGAAACTGATAAACAAAGAAAACTAAGAGAATCATTCTGGATTAAACAATTAGAAACACAATGGCCTAGGGGCATAAATTCTGACCCAGGCCTCTTAGATCAAAGAGAGATTATCCCATTTACTCTCACATACAATCGGAAAAATGTTGAAATTGCCAGAATCCTAAAAGATGAATATCACAACTTACAGGACAATCTCAGACAACCTTTCAACAAGCGCCCAGTAATTGCATTTAAGAAAAATTCGAATCTACGTGACATCTTAGTAAAAGCCAAACTGAAATAGGTTTTCAAAAATACCACTCAGTGATTTATCATTGTGTGATAATTAGGCCATATGGCGTCTCTAAAACAAAATGACAATCTCAAGGAATAAAATAAACAAGAATTTTGAAAATTCTGAGCCAGTGCGTTTGACAATATCATATACATACATACATACGTAGACGTGATAGCTCATTCCACGTGCTTCTAGAAGTCGTCCCAGTGGTGCCGTGTAGATAGTGAATAATATAGGCCCGAGCACAGACCCCTGCGGCACACCAGAGAGCAACTCATACTGAGATGACCTAGCTTCATTTAATGTGATTGTTTGATAGCGACATGTTAAATAGGATTTGAACCAACTCAGTGGTGTACCAGATATGCCCAGTTCTGCTAGTCGTGATAGCATAGTCGTATGATCTATCGTATCGAAGGCTGCAGATAGGTCTAGGAGTGTTAATAGCACACACATACGATTGTCCATAGAACATAATATATCGTTCTGCACCCGTAGTAAAGCCGTCTCTGTGCTATGAAGCTTGCGGTAGGCACTTTGGTACAACTCACGTAGGTTATTTACTTCTAGGTGATTCTGAAGTCGTTCTGCAATCACTTTTTCTAACAGTTTTGATAGATATGTTAGATTCGATACCGGTCGGTGGTTGTTAAGAAGGTTAGAGTCCAGAGATGGTTTTTTGAGCAGTGGTATCACGTTTGCTGATTTAAAGATAGTAGGCACAGAGCCACTCTCCATGGACATATTTATCATATTTGTAATGACTGGTGCAAGGTCGGCGATACAGTCTTTCACCAAGTGTGTGGGTATTGGGGCTAGAATACAGGACTTTTGTGGTGATTTCCTGATTAGTGTTGACACCTCACTGATGGAAGCTGGTCGAAACTCTATCAGAGGACATTCTGATACTGGTACATCGTTCAGAATCTGTACTGAATAATCTGGATGTCTCAAAATGTTTGCACGAATGAGTTCGATTTTTTCAGTGAAAAACTGTCCAAAATTGCCAGCTAGCTCAACTGAATTGCTGTGCTGTGGTAAGGTATTTCGTCATTTATCTTTGTGAAGGAGCCTGTTGAAAACGGAGAACAGTTTTTTCTGGTCTGCATTGTGTTCGGACACTAATGTTGAGTAGTAATCCTGCTTTGCTACAGTTATCATTTTGTTAACCACTTTACACTGATCAGCATATAACTGTAAATGAACGTGTAGATTCGTTTTGCGTGCAAGGCGTTCGTATTTTCGTGAAAGTCGTTTTGCTTCCTTTATCTCACTGTTGAACCATGGTGAATGTGGACGAACAACGATTGTTTTATGGTTTAGGGGATCATATTTATCAAGAATGGCTCGTAGTTCATTGTCGTACTGGTTCACGAGTTTGGACATGTTCTCAGATGGATTCGTGCACATACTACTTGCACGTATGTCTGATCTGATTGATTCAATGGGAAGTGAACGAAGTCGCCTATAAGTAATCGTTTTTCGTGGCAGAGCAGGTTTTGGAAGAGAAACGTCGAATGTTATAAATGCATGATCAGACGCGATTGCGCCTGCATCAAGATCAACATTACTGACGACAGATTCATCTGCTCGTGTTATAATTAAGTCCAGTAGATGTCCTTTACTATGGGTGGCATGTTTCACATGTTGTATAAGACCTGATGTTTCTAATAAAGCCCGCATAATTGATGCATTATGATCGTCTGCAATTTTCATGTGTACGTTAAAATCACCGCGTATATTAAACTTTCTCTTAGGGTGTCATTGCTACATTTGCACAGCAAATTTAGTGACAATCGACCAGTGGTTATGGAGCTATGCTGCCGCAAATTTCTTTTACTGCCCTTTTCCAGATCTGGCTCGCATTTTATACCCAACCATTAAACATGACTATTATCAAGCATTATGATAGCATAAAATTGGATAATTGGATAATAAAGGTACACAATCACACCAGAATGTTTCAAAATAAAATATTTAGATTATATACTTCCAGAGGCTCAAATTATGTAGCTAGACGTAATGAAACGAACTAAATCTTAATATTTTTAAGCACTTTGGTGTGAAAACAAGTGCTCGGCGACATAGGTAGATTCTTACCCTCGAAGGAGCATATTGTATTCGTGGGTACGTGCGTGTCTGTCCGGAGCTATATCGATAAACTACTGATCCGATTGGTCATTATTCAATAATTTTCACATGCTCCAACTCGTCAATAGACATTTGCACAGTAAATTTCATTACTGGATACCATCTAGTTCTGGAGATATAGTTCATGAAGTGAAGATGGGAAACACGCTTACAAAAAACGCTGGCTCGCGAGGAGGTGGCCGTCGTCAGCAGGTCATTACTCATAACTGACTGCGTATATTAAAATATCCTGTAGGACTTCATATTTAAGAGTCAGTGTTACATTTGCGCAGCAAATTTGGTGGCAATCGGCCTAGTGGTTATAGGGATTTTCCGCCTCACACTTCTTTTACTACAGATTTCCCGATCTGGCTCGTATTTTACAACCAATTATATTCTGTTGCGTATTTCGAAATTGATTTCATTCTAACTATTGCTGACTGGAAGCAACAGATTCGATTCTGTCAATGACGCAGTCACGTTATTTTTGTAGCATTAAACACATTACTTTTATGATTGTTTTGAAATTAAAACCTAGGATATAGTTGTTGAAATAATTTAATGATAGTCATCAAAAGTCACTTATGTTTGCCATCTAATTTTGAGAAAACCATGAGGAAAATGTTTAGTAAACAGGCCTCATATACAATTTACTCCTGTGTTTCCATAAGATTTTGTGATCTTGAAGAAACTCTTGAGTACCTTGCCACAAGTACTAGTTCCTCATTTTTTCCCATCCACTATTGAGAAAATCTTGAAGAAAAGTGATGTACCACATGAGTTTTCATTAAGTCGTGAGAAAATATTGGGTACAAATTTTAATAAATGGCTCCAAGTATCAGTTGCTTAAGTTTTTGTCATTTAATTTTGAGAAAATCATGCAGAAAATGTTAAATAACCGTGCGTCAGATACAATTTACTCGTGTTTATTGAAAATGCTGAGTAGTTGCCCATAAGTACCAGTTACCTATGTTTATTCATATAATTTTGAGAAAATCTTGAAGAAAATGTTGAGTAGCTGGCTGCAACCACCAGTTCCACACAGTTTTTTTTATCCACTATTGAGAAAACCTTGAAAAGGTGTGGTCCCTAATGTGTTTTCACCAATTATTCCAGAAAATGTTTAAAAATTGTGTTCAAGTATCAGTAACTTAAGTTCTGTCATCTAATTGAGAAAGTCTTAATGAAAATGTTAAATAACCAGGCCTCAGATACAATTTATTCATGTGTTTTGACTACATTTTGAGAAAATCTTCAAGAAATGCTTAATAGTTGGCTCCAAGTATAAGTTACTTATGGTTTGTCATCTAATTTTGAGAAATAACCATAACTCTCTGATGCAATTTACTCATGTGCTTTTACCAATTTTGTTAGAAAATCTTGGAAATGTAGTTGGCTACCAGTAACAGTTACATATATTTTTTCATTCAATATTGAGATTTTGAGAAAAGTGAGTTACCTATCACAGAGTGGAAATTGCCTAGTTATGACTTGTCTTGAGACATTAGGTATGTAGCACAAACAAGTAACCAATATCTGTAGAAAGAGTTTCTTACCACTTTCAGTGACAAATCCATGAAAACTAAATTCTTTACAATATAAAACTTATTCTGTTGGTTATTATTGAAATAGATTTGACTGGAAGCTGCTTTACGCATCAATGGCTTCCAGTCAAATTAATTTCAAAATCTTCAACTGCTTTCCTGTATGCTTGCCTTGAAAATGAGATATGGGGAATTCATTGGTGAAATGGTTAAATTAAGTAACTTGCTATAGGATGTCTCCTTTGGATCCAGAAGGTGTGGTACTTGTGGTCAAGAGACCATTGTCTTAATGAACCACCGTATTATAGGCCCAAAAGATAATGTGGTTGTACAAGCAGGTGTATCCCTTTCACCAATTGCTTCCCTGTATTTCAATCTCAGAGCAAACACACAGGAAAGCTGTTGAATATTTTGAAAATAATGTGACTGTGAATTGCTGCCTTAGTCAACAGAATATATCATACATTGCAAAGAATTTACTTTTTCAATAATTTGTTGGTGAAAGCGTTAACTGATTTCTAAACTTATGTAGTATAAACTATATATTGTATTACCTCATTTGCATAGGCTATGTGTAAGTAATAAGATGAATAGTAGAGTGCCAGTATTAAAATAATTGACCATTATTGATACCCGGATCCTTAATATGAATGATTAACCCTTTCAGTTTCAACCTCCTGAAACGTCATATTTATATCGATCATGTTGAAAATTAATCGACTGAATATTTCAAAGACAGCCTGCAGGTCTGAAATATTGTGTTGCCTAATGTGATTCAACATTCAGTCATATTGTATTTAAAATAGACAGTATAAGTTGATATAATCTAAAAATAAATCATAACCTGTGATTACCAGCCTGAATATGCTAACAGTGAACTGTGTATATTTATTTATGAACTATATTCCCATGCGGCCACAGAGAAATAATCATTTTCTGCTACACAATAAGCCAATACTATTAGGATTGCAATGCCATCTTGTGTAATAATTTGACATTTAGATATTAAATGAGAATCTTTATTTTAAAAATGAATTTCAGTGGTTCAGTATTAAATATAGAGAGATTATCCATCTCTTCCGGCAAGCAATATATAGAGATGGATGCTTCTGTGCGCTAATTTCAGGGAAAACATTTATTCCATTGTCCGTAGTTTCCAATCCACGGCCGGTTATGTAAATAGATACCATTCTATAAGTACACCATTAATTACAATACTATAGCGATAAAGAAAGCGTTGTGGAAAAGAGGCTATGCATAGGCTATATTAAATGAAAGCTCGATAAATATAAAATTAAAAAAATATTGCGCTCAATTAAACTGTGGGCCGGAGCTTAGCTAGAAATGGGCGGGGCATAGTTACACGTGGATTCCTCTTCCCATTTCAGCAGTCGAGTGTTTACAAACTATCTTTAACAAACAGTTTCATTAATGCTAAAAGTTGTACACAATATAGGTATCGATGTCAGAAAGCCTTAATAATGTCACCATAGTGGTAAAATAAATATGGTCAATGGTCAAAGGTCGCTGGTGATGGTACAATGGCTAGTGGCTGGAGAGACTATGCCTTGTGTTCGTCCAAGTCGTGATCTCTGTAATATATATTTTGTACAGACACCACCAGTTATGTCTGTGACCGAGGATTGGTGAGATCAAAATCCTCTGCCTGTGTCTGGCTATTGTATCTTTTTAATAATAGAATTATCCCAAAACAATTTGTGCCAATTTATTAATTACATGCACACGCACGCACGTGGATGATACAGCACCAGTCAAACAAGGCGCACTATAGTTTCATTTCATATATGTGGGTGTAGCGTTTATGCCATACTTATTCGTTCACATTGAATTATTACTTCACAAACGGGAACGATTAAGATTTTCTAATGTGAGGAAAACTTTCTCTCACATTAGTTAGTCATTTACCTTCACCAAAGACAACTGACCAAATAACGTGTTAAAATCTCTTGAAAAAAGACCAATCAAATTGATTAAAGGCAATATTTCAGTCCACATCACCAGAAGACAAACCTTCCTGAGGGTTTATTGTGTTTCTGCTGGTTTGATCACAGCTACGATATGAGTGGCATCTAAGCTATCTAGATACTATTCTTCCAATCATACAACGCTGTGATCTTATTGTATTATTTCGTTAAGTTGCTGTTTTGCACCAAAACTCGCCCAACAGGTTTAATACAGCTCATTTGGAACAGCGTTAACCTTTGAACACGAGAGACCAAGTACTAAAAAATGTTCTAGAATGCAAGAACCATTCTGTTGAATATTTTGAAGGTAATTTGACTGGGAGCTGTTGATACATTTTGGTCCATGGAGGCTGCCGTGATTTAATTTTCAACCAATCAGAATAAACCTACACTGCATAGGTTTGTTTGTCAATGTGGAGTAAAAGAAACCATACATGTATACAGTTGGTTATTTTGAAATTAGTTTGCATGGAAGCTGTTGTTGCCTTAGTTTCAAAATATTCAACGTGATAATTATTTTATGATAAAGAATCTGTTCTATAAGTTTCTCCTCCAACCACTCTTCAGTTCAATAAGCAAATAATTGATAAGACGAAATGGCGGCGGCCACAGTTCAACAAGCAAATAATTGTGACGCTTCTAAAGGATTAACTGAATGATATAGAATCTTTGGACCATAGTTTCTGAGTTGAATACAGCATTATCGATGGGATGAGTAGACCTTTAATGCGTTGGTCCTTGAGCATCTCACCTTCAGGACGAACCTGCATGCATGTACTATGTTGAATAGTCTGAAGCCAATGGAGGCATATGATCTGTCAGTCAAGTATTACCTGCTGTCATAGTAAACTACGTCACTAGTTGGTTGGCGTCACAATCATGTTGACATATAGCGGCATCATGAAGTCTGTCCTTGTGTACAAGTTGTATGTCGTTGATTAAATTATGGTTTACCAAACATTATGACTATTTTGACACAACAACATGCCCCAGTCAGATTAGTTCCAAAAACTTCAACAACTTACCTGTGTAGTTACCTTGAAATTTAGTTGCTGGAAATTTGGCTATCAAGGTTTCAAATTGATTCAACCACGTGGAAAATATGGGTGGAGTTTAACTAAAAATGGCCGGTGTAGGGCGCATATTAGACCAATGAGTAGAATCATTTTGGACGAACCTAAAAACCAACATTGGGTCAATATTACAACGTGCATTGGTTCAACGTTGGGCCAACACAGTTTTGCTATCTGGGTTATTACTGAATTCCTGTAATCAATTCATGTTTGTTATATCCGTCTGTAAACCTTCATAATTTCTTTTGCAGTAATTATTTCTAGGAAAGACATTTGATTTTTCACTATGTGTCACAATCAGGGTAACGTGGTCACTCTTTCCAAAAGGATTATCATAAATGATGTTCTGAACTATATTCTCCTCATTTGTCAAACTCAAATCTATGACACTTTTATATTATGTATATTATGTTATCTATACCTTGTCGGCCTGTTTACATGTTGATGCAGATCTATATTATCTATATTTTGTCGGCCTTTTTAGATGTTTATTGTTGTTTATGTTTGCACTGGGTTTTCTCTAAACATATCCACTCAGGAGTTTAGCATTTGCATATAGTGTTACTGTAACCCACACTAATTTGTGAAAGTCTATGCCTCCTAAGTTAGTCTGTGTTGCTGGAATATCGCTGGAAATGAAAATGTCAACACTGACTATTGTGATATCCTTTCTCCAAGGTTTGATCTTGTAATTGTAACTCTGCATGATCTACTAACTCGATCATGTTTTAGGATATAAGTCTTTAAGTGCTAGGCTACTATGCCTGGGTTAGCCATATACATCTGTGTGGTCCTATCATTACAGGCTGCATAACATAATCAGTAGCTCCTATATAATGCATAAAATATTATACAAATATACTGCTGTAAAATTGCTTAAAACACCAATCAAGAATGGACCTTTCCAGTTTTAGCTATGCCCGCCCATCTCTATCTAAGCTGTACCCGCAGCTCGTCCGTGTTGGGATCGATCGATCTCTGAACTTCCTGACTATCAATTTACAGAATAATATACAGGTGAGCTGTTAAACATTTTGAAACTAATTTGACTGGTTGCTGTTGCTTCTTATGGCAGCAACAGCATCCAGTCAAATTAGTTTCAAAATATTCAACATAATATATATTAGATGGTGATGACATACAATTCGTACAACGTGTTGGACTATTAAGCATTAAAGACGGACTATATCGAGTCATTCATGACGTCATGATTATGACGTCAGTTTACGCGTCACGTAGTTGATTATGACGCCATATGACGTAATATGATGAATGGATAAGCTTGGAAAGGTAAATTACATACTGTTTATAGACCGCTCAAATCGATATATTACTGATACCTAGCATGGGTAATGTATATAAGTTCATAAGTTTTGTGAAGTCTCCTTGTTGTGAAGTCTCAATGTTCCAGTATTTCCGAAGATTAAACTCAATGCTAAGGGTGGTGCTTCTAATACAGGCGGAATGTGCCAGCGACTAAACAGCTAGCCCGGCTTACAGATTTGACGCGATTTTTCTGCATCACCGCTTTCCTTTTTATCCGTAGTTTGAATACCTATTGGTGGAACTCGTTTTACTGTCCCCTTGATAGTTCCTTACTGGTTTCGATTTTGATTTACATGCTTGACACTGGGTAAAAATAGGCGATATGTTTGTTGGCGAAACCATATGTGTCACCAATCTTTCCAGTCAATGTGATATGCAGACAGTTTGTTTACAGTTAGAGTTAAAGCGATGGACGAATTTAAGCATTTTTCCTATCTTAAGTCCGTGTTAAGATATGCTATCCTGTTCTAGGGTATGCTTCTAAACGGTGTCAAGTGTGGTTTTAAAGGTGTTCACGATTTTTGTTCTGATCATGTTTTCAGGTAGGTTATTCCATTCATTTACAATTCTTTAACTGAAAACCTTTCCCTGATTTGTTTTCTATGCGGATGTTTGAAGAGCTTTAGATCATACCCTCACGTTCCAGATCTTTCTGCCAATGAGAAAAATTGTTCTGGGTTGGTATTTGCTTTGTATGTGATAATTTTGTATGTCTTTGAAATTACCCTTGACTCAAAATTGTTTTGGGTGGTGCTTTGCTATTGATACCATTTCTTTCGTAGTCCTACTACTAATTTGGTTTTCCGGTGCATTACCTGTCCTAAATGGTCGATGTCTTGGACTATGTATGATGGCTTAAACACACTATTCTAGATGTGGGCGGACATAGGTCTTGTACAAAATAAGAAATGCGTCTCAGTTGAGATGGCCGATTGCCTCCTGACATGCATGGCTTTATTTGATGCTTTTACAGCTTGCATACTGCATATATGTTTTAAGGTAATATTTATGCAGATTCTCAAATATTTTCATGATCTGTTATCTGCAATGTGTATGTTATCTTGTATTTCATGGTATTGTGGTGCAATTGAGTATTATTACCTATGTGCGTTTTCTTACATTTGTTAACATCAACTTTTTAAAAGCCTAACGTCTGTCCATCCATTGAGATAGTTTAAGTTGTTTTGTTAGTTTTCATTAGCCAAGTTTACTTTGATGAGGGTCCATAGTTGTGTGGAATGTCATTTACATATACAAGGAACATCACTGGACCAAGGACATATATTTGTGGAATTCGCTATTACCACTTGTCCATTCGGAATAGCTGCCTTGTATGTGAACCGTTATTTGGCGATCTTGGATAAATCCTTGTATCCAGGCGTCAATATGGAGCCACTGCATCAATATCTAGGTTATGTAGTAAGCTTCTGGTTCTGTGTCGTACACTCTTGATTGTTGTTTATAGTCTTGGTAAATTATGCCCTCATTGTCGTTTCCATCAAGGGGCTCTGTCAAGCTTTCTTGAGATTCTAGGAAGTTTATCAAACAGCTTCGCTCAGCACGAATCAATGCTGCTGCCGTGCTGTTAAAATGTTGTTAGACTCAGTGTTGTACAAGTGTGTCTTTGATGGCTGATTCAAATATCGTACATAGTATATATGTAAGAGAAATTTGACAAAAGTTTTCAGTAAGTTTGTTGAACATACGTGTTCATATTTCCCTTTTCCATATTCTGGGGAGGATTCCCTTTTTATGGACATGGTGAATACTTTATGTCATGGTTCCGCTAAATTTCTGCCACCCTCTTTTAGGGGTTTCGTTTTGTATATTAGATGTTGTTGGAAACAGACCCATGTCACCCCTTTTGAGTTTGTTATTGCGATATTAATCTTCTGACAATCCCAATGCATCGAACACCTTTTAGGTTTATCTTTGAATTCTATTGCAAGCCATTTTTCATAATATGTATGTGTTTTACATAAAACACTGGTTGCATTGCGCTGTCTTATTTTCTGATTGCACTACTCCCTCTCACCACTACATTGTAGGTCTTCCATAGCCTATGCCTTTCCTTGATGGGTTTTAGATATTTATTATACAGGATCAACGTTCAGTTCTTATTTGCGTAATCTTGAAGGGTGAAATCACTAGTGTGACGCAAGAAATAACATCGCACACAATGTCATCCACGACGTCTACCCTGATAAAACATTGATTTTTTAGAAATATATATTATACACTTGAATACTATACAGTAATACAAATGTTTAATATCACGCCCGGTTGGAATTTTAGAACATGAGAGTCATTATAAGAATAGAAACACAAAACAATGAATCTGAGAGTACAGAGCCTTGGCATTTAGAATTCTTCAGAATGTATGCATATTTTCTGAATAATACTTGAATCGAGAGCCAGGGTTTTAAATCTGGATCACAGCCATAGATTTGAAATCCTAGTGTATGAGAAATGTTAATGTTCCTTGTATTTTCAAATGGGCCAATGCTGATCAGTTATTCCTGAGAAGCCCATAGAAACGAGTCCATAGCACCAGCAGCAATATACAGAGCAACGAAACTATCCACACAGGGGTCTTGACTCCGGCAGTGCATCTGGTAATTGTTGACGCAATCGTACAAAATCTTCTTAGTTCCTCTTAGCTCTTCTTCGGGTCTCGCCCAAGGAATTTAAATGAGTATCAGAATAAGGATGTGGCTTAGTTCTACACCATTAACTGACATAATGTTCAGGGAGATCAGAAATGCTTTCAGCAACTGATTATGACAAAAGACTGCAGATAATCACAGAACCACAGCTACCCCCACGGAGCACATACAGCGTGCGTGCGAGTACGCATGCGTGCGCGCATGCGTGCGTGTGTGTGTAAGTATGCAAGCAGCCATTTATGTGTGTATAAATGGGCGTGCGTGCGTGCATGCGTGCATGCGTAGGTGTGTGCGCGCGTGCACGCGTGTGCGTGAGTGAGTGTGTGCGTGTATGCGTGCGTAAATTTGATCTGATTCTTAATATCAATGTTTTAAATTTTGATCGGGATCAGTGTCCGAATATCTCTATTTACGGTAACAACATTTTATGTGTTAAAGTCTGAGCCAAATCTGACCAATTCGTTTCTGATATACAGCTGCTGCAGATGCCCATGCACACGTGTGCATACTTACGCATGCATACACACACACGCATGTGCGATCGCGCGTACGTATCAACGAGCCAGATTGCAATAACCACCACCAACGCCCCCGCCCCTTATGGGCGACGAACAACAATGCAGCAACCGCTTCCAGATTTGTATAACTACACCCTTTATATATATACATATATATCATAAGAAAAATGCATTAATGAATGTTGCTACACAAAATCTGATACGGTTATGTAATGGATGGATATGATATGTTGCTCAATTATCTGACCGCATAATCAAATACATCACGTGCTATCTGACGTCACAATCATAGTGGTGCATATCGCCATCACGAAAATATAAAACTCCGTTACATTTCAGTGTTACACCTTTGTCGTTAATCTCCATGTTGATGGACATTTATTGCTCGGTTGGTATGCACCTGAGTGTTTTCAGATTATACACCTTCCATTGCATAACGGTCACCTGTATGCCTCAATTGGACTCCATTGGTTCTGCTTAAATTGGATGCACTAAATGGTAGAACTTTTGTCAAGAACAGGGAGTCACCAATACATTTTATTCTTTGCTTCCTGCTTGAATTGACAGAACGTGTTGGACTTCAGGTTGGACTGGCAAGAGACAAGTGGAACAGTCTTCTTCATCTTCTTCTTCTTCTTCTTCGGCTCCTTCTTCTTCTTCTTAAGAAATTGTATTAACTCTGGTATGGCTGTCCCTGGGACCCTAAACACGTTTGCCAATTTGTCAAATGCTAAAGCGCAACAGCAACAGTTTTCAAAATAGACGTCTTTGCACATTCTTCAATAACTCGTACAATCTTCTCCAAATTTTGGTAAACTACTCACTAAAGGAGACTTGTTTTTGTAAAGCTCCTTCACCGGGTGCTGCAGCTCCGCCATGCATGTACACTGGTGATTTACACAAGTGGCCATTTATTTTAAGGCCTTCTAAATTAATACATGAGTAGCTGATTTAAGAAGCTACTGGGGTTTCTTGACGGTCAGAATCAAAGCGTCGATGACCATTCACTCCCCTCCGTATCTTTGGATACTTGTTAGCTAAGCCTTTTTGTCAAAGTAGGAATCACTGCGAAAATATAATTTTTATAGCCTGACCCAGCAGTGTGTTCTTTTCGGCAACATGTAAACGGTAGTTCCAGGTGCGGATCTCACATGGTTCGCAGTTGAAACATTAGGTGGCACATCTAACTCGAACGGTGAATGAGTGTGGCCTTCGGGCCCACCACGCCCCTGGATATCCTTTTCTTCCTCCCCACCAAAACTAGATAAAACCACTTTCTAAACGGTTTTGTGATGTGACTTGTCCTTGTCTTGCTATTTGTGATATGCAGAGGGGTCTCTTTGCGGTTCTGAAACTACCACCAGGCGGCATGTCGCACGCTGTCGGTCTGAGGGGAGATGTTCCATGGCGGTGCCCGAAATGGGCGTCGATCATCCTCGCCAGAAAAGCTTTCTCGTTAAAGATAAGTAGGCACTAAGCCACTTGCAGCCTAAAAACTATGTGTCTGGACCAAATGCCAAAGGCCCGCAGAAATTAAGCGGCACTGACTAATGCAATATATTTAACTCACATAAAATGACGGTGTTGAATTCTTCAGAAATCATCTACCCCGTCTTCACGTAAAACAGGTTGCATTCCAACAACAGGTAGCTACATTAGGTTGCTTCATTTTTTAGAATTGTTCAAATAGAAGAGCGGCCCGCTTTACCGCATCCCCTCCTCCGCTTCGGCATGTAGGCAATTTCCTGTGATGGAGGACCGAGCGAGGCACTTTCCTCTCGCAAACCCATACTATTTTATAGGTTAATTCTCTCAGTTTTCTTTGCATTTTCCTAGATAGGAGAGCGTCCTTTTTACCGCATCTCCTCCTCCGCTTCGGCGTTGTAGGCATTTTCCTGTGATGGAGGCCTGCGCGAGGCACCTTTCCCTCGCAAATCAATAATATTTGGCCAGCCTGAGGCAGATATAGTTTATATTAAACCAACTGAGTGACCGAGCGCGTACCCTCCCTGACGGGGATACCTTCCATGATACACTATATTAGTGTAGCCGCCAGGGGTACGCGTTGCTCCATGTTATCCTGATGGTGCTGCTGGTTAGCTAGTCTTGGGGATTGGGAGTGGATGCCGTGCATCTCTGGTGTCCACAAAGACCGACCGCAAGGTTCGGTGGAACGATCACGTTCCAGTGGGGTCGTGCAGCCATTGTTGGGGAAATTAAACATCACAGTCTCATCTCGGCTCTTCATATCGCCAATATGTCTATTCGCCATTCCATAGGTGTTTGGTAATGGCACGGTTTCCCAAAAAGAAAGAGAGCTAAACAATGGTACTCGTTTGCTATTCTGTTACAAAAAGGTGTACATAGAAACAAAAATGGTGTTGCGGTTCCATATCTCACCAAAGGTACCTAAGTGATCTGCTCATATGAGCATCAATCCATTTCACAGGGGTTGAGATTTCTTTAGGCGACCTGCTTCGTTTTTCGGTTTGAGTTTTTGATTGTTAATACACCTTTCCCACATTGACTTCATTACGCTGGGATTCCCCTAAATCAACGCTCAGAGCATAACTACTGGCTGGTTACGCTGCCAACTAGCAGCTGACTCGTGTTGAGTTAATATTGCACTAAAATACATCGCAATTTAAACAGTTCCTATGATAAACTAAACTCACTATATTATTTCAGTCATACATCGTTGGAAAGCTCATTCAATTGTCTAAACGTTAATGCATTATTTTTATATTTTTGTGAAGTTTTCACTGGGTTATTTGCATATATAAAATACACCATCATAGCCCGATTCATTAAATCAAGTGGACAATAGGGGCTATTTTAAATTCACAATCAACTGCATTAAATTTTATAAAGATATAAAATGGAATACATAAATGCATAGGCAATTGGCTTAGCTTTCCAATAATGTATGACTTCAATAATATTATGAAATTAGTTCTTCATATAAACTATATAAATTGCGGTGTACTGGATTCCAATAGTAAAATAATGCTGTTTGCGCGTCGAATATCGCCGTTACAATCCAGAATTGTTATGCGCAATGCATTTTTGGAAGGTATTTTCCCAAAATACGCTAATGTGGTCAAGGTCTCTTTAGCTGTGCCGACCCTAATGGCTGTTTCCTCTTAAAGTCCTGGTTGGTCTTACTTCTAGGGTGTAAGGCCTCGCGCATGTCTATGACTGTAGTGATACGAGAGATTGGGTCTGAGCTGAAATTATTTCTGCCTGTAGGACTTTCAACAGGTTTTGCTTATGCTGTTTCATTGCCAGAATTTTAGAGTTTGCCCATTCAAAATTCAATCTGGATATGGAAGCTGTTATGGCGTTGTTTGACATTGATATTTTAACGAAGATGTTCAGGTCTCTCATCGTCTCTGACCATATTGCTTGGGCTATTTGACAGAGGTGCTTCATCCAGGTGTTTCCGTAGGGACTCTATGTGGATTAGGTGGACACACTGGATTATGTAATAATACTTGCCTAGTCAAGGTTATGACGAATTAGCTGGTTGACGTTGGCGCTTCAGTCGATCCTCTCCATAATTCCACCTATTTCTATGAGATGGTGGGCTCCGTTGCATAGACCATTTCTAATCATCAGACGTAATGAACCTTTCCAGTTTATTCATCAACCATATGATGTCATAATCAACTATGTGTCGTAGATAGGTTCATCACAAACGCTTAATTGATGACGTACTAAGTCCGTATGTACGAATTGTATGTATTTACTATTTAATAACATTCGTTTGAATTTTTTGAAACAAATTTGACACCAAATCAAATTAGTTTCAAAATATTCAACAGCTTACCTATATAGTCTTCTGGAACTTTATAGTCAATGAGTTCAGGGATTGATCAATCACTACATGGACGAAGTGTGGGTGGAGCTTAGCTAGAGATGTGCGGGGTATAGCTAAAACTGGATTCCTCCATTAACACTCAAGTACAAAGCAAAGGACAAAACGATAATGAATCAATCAATCAATCAATCAATCAATCAATCAATCAATCAATCAATATAATGGGGACGATGTATATACACGTTATCATATTTTATTGTAGATTTATGAAATTAGATTTTAAATAAGCTCAGTTTGAGCTGACAGTAAATATGGTAGCGAATAACAATACATATCTATATATATATATATATATATATATATATATATATATATATATATATATATATATATATATATATATATATATATATATATTTATATATATATATATATATATATATATATATATATATATATATATATATATATATTATATATATATATTATATATTATATATATATAATATTATTAAACTAATGAATTTAAAGAATATAGCTATTGCTCACACTTTTACTCACACAAGTTTTAATATTATTATTATTATTATTATTATTAGTAGTAGTAGTAGTAGTAGTAGTAGTAGTAGTAGTAGCCGGAGCAGCAGCAGCAGGAGTAGTAGTAGTAGTGGTAGTAGTAGTAGTAGTAGTAGTAGTAGTAGTAGTAGTAGTAGTAGTAGTAGTAGTAGTAGTAGTAGTCATTGAAGTCGTACTTATTTGGCTCTAACGTCGATTTAAGACGATTTCTACTACGCCTATATGCTTTATTTTTGTCTTGGTTCTTTATACGTGTATATACGTTGATTTTGTTATATTTGTTTTGGGAGCCTTTGATGCTGAAGGTCGTATTTTGCAGCGAAGTATTTCAAGCTTGTTGCTTGCTTGTTTTAAAGTGCTAGCCATTGTTGGCCGTCGCTGCTGTTTCGGCCATGCTCGTCCAGCTCTATGTTGTCCTCCTTTAGTTGCGCTTGTCCGCCTCCTTTCACATCGTTAAAAGCGCCTTTTATGTTGGTTGCCTTTGAGAACTGCATTAGCCTGGCCTGTTTGTATAGGCAACTTTTAGTTCACCTGTGTTAGCGTGACCTACATGCAAACGCGCGGTTTTAAAGGTGGTCTGGTGCGCTGCTGTTAAAACGTCATTAGAAATGCCATCTAAATATAAACGGACGTTTAAGTTTGTAAATAACCACAAGACGGTGGGACGTATCAGCCATATATGTTTATCATGGCTTAAAAGATATCGTCAGCGCTGGACCTATGGTGTTAAAGGGTCTAATTAATATTACTCGTAATATCTGGAACATCACTTATGCCAATGAACAAGCAAAGGATAAGCTATTGGCAAACGATTTGACTGTTAACGGAGAGGTTTGTGGAGTTGAGGAAGTTGATAGCGATAAACTGGTGGTGAAGATTAAACGCCTTTGGAGATCCCTAATGAGCGGCTAACATCTGAGCTCAGCCAGTATGGGAAGATACTGAACGTGGAGAGAGAGAGAGAGAGAGAGAGAGAGAGAGACGTATCGATTTGATAGGACGCTAGAGACTGGAGTTAGGCTAGTTTATTTCGATAAAGTGGATAAACCGTTACCGAATAAATTGTCCATTGATGGCATTTTCATCCTTCCCTTATTGTACAGGGGCCATGTTAAGGAATGCCGCATTTGTTCAAGTACTACCCATCTAGCAGGAGATTGTCCACAGAAAAACAAGTGCCTTATATGCGGTTCTACTGAGCATTTTAAATGGCGATGCCCTAATAAGATGGCCAATTCCACTGCATCGAAGCAGCTTCAAAGCCGTGGATCAGGTGAAAAACCCTCTGTGCTGATAAGGGATAAGGAGATTTCACCAGTTGGCGGCGAGAATGTGAGTGACATTGAATTTTCTCAGTTAGAGAGTTTGGGATGTTGGCAAAATAAATTTAGGTCACAATTAACGGAAGACGAAGATTTCCCCCCACCTCCTTCAAGTCAAACCTCGGGCATAAGTAGCATTAACAACCGCCCTGAGAAAGGCGCAATAGGTGGAGGTATTTCAATGATGGATGCTATGGATAACCCTATTAATAATGGCGTTGGAGGAATCAAACTTCTTCGAATTGATGCTGGATCTGAGAGTGAGGTGGAGGAAGAGGATTTTGAGGATGATAATATGTGATTGGCTGGGTCAGAATATTCTGTCATTTCACAAGCGACCAATGAAATGGTTATGTATCGTTCAGATGACGGTGAAATGCTCGTGCCCTATATAACAACGAAAGGGATACACTATAGACGTTTAAGGTGTGATTCTGATGCTTCCAATTACGGACATTTAGAAATTGTTCAGCTGAACAATCATGATTTTAACAGTAAGCTGGGTAAATGAGCTAAAATGAAATAATGGCAGTAAAAAAACAAAATCCAATTAGATTTGCCATCGTAGCGGTGTTGTATATTACCCTACTTATTTTGATTATCAGCACCTTAAATTGCAAGGGTTTGAATACAGAATTAAAGCAAAGGTCTTTGTTGGAAGAACTTGAAAAGCAAAAGACAAACATAGCATTACTTCAGGAAACTAAAAATCACAATCCTGAAGTATATAATTCATTTAAACAGTTCTTCAAAGGCGAATTGTACTTTTCGTTATCAACAGATAATGGTGCAGGAGTTGCTATTCTAATTCTCCCCAGGTGCCTTATATATGCTAATGTTGTATCATCATCAACTGATACAAATGTGCGTTGGGTGAAAATATCAGTAAATATTTCTAACTCAGTTTTAAATATTATGTGTATTTATGCACCAACTTTGTATGGTCCTCGGCATGCTTTTCTAAAAGAATTATCGACTATTATTCATGAAGGGACGGAAAATGTAGTACTAGGAGGAGATGTTAACTGTATTTTAGATGTAAATAAGGATAGACGGTCTTCAGCGGTGTATGCTTACACATCCCACAAGAAGTTGAACTAGCTATGTGATCGATAATGCTTATTCGACAGTTATCGGCTGTTGAATCCTGATAGAAAACAGTTCACGTGGTATCCGCGTGATGGGCATGTTGGGTCAAGAATATACACGATTTATTTGCAGGAGTCGTTTAAATGCAAAGTAACTCAGACAAAAACTGTGCCTGTAGCATTCCCGGATCACAACATGATGTGTATTACCTTAGATAACGCTGACTGGATTAAGCAAGGGAATGGATATTGGAAATTTAATAATTCATTCCTTCATGATGTTAAATATTCTCAGCGTATCCAACACTTTTGGCATTATTGGCCTGGGAAAAAGGACTCATATGAAAATTTGATTCAATGATGGGAGAAGGGTAAAAATAATCTGGTTCATATTTCACGGCAGTATGCTAATAAATTAGCACGAGATAGACGAAGGCACAGGAAAGCCTTGGATAAACTTTTATTACGAACCTCCAATAAAGTAAATAACGGAGAGGAAGGCTATAGCGACCTTTTAATTCAAACAAAGAACAAAATAAAAGAGTTAGATAAGTATATGTTTGAAGGTGCCAAAATTCGGTCACGAGCTCAGATGCAGGCTGGGGGTGAAAACCCCATAAAGATTTTCTGCAGTTTGGAAAAGGATAGGGGCATAGGAAAGATTATTAGACGTGTAAAATCAAATGATGGTGTAAATCTTGATTCAACAGCTGATATAACAAGAGCTGTTCATAATTTTTTATCAACGTCTCTATTCGTCTGAAGATGTGATGCTGCAGCAGCTGCACATGTTTTAGGTAACATCAAGAAAACGTTACCTGATTTATGCCGTGTAATGTGTGATCAATGTTTAACATTAAAAGATTTAACTGAATCCTTACATGGTATGAAAATAGGCAAAACTCCTGGATGTGATGGCCTTACAGCAGAATTGGATAGCACATTTTGGAGTATACTAGGGCCATGATTGCTGCAGGTCGTACATGGAATTTTGGAAATTGGCAACCTTCCACCTTCCATGTCTCAGGCATACATTCGAATACTTTATAAGAAAGGTGGAAGGGAAGATTTGAGAAATTACCGACCAATATCTCTGCTGTGTGTGGATTATAAAATAATTTCAGGAGCTCTGTCACTAAAACTAAGCAGAGTTTTGGAGGAAGTGATTGACGCTGATCAGACCAGTAGTATTCCAGGCAGAAGCATTTTAACCAACGTCTTTCTTATACAGGATTTAATTAATTTAGTGGAGAAAGACCAAATTCCAGCAGCAAACATTAGTCTTGATAATGAAAAGGCATTTGATCGTCTAGAGTGGGATTTTCTTTTTTAAGTCTTTACGTTGTATTGACTTAGGGGAAAACTTTTTTAAATGGGTCAAGATATTGTATACTAATATAAGTAGTTGATATTTGGTCAATAATCATTTAACTGACCCTGTAATTTTGAAGCGTGGCATTCGACAAGGATGTTCATTGTCACCCTTGTTACATGTGCTTGCCATGGAGTCATTTGGGATAGCAATACGTGAAGATAAAACATTCAAAGGAATTGCCATACCAGGTATTGTAAGACCCTTGAAGGTTTCACAATATGCTGATGATACTACGGTATTCATAGGAGATAATTATGATCTTAGTCGCCTAGAAAGGACATTTGGTTGAATTTAAGAAAGCATTTGGCCTAAAAATAAATAAGGATAAATCCGTTGGTTTGTTTCTTGGTGAGTGGAATTTCCGAAATGATGACGTCATGGGAATAAAGTGGTCAGACAACAATATTAAAGTGTTGGGAATTTACCTCAATAGGAAAATGGATCCCTCAATGAACTGGACAGATCGCCTTTCTAAAGTGAAACATATTCTTGCAGGTTGGAGGCGGCGTCATTTGTCAATTTTTGGAAGAAACTTTGTCATTAATAATTTGGCAATGTCCGGGATGTGGTATACAGCCTCAGTTGTACATATGCCGAAATATGTAGAAACTGAAATTAGTAAATTAATTCTTGCATATTTACGGAAAGATAAAACTAACCTCGTATCAAATGCTGTGTGTGTGAACAAAAAACAAAATGGCGGGTTAGATTTAGTTCACATACCAACAAAATGTGCATCTTTAAAACTGAAATTTCTTTATACTTTAAGAAGATTCGCCTTGGACAACCGTTTCACGCAAGTTACTCCAAAGTTACATAGGGCCGTTTTCAGTTGCAAGTATCTTCTTTTCAAATACGCCACCACCAAATATTCGGAGGATTCCTGGGAGATATCAAGACTTACGCAGTGCATTAAGTATGTTTTCTAAAACGTCTCCATCGCCATTGGCATGGGGAGAGGCTTTAAAATAACAATTGTGGGGAAATGATAATATTACCGTGTCCAATAGAGCTCTTTATTTCCCATCATTAGCAACTAAAGGGAGTCAGCACTTAGCAGATGTGATTACACCTGATTCCCGAGCGTAGGTTTCCAGGTAGATCTTATCAGAGAAATGTAAGCTGAGAACCATCGACGCTCAGAGATTATTAATTCAGATTAGGACGGCAGTTCATCTGGATTGGTTTAAATTACAAAATTCCACTAGCAAACAGGAAAAAAGTCCACCCATCTTGATTTACGATGAAAATGCATTCAAATGCCATATGAGTTCCCATGACTGGTATACAGTTCTGATACAACACCATGCTAAAACACCAAAAGCTGTTGCTGTTTGGAATGACACATGTTATAAACCCTTTGAATGGAAAACTGTCTGGAAAAATGTACATCTGCCCTCTATACCATATAAAGCAAAGGATGTAGCTTGGCGACTTCTCCATCACAGACTTTGGGTTGACCATCTATTACAAAAATGTAACGTCACAACCAGTAATCGATGGCCTCTTTGTGAATTGCAAGAGGAAACAATCGAGTACTTATTCCTTAAATGCTCAGTCATTCTTGAGTTCTGGAATCACGTAGAAACAGTTTTAAAGGATTTAGGGATCAGTCACGTGAAATTGACAGCTAATATTATTTTTTTTAGAGATTTAAAAAATGTACAAATGCATCTTAAAAACAGCCTGCAAGATGTCCTAATTTGTCTTGTTACAATGGCGGTTTGGACAATTTGGAAATATAGATTTGCTAAGGTACTGGGCCATGATAACATGAACAAGTTAGTTTCATTGAAAGCGCCAGTATGCTAATTTTCCTTCAAGGAGAACTTTTTCGGTTGATGAAGAAATGGAAGATTGAAAGGTTTAAATATACATGATGTGTAACCAAATTAGTAGAATTATCCCCTATGAACTGTATAATTTTTAATTTATGAACACCATAGATCCCGTATTGAAGTACCAGAAGAGTTTAAATTAATATTAGTTGAAAATGAAAATCTGACTATTAACCCTTTAATGACAGGATTTGTTAAAGAATATCAACATATTTGCTGATTGAGTGCCCATTTGCCCATAACTGGAGTGGCTGGCTCGGTTATCGATGCAGTCAACTGATACATTTTCAAAGATGGTCTTCTCTTGGCCTCCAAATTGAAATTAACATTCGTCAATACCACTGAAGAGACCGGTTTTTGTCTACTTCGCCATAGAATGGTTTTAAAAGTCAGCATGATGATTACAAATTTCCTTAGTTTGCCGAGTATGGAACTAATGTAATGTTGTAACGTTTCAAATCCCATCTGTATCATTTTGTGTAACATTTTGAAGGATAGATTTTTTATGTATATATGTATATGTATGTGTATGTGTATATGCATATGTATATGTCTGTATTTTAATTTGTAGAAGGGAGAATTTAATCAACATCACTGATAAAAATTAGATATTAAATCATAGGTCACTGATTTTAACTTATTAAATAAAATATTACAAGTTATACATGTCAGACTGTATAATCATTAATATATTATTTAATAAGTATAAATTAGTATGTCATTAATTACAATTGATATGTTAACCGCTGTAGATGATCTTGATTATGTAGCTTTAATACGCGCTATTACGTCATTACAACAAGTTGCCCTCTATCATGCCTTTGGTACAACAACTCCGTCTTGAAGAATCAAGAGGAAGACCCGGTTAGACGTCACATAAGGTCTGGTTGGTAAATATACTAAAGTGGAATCAAGATGGAGACTGCATTTTTTAAATTTATATTATAGTATTTTATTTCATTAACCAAACAAAATTTTTTAAGATGATAAGGATATAAATGCACATGCATATCATTATCAGTACTAGAGATACATATTTCCATTGTTATAATATATCGCAATGACTAGACATTTCTAAGAACAAACTGTAGTATAATTGCCTTAATATATCTTATATATTGTCATAAAAGTAAGGTAAATACCTTTTTGCACAAGTAAACCTAGCATTAAGCATGTGTAGAAATTCTTTTACACCAGTATTACTTAAAATAATTGTTACTTACAGTAACAATGACTGACAGTCATACTAATTTAAAAAATCAACATATATGCATGAAAATACTTCAACAAAACTTGTTAAACAAACTATAGCAATGGAAGGTATAGATAGTTATATACCAATACATACTCTACATATAAGTGTATCCTGCGTTGGACGGTTGGAAGATTTCTACATTAGCACGATGGTCAACAGCGACACATTCTGAAAATTTTAAATTAACAGTGAGATATGATAAAAAGAGACATGCATATATATCATATATATTAAGCTTAAATAATATATTAACATTTATACCACAAGCTATGCGAACGAAAGTCAATCTTTTGTTATCAGTCATTACAGGTCAAAGATTGTTGAATATGAATGACCAAGTCATAAATTGTTGAATATGACTGACCAAGTCATAATGATTCATATCATATTGAAAAAGAAAATTAATACAAATAATATATATTTATATACACCTGTGCAAAGGTTAAGCACCACCCTATTTTTACGCACATGCGAGGGTATATTCATGTGCTATGAAGAAAGCAATAGCATAAACATTTATGTACCCATCCATCTTAGTGCAAGAGGTAATAATGCAACTAGAGGAATGCTGATTATGATGGTGGGGAAACACTGTATGTTTTTGTTTGAACTTGAAAACGAGGCCTGAATATGGTTACGTTGACACAACTGACAACTATTGCCCTACAGTTGACACACGTGGCTAGATTGTCATTAATGGTGTCTGAAAACGAAGTTTAACATCTGTGCACGAGTTTGAGACTGTCATTATTAATACCGGGTATATCCACCTTGTGCCTGGATGACGGCCTGGACACGACGTCTCATGCTGGTCACCAACCGACTGATACGCCATTGTGGTATTCGTTGCCATTCAAGATGGAGTGCGTCTGTTAATTCCTGTGGGTTCTGCACAGGAGGATCCCTCCTTCTCACCATGTTTCCCAGAATGTCCCAGATATGCTCAATAGGGTTCATGTCAGGGCTCCTTGCTGGCCATGGTAGGGTTTCGATGGCATTCTGGCGGAGGTATTCATGCACAGCTCTAGCACGATGTGGTCGGGCGTTGTCATCCATGAATATAGGGTGGGTTCCAGGTGCATGATTTACAAAATGAGGGACCACAACTCTATCCAGTATGGAATCTTGATATCTTTGTCCATTTAGTGTTTCAGGTACAATCAACAGATCCAGCTTACAATCAAATGAGATGCACCCCCATATCATAACGGAACCTCCACCAAATGGAACTTCTTCCATGATGTTACGTTGGTCGTACGCCGTGCGTCTGGACCTCCATACACGAGTTCGACCATCTGTGGCATGAAGCAGGAACCGACTTTCATCAGACCAGTGTACCCGTCTCCAGGATCTCATGTTCAAGTGTCTTCTTTCGTTGCACCACCTCAGACGCTCCTCTTTGTGGTTTGCAGTGAGGAGAGGACGTCTGACAGGTCTCCTAGCTTTCATGCCAGCAGCATACAGTCTCCTTTTGACGGTAGACATTGACACTCTATTGCGCGTTTCCCATTGCTGGCTGAGCACTCTGCTGTTGGTGAATGGAGATCTCCTAACAAGGCATACTAGGGCTCGATCATCACGGGCAGTAGTCTTCTTCGGTCTTCCAGATCTAGGCCTGTCCTTCACCTCGTTAGTTTGCCCATGTTTTGCAATCAAACGACTGATTACAGTATGGTTAATGTTCAGCTGTCTGCCAATCTCTCTGCATGACATACCAGTGGTATGCATGCCTATGATTTGCCATTTCACACGATCACTTAACCTTCGTCTTGCCATAGCGGTTCACAATCAAGAGCTAATTCTCTCTGTACAAATAAACCACGGTCATGAACACAAAATTCCTAATCTTGTCGCCTAAATCTGTATGTAATGTTCTACACCTCAAACTGGACTTTTACATAACTGAACACGTGTGCTGTTTCCCGCCACGCACGGACATCAAGCGGCGTGAAGTCATGCATGCATGTGCATTTCGTACTTGGAATTATGTCAGCTAACACGGGGACAAAAGGTATGGCAGCCTAGTTGTACCATCATGTTTCTACGTTCTATTGTTTGTGCTGGTGCTTAACTTTTGCACAGGTGTATATATATAACAATAAATTAATCAACAAATATACACATATGTATTTATAATTTAATAGTCAATATTTTGTCAACATTAACCAAGAAAGAAAACTTGTCAGTTTAGCTTAAAAGAAAATTTTATTTATATTTAATTTATATTTATACTTAACCCATTCACAAATAGATTCTTCACATCTTAATTCCAGAGTGACTGAACTAGAAGTCTTATTTTAAAATTAATTTGACTGTAAGCAGTTGTTTGTTACCTTTGGTAGCAACAGTATACAGTAAAGTAGTTTTAAAATAACAGTAGAGTAATTATTACAATGTGAAGAAATATTATTGTGGAATTTGACGGTGAAAGGGTTAATTTTTCGTTTGTTTTTCGTTTGAGTTAAAGCTTAAGTTAAATTATGTATAAATCTGTTTGGTTAAAGTTTAAGTTAAAATAGTCTTTAATCCGAGTTAAAATAGTTTATTGGTTGATCAACCGACTAATGGCCAGAGAAAATGATACATACATACAAATGCAAATTGTGGTAAAACAAGATGCATATATATATATATATATATATATATATATATATATATATATATATATATATATATATATATATATATATATATATATATATATATATATATATATATATGTATCAATTTTTTGTAAAAGATGGAAGAACGGAATTGTCCAAAGGCTCCACAATATCTAAGTCATCAAAAGCAACCGACTAATGGCCAGAGAAAATGATACATACATACAAATGCAAATTGTGGTAAAACAAGATGCATATATATATATATATATATATATATATATATATATATATATATATATATATATATATATATATATATGTATCAATTTTTTGTAAAAGATGGAAGAACGGAATTGTCCAAAGGCTCCACAATATCTAAGTCATCAAAAGCAACTCCTTGAATATTAATATATGGCCATAAAGCTGAAAAGTAATTTGATCTGAGGCATAATTTTATGCCTACCATTTTGGTAAATTTAGTAAAAGGCTTCTTCAAGGCTCCCCCCTTTAAATTCCTGAACTGTATTTCTGGGCGACAGTTATTATTGGGATCCCATAAAAACCTCCCCGAGGAGCCGATACAGCCACTTCCATCTTTTCTATCTACCTATCTATTAAATCTATCACTTTATAAAGAAATTTATAAATTATTTGTATATATGTTCATTAAATATTAGTTTTAATTATTTGTTTGAATGTATGTTCTATATATACAAAATCGTAAAAAATAATTAGATAAAGTAAATAAATAATATTTCTTATGTTAAAAATATCTTATATATACACTTTAGAAATTTCCTAAGTTATAGTACAGTTCAGAAATAAAATAACAAATGATCCCAAATAACATAAAATGCACCATTGAATATTTTGACCTTAACTTTATGAAAATAAAATAAAAAATCTAGGGAGTTATTACTACAATATACTCCAATCCAAATATAATTAATTTATTCAACGGAAAACTTTGTATCAGAGAACATTCGTCTTCATATTGGAAATATTAAAATTCAATTTCATACTGTACTGTATGATGTCAAATATTGAAAATCTGATAACTTTTTATCTTATATGAGTTTATATGTGATTCATAGCGGTAAAATAGTAAGTCAGAAAATGAAATAAAGGCTAAATGATACGGAACGGTTATTGTCAAAGATAGTAAAATTAGGTCAAAATATTTTTTAAATAATCGTAGTAATAGATTTTCTAAAGACCAAAAAATTTAAACCGTACATATTGATGACGGATGAATAATTATAGAATACTTACTGAAAATTGAGTTGGCATGGAATATACTCCAATGTGAATATCAAACCGTTGTTAAACAATAATAACAATCACACTTGCTACCAAATAAAATTGAGGATTGGCACACAATACTTTTTAATTTGTTTGCCAGATGTTGTAAAAACAAAAATAATTAAGTATCAAACTTGTTATTGTGTGTGTGTGTTGTAATATTTAAGGCGTTTATATGCTAGTTCCCAATGCTAGGGTCTAGACTCAGGCCTGAATCTTGTTATTTAAATTGCTATGTAACAGACTTGAAAGAATCATTAATCATAAAGCTAACCAATACTCAAATTCACGCTTAATTGATCCTACAGATGGAAAAAATTGTAAATAATACACATCAGACGACATTAACTTGGAACGCACATGTTTGTTTATAATCTCACGCTAATGACCTCATAATAGAAATTAGGTTGTCTCTCTTATAATAGTGTAGCGGGAGAAGAGTGACCTAGACTATTAAAGTGGGTTATCTCCCTTGCAATAGTGTAGCGAGGTATCAAGGAAAGACGTGGGTTATGTATGGAATAATTTGTCATTGCACATTGTATAAAGCTAGCACTTATACAGGTAAGGAGATGATATCATTCTAGTGAATTAGTTCCAATCAGTTTAAATTTTATTGAATATATTGAAATTAATTTGACTGGAAATCAATGTTGTATATGGCAGCAATGGTTTCTATTCAAATTAGGGTAAAAAAAAAAAAAAAAAAATTAAACATACAGGTTTGGAAAATCTATCATTCTAGTGACTTAGGTTCAGTCAGTTCAAGGCTATTGAAAGCATATATAGAACGTATCTTTAAATTCTTGGCCTATTTAACATACAGGTATGGAAATTATATCAATCTAGTGACTTTAGGTTCAGTTAGTACAAGGCTATTGACATCATATATAGAATTTCATTTTAGTTATGTCTTATATCTTATTGTCATATATAATGTTGAATATTTTGAAACTAATTTGATTGGAAATCATTGCTGCATGGCAGCAATGGCTTCCAGTCAAATTAGTTTCAAAATATTCAACATACAGGTCTGGAAAATATATCAATCTAGTGACTTAGGTTCAGTCAGTTCAAGGCTATTGAAAGCATATATAGAAACATATCTTTAAAATTAAAATTATGGCCTACTTAACATACAGGTATGCAAATTATATCAATCTAGTGACTTTAGGTTCAGTTAGTACAAGGCCATTGATAGCATATATAGAATTTCAATGTTGTTATGTCTTATATCTTATTGTCATATATAATGTTGAATAATTTTGAAACTAATTTGATTGGAAATCATTGCTGCATGACAGCAATGGCTTCCAGTCAAATTAGTTTCAAAATATTCAACATACAGGTCTGGAAAATATATCAATCTAGTGACTTAGGTTCAATTTCCATGTGCTAACTTAGCCGACAGTCATGCACCCATTAGTTTAATTTGTTGATCACCATCTCCTGGTCGGGGGATCGCCATTCTGCAACTCCGCATAGCATCAGCAACCAGGCATCTTTCCACTGGACCACCGCACCAAGACTAAAAAGTCAAGGATTGGCCGACCAGGTTTCACATGTCTGATATACTGACACACTGATGATTCATATGGGACTATCTGTGGATGCACCCGCCACAATTCAATCCTAGGCTTTTACGCCTATTGTACTCTGACTCCAGCACGGCTCTGGCAGTATATGTATTTTTATTTTATTTACGCACTGACAACGTGCGGCTTCAATTTCAATGTGCTAACTTAGCCGACAGTCATGCACCCATTAGTTTAATTTGTTGATCACCATCTCCCGGTCGGGGGATCGAACCGCCATTCTGCAACTCCGCATAGCATCAGCAACCAGGCATCTTTCCACTGGACCACCGCACCAAAACTAAAAAGTCAAGGATTGGCCGACCAGCTTTCACATGTCTGATATACTGACACACTGACGATTCATATGGGACTATCTGTGGATGCACCTGCCACAATTCAATCCTAGTCTTTTATGCCTATTGTACTCTAACTCCAGCACGGCTCTGGCAGTATATGTATTTTTATTTTATTGACGCACTGGCAACGTGCGGCTTCAATTTCCATGTGCTAACTTAGCCGACAGTCATGCACCCATTAGTTTAACTTGTTGATCACCGTCAATAGATTTTTTATGTATATATGTATATGTATGTGTATGTGTATATGCATATGTATATGTCTGTATATATGTATGTGTGTATGTGTGTATGTGTGTATGTATGTATATATAGCACATATCCAAACCAGTTTGGTCGATCTAGCGGAATTATGTGAAGACAAAAATTATTGAGAGCGGGCGACCGCCATTCGTCGACTGTATCCCCACCCCCATCCCCAAAAACGGTGGCGAGACTGGTGGTGCCGTGGGTGTGGGTTGGTGTAGATGAGGGTTTTGTGTGTGGGTGTCGTTGTCGCAAGCAGTTGGTAAGCTGGGATGATACATCAGCGGATGCTGGAGATATCCGGAGGTGCGATATTAGTAACGATTGTTACTAACCTCTTTTCTTGAAAAGCTGTATGGGCCTGTGGAAGAACTGCAGAAAACCACAGATTTCATCTTGAGAACGGCTCTCCAAGTGTGATACCAGCGATCGAAAAGAAGAAGAGAAGAAGTAACGATTGTTACTGTGTCACTGTCCAATGAGATTGGAGTACTTTGAAAGACGGAAATTCTCGGATCCGTGGTGGCGTTCGTAATGGCAGTAGCATCGGTGGCAGCGTTTGCAGTGGTTGCGTGTCCGTGATGGTGGTAATTCCTGCAGCGGTAGCTGCGGTGATGGCTGTGGTGGAGTTCGTGGTGGTAGCTATAGAGGCAGTCTTTCTGTGTGTGCCTAAGTTTAACTTTTTAGGGGATCCCACGTGAGGCGGCGGTTATGGCCTCTAATGGCTGCAGAAGGACGCTAAGGATTAGATTATGTAAGAACGTCTACTCTCGCTAAATCGGGCGAATCTTCCTCTCGGAGATGAAGATCGTCCTGAGCGGCGTCAAGAAACTCTTGAAAGGGTCCAAGGACGACTTTGCCGAGTTTCAGATGATGCAGCCGACTCGTGTAACAAAGAGGAAGAGTTTAAGGAATTCCTTTCGAGTCTTGGTGCCACAACAGTCTAAGGCGACGGCTGTCTGAGAATAGTATCGTCGGCTCGAACAGGATTCCGGATGACCTGACAGTTCTCTGTTTCAGTCGCCAAATCGATGGGCAATAACCACAGAATCGAGTAACTAAGCAAGTTTAGCCTGACCGCCGGCCAAGTGGTCGTAAAGTAAAAGGAGTCGTTAGTAGACGGAGAAGATAGTGCTATGCTGAACTTCCTTCAGGGGTGCATCTAAAGCACACTGGTGGCTGTTGTGCGGTATTTTCTAATGGCACTAGACCTGCAAAGCAGCTAAATGTGTCTGAAGGAGTGCAGTGCCTTAAGCGAATACGTCCGTAGGGAAAAGTCATAGCAGCGCAAGTGAAGTCGTGACATTAAGGTCGTTCTGAACGTGGTACTGAAATAGGAGTGTAAAAAGGCGAGCTGAGGAACACGTTGAACTGGAGGTTCGCTTTCCTTAACCAAGGAGGCTCTAGGTCTGCTAGAACAGCTCGGATCGCAGTGCCTGTGACACACAGCGGTTGTCGCTATCCTAGACAGGTGCTACTCCGAGGACGGGAAAGATGTCTGCCGGCAACTTTCGTTTAGGAAAAGTTCCAAGTGCGGTGCGGTGGGCCCGAATTTAGCAGTGCTATTATATTTCTTCACTCTGTGCAAAGCACGGATGATGCCACCCGCAAATTTGGCAGCTAAGGTGGGCATCCTGCTAGATCTCCACAAGCGGCACTGCGTACGACGCCAATATATGTCTTCACATCGAGTGGAGTGTGAAATTTGGCGGTAAAGACAGGCGATCTCTTCGAGTAAATTTCAGAACGGTAGTAAGTTGCAATAGAAGAAGAAGAAATTGAGACTTCACTCGGTGATGAGCACCGACTGTAAAAATATCTTAAGGTGTTAAATCTGCAAAAAATTGAAAGCTGCGGGTGGTACTATATTTAAGATTTAACACAGTTCACAAAGTTCGTGTAGAGAAGGCAAACGTTCGTCACAGTCTTTCCCCGAACACACAGGGTCTAGGTGTTGTTATTGTGCACGCTGTTGGCTTCGAAACAGCCATGGTAGGTATATTACCAAGGCACAACATCATGTGGTGACTTAGTCCTTGGCGGTCAGAGATTACAATGACATGGAGATGATCACGCTATTCCTAACAGCATCGATTGTGACACTAGGCTAGCATTATCAGTTGATACAAATGGTCCCAGGAGCAGGGGTTTGACAAAGTCTCTCGACTAAGGAAGTAAGGGCATGCAGATCGAAGAGAACGCAAGCTCAGATGTGAGGGTCATATTTTCCTAGCGTCTCTTCCGAGCAGAAGCAGATCAGGCATTGCACCTGGGTGTCATTGTCTCATAAGGCGGCAGAGGTAGAGCGAACACGTCATAACTGGGCGATGGAGAAGCTGTCTAAAGAGAAGTTTGAGGACAGCAAGATGCTCGAACTTTTGTACTAAATGGAGGCACGCCGCCGGCAACAAAACGCTTAGGCCAGTCAGAACATCAAAGAGGTAGATAAGTGTCTCGATGAATCCAATTAAACTGCAAAACTCTCTGAGCCCACACTCGCCTGTGTGGCATCGGCAGTACAGAAGATGGCCGAGGTCGTAGTAGTGGTGGCTGTCAGTGGTGATGTGACGGCAGGAATCGTGCTCTACGTGTGCTCAAACTGAATACCAGCAGTGTGCGATACACAAACCTTAGCATAGCCGAAGTACAGCACTGTCACGCCCACTGAGCGAGTGCCTACTCACTCGCCGAGCAAGTTCCCAACATAAAAGCTGAACTGGTTGCCATGGTTAGATGGGATATCCCTACCTGCGAGGTGCTACTGACCATCTCGAGATCCTCGTGGCCACTGGTTAGACGTAGTAGGCATATGACTTCGCTGTCTGTCAATAGAGACAACAATCAGCCCGATCGCATACCTGGACGAGAACATTGGTCATAGCAACCACAAGTTTGAAGGCATCTAACTCACCTACCTCCTGGATCACTCCTCCATTCTGAACCAGGACTGCTCAGAGACAACTCGTTGTAATGTCAACTCTAGCCCCTGGTTAGCTGTGGTCTGGACCTGCTTGTGCTCTCTTTCCACATGCAGGATTCACTGTCTAGAGCACGCACGCTTTAGTTCCTGGTCGTTCTCATCATGCCAGACATGAAGTCGTGGAGAGCGCATCGTTGCACCAAACAGATGAAACAGCATGCCCCACATCGTGGCCGGCTTCATTTGTGTATTATCAAGTTCTAAATGGAACAGTTTGAGTAGATGGGTGTGGTTCAGTGGGTGGGAAGGAGGGGGGTCGGGCCAGCAGTGTGCTGCAGGATGTGTGAAACGTATGCTATTTTGTTGTAGACTCGTTGGCCAGCCTGAGACCCAGCCTTGGAACTTGGGGCCCAGCTCAGTTGTATAGCCCAGCTGTCCGCTGGCCGATGTCTTCCGGAGATTCTCCTGGACAAGTGGGATCCGCAACGGGAGTTTAGATGCCATTCCTCGTGGTGGCTCTAACGATTATGACTCTGAACTCCGGCATGCGACGTGGGCGACAATGGCAAATCACTTGATTTACCTCCTGCAGTGGGAGACCGGCAATTGGAGTTGTATTGCCAGTGGCTCTAAGATGTACGGCATGGGGATGGGGCAACTCTGACATACCACTCCTGCAGTAGTTGCAGTGGAATTTGATTTATGACCGCTAATTTATAATTACTCAAAGCAATTCTCGATTTTTCGAAGTCTGATAGGTGATAGGTGGATCAATACCCATGTGCAGTGCAAAGCTAATCAGTACTATAGAGTACATGTTGACCATTACCCTGGTATACATTGTGTCCCCTATACACATACGCAATAGTTGTAGCTAGCCTTGCTCATGTGTGATATATTTCCTGGAATTCACTACTTGTGAAGTATGCCTTTCATCGGCATGAGCATTTCAGACTGTACACACGTAAAGTCTTATTGGCTGATTTAAGATTTAAGTTTCGAAGTCGAGTTTTGAATTCCGATGTCGAGTTTTGAATTTCGAAATTGAGCCTCATAGAACAAATTATTTTATTATGATACTATACTGGAGACTATTTTGAGATCGTTCTTGTTTCCATGATAACACAGGCTCAGTTTGCTTTCGTTCCCCTGCAGTCGCATGTAACCATCATTACCTGACATCTAAACGTGCAGTGAGCCATAGTGTTCTGTCTGTGCCCTACAGTGTCCTAGAAGTATTATTTGGGCATAGCGCACGCGCGGATGGTCAACAATAAGTCGAATGCCTGTACGAGACGGACATCATTAGTCTGTGTGGACAATAGATGCCCCACCAGAAACCACATGCGAATTATCGACCTGATATCACTACCGTTTCTTCCCCTGGACACTGTGTAGAGGATACTTAGGCCGACATTACATTTCCATCCAGCTGTATCTCAAATGAACACAAGAAATCGCCAGTTCTTATATTTAATTATGCCCTTGGGGTTAAACATATGTCTATGAAACGTAATTAATATAACTGCACCTGTAGTAGGCCTAATATTCGAACAGCATTAACGCAGATCGTACTTGTGCATTAGCTGAGGTTTTGCTGGTCAAAGTGCCCCCCACCCGCCCCACAACCCCCCCCCCCCCCCTCCGCCCCCCCCCCACCCTCACCCCCCCCCCCACCACACTACCACGGCCCGTATTGATACACACCTGATAGCAAGAGTTTGAACATACAAAAAATTATTTTAAACAAGCACTGACATTGATTAATAATAATCGATATTTATTGAGGGTAAATCTTCAAGTACACGGCCTGATCTAACAGAGGCCCTCATTAACACACATACAAATTTATACATCTATGTACACACAAAGAAATTCTGACAGACTATTAGTTTAAATTCCGACATATGACAGTAATTATTATTATTATTATTATTATTATTATTATTATTATTATTATTATTATTATTATCATTATTATTATTATTATTATTATTATTATTATTATTATTATTATTATTATTATTATTATTATTATTTGAAACGCGCACATACACTCTAAATCATAGACAGTTTCTCTCAACCACGCGGACAAACTTACACTCTACCTCACAAAGCAACACATTGGCACGTACGCTTGCACACACGTTTACATACCGTACACCAATTAAAGAATTAATTCCTATTTTGATAATCAGTTTCCAAGAGCATTTTAGTTCCAAGATAGCCACACGGGTAAGCTTCTGAATATATTAACTGATTCAAATTAGTTTCAAAATATTAAACTTGCGCGGTGAAAGATCGGTATATCCATCCCAAAGAACAGGTTGAACTAATTTTGAAGATGGGTTTTGATTAACTATTTTGCCGTCGTGTTCTTCTTAGCAGATATGATGAGCAAGTCGGTAGTAGCTTTGTGATTTCAAAATAAAAGGTCAAACTTTAATAACAACTTCTTTAAACTTCAATACTGTGGCATTACAGACAAGACTTATTGACACTTAAAATAACTTTTTCCAGAGTCTATCAATTCAGTTCTTAAACGGTATACTCCTTCTACTCCAGCTAAACAATTCCTTTCCTTCGCATCAAAATTGTGCAAATTTATACACAGTGTGTTACCACGATGACCAAGAAAGCAACATTTCACTAGGCGATAGGGGTTACTGTCTTAGCATGACGTTACGACAAAACAATTAATAAATACTTAGATCATATTAGTGTCTCTGCGTGAATGTCCAGATAATTCAGTGTGTATATATCCTAAGCTGTATGCAGTTAATTGTTAGAGCTCTGACTATGCGCTAATTCCATAGATGGGGCACTTTACACCTAGTGCCGCGGAGAGAAATGTCCCGGTAAATTCGCTCACGCGTGGCCACATGAAAGTGTGTCTCCTTAATGGCTGGTCCGGATTAAAGCAGTTAATCATTGCTTGACAGCTATTGTTGCAGAATGTTAACGCTTTTAATACATATGTGAATAGAGCATTAAAGGTTTGACGCATAGTTTAATTTTAATTTTAACAATACTGTCATGCTAATATAAAATTATCAGACTTTGTAACATGAAAATAGGTATTGTCTATACATGCTCACAGTCACATTGACCATCGCACATTATTAAACTCCATATCACGTGAATTAGTTTTCAATCGGAAATAATCAAATAAAAGAGAATACACTGCAATAATCACGAAAATCACGGGAAGCTAGTATGGTCGAATTCTAGACTCAAATGTATTAAAGCAGTTCACTCCATATGCCTACACGAGTTCTCCATCAGGTTTGGGCCGAACTTAGGCCAAATGGGGGCATGGACAAAGTTTCTGAAATTCTTACCCATTGGCCCTCGGACCTGCCGTTAGGATCGCGAGAAGTCCCA
The DNA here is from genome assembly GCA_034401795.1 of Chaetoderma sp. LZ-2023a. NCBI lineage: Eukaryota > Metazoa > Mollusca > Caudofoveata > Chaetodermatida > Chaetodermatidae > Chaetoderma > Chaetoderma sp. LZ-2023a. Next base: position 73,547,131 of record CM067360.1, on the reverse strand, counting down.
TTTCAACCGTCATGCTGCTAGGGCCCCTGAGGTCAAAGGGCTGTGGGATTTGGCCACATCAGTCTTATAAGCTTTGCATTAATGTGCAGTTGCGCAGTGCCCCAAAATTAAGACATAGTTTTTCTGGTGTCACGTGTTGAGTAGGGAGAGGTGGTGGAGGGGGAGGGGTATGGGGAGGCGCTGACAATTGGGGTCCCTCTGCAAATGCACTTGTAGTACTGTCTTAGGGTTGGAATCCAGTCTCCCAATCAATCATATGATGTCATAAGCAATTTCGTCATGTGTAGGCTGACGTTATAATTACCCATTAATGACCTAGCTAAGTTGGTCATGAACACTCAGCGTTGTTGTACGAATTGTATGTCTTTACTATTTAATAAATGTTCTGTTGAACATTTTGAATCTAATTTGACTGAGTGTTAGCAGCACCCATTCAAATTAGTTTCAAAATATGCAACAGCTTACCTGTATAGTCTTCTGGCTATTGAGATTCATGGAGTGCAGGAATCGATCGAGCCCATCACGGGCGAAGCCTGGGTGGAGCCTAGCTGCAGATGGGCGGGACATAGCTAAAACTGGCTTCCTTCATTCTATAAGATGAAGAACCTAGACGTCACTATATTCTGCCAATCTGTTCAAATTAGGATTGTTATATAGCCAACCCCAACATGGCGTACTGCAAATATACATCTAATGTACTGTCTTTACGATAAAGCATTGTATCTGTGGAGAATAATTTCTCTTCTCTCTGTACAATGTCGACACACGGGTTCGTCTCATCTTCTTCCGTATGTCCGGTGATTATTTCCTGGTTTAGGAATTATTTACTTTTATACGTCATCATATACACCAATCCTGCAAGATAGATAGATGCTACAGCAATTATAACACTCATATATTACTATTATACAGAATAAAGAAATTGTTAAACTTGTTAGGCCCCTAGTTACTTAAAGGAAAGGTCTATAGGCTATGTGCAACACGACCCGCACAGCGCACGTACGCACGCTAGCGCACACATGCGTACATACAAACAGACCAGACTGCAATACCCACTTCGCCTTTTCGGTATGATAGTACCTAGAAATATGCTCATACGAGCTAAGATCCTGAACGTTCCACGACTTGCATAGAGGTTTTGTTTACAATTTAAGGCCGGACGCCTTTCTAACCACCACCACCATGAGCTGAAAATCGACCGCGTTATGGGGTAAGTAGTTACCGCTAGAATACCATATACAACTGGAATGTACTCGATACTGACTCACGAATTTGCAGCCGTGGCCTATATAGTTGATCGGTTGATGTCAAACTCAAATAAATCATAAACTCTTATAGCATGAAGGCCTATATCTGGTGATTCAACCGTCATGCGTTCCGGCGTTATGGCCAAAAATGTGTATCCCAGTATGCAGTTCGTGAGCTTGATAGTTGATGCTTTGTCCCGAAACACACCGAACTTCTAGCCACCTATACTATGATTCCACCTACTTGCGTTACCAATTAATGGCAGAAAATGTGTATTTCACGATATACTTAGTGACCCCGTGACCTGGATATTTGAACTCTTGCCTTAACATTAAATTTCGGTTCTAGCTGAGTTGGTGATTCTACATTCTTGCATTGCAGAGGTATCCACAACAATGTGTATTCCGGTATGCACTAAGTGACCCTTTGACCTCGATGTTTGATCCTTTGAATACATTTTTTTTGATAAAGTGGTAAAGGTGGCCGAATCTAATGTAATTCTTGATCTACACCGAGCCAAAGGCATAGCATTGAAATGGGGTAGGCAAAATTTTGGAAATAAATTGGCCACAACGACAATCACAAATTTTAGGAAATTTTTGACAGAAATAGCTAGTGATGAGCAAAATAGAGTGATGTCTGTACCAGCACCGGCAGCCCCACCGAGTACAGGTTCAGGTTCACATTCAACAATGACTAACAAACGACAACGGTCACCAACCACCTTCACACCCTCACCTACCACTTCCAAGCGGACGGATCTGTATACATCACCAACACCAGGATGTAACAGAGTCATGGCCGGCTCTCCCAAAGACAAATTCTCCTCCTGTGCACCGTTGTTGGGTTGTTACTCAAATCAGACGCCATCAATGAGCTTGAAAATCTAAAACCTCATAGCGGACCCGAGTTTGAACCTGTCCAAATTAAATACAATAAACCAATCATGTGCGATGGATCAGTTTCTAAATGCGACAAAAATAGATGCAAAGTAAACAACTATATTGTAAACCAAAAACATTCCTGAGTTTTCAAACTAAAAATGAATATCATATCCGAACTAATATGCATTGTGATTCTGAGAATGTAGTTTATTTGATCAAGTGTGCCCTTTGCCAGAAACAGTATGTTGGTGAAACAAAAAATGCATTTAGAATGCGTGCTAGACGCCACGTTTCTGATATTAACACCTCAGCAGATATGCCAATTGCTCAACATTTCCAACTTCCTGATCATTCAGTTGAGCATCATTTTGAAATCATGCCAATAGAACAGATGCCGACCTTCGATAGTGAAGAAGAAACGAGTTCGTTTCACAAAATACGAGAAGGCCATTGGATTAGAACACTCCAAACAAAAGCACCATTTGGAATAAATGTAGATTCAGGAATATCACAAAAGAACAAAATTATCCCATTTCAACTCATATACAATAGACGCAATGTTGAATTAGTGAAAACCATGAAAGATGAATATTCACAGTTGCAATCTAAATTAAGGGAACCGATCAAAGCACGACCAGTAATAGCTTACAATAGAAATCCAAACCTGAAAGATTTGCTAGTAAGATCAAAGTTAGACCTCATGGTTCCTGTTAACAATGACAAGGTTTCATCCCTCGCTACCTATTCTTAAATAAATCTAATCCCAACCAAAATCAATGGTGGGGAAACATGAAATCATATCCGTAGGACATCTTTTAGTTATGTGTCTGCAAAAGTGTGTGTGCGTGCGTGCGGGCGTGCGTGCGTTCGTGTGGGCGTGCGTCCGTGCATTTGTTCGTATGTGTGTATGTGTGTGCTCATACATCCGTACGTGCGTGCATCTATACTTGTGTGGGTGTATGTGTGCGCGTGTGTATGTGGGTGTGGGTGCATTGATTCGTGAGTACGTTAGTACGTGGGTGTGTGCGTGCATGCATTCGTGCGTCTGTTCGTGCATGCGTCCATGCATACATTACTGCGTGCATTCGTGCATGTATTACTGTGTGCATGTATTATTGCGTGCATTCGTGCATTCGTTCAGATGTGTGCGTGCGTGCGTGCGTGCCTGCGTGTGTGTGCGTGCGTGCGTGCGTGCGTGCGTGCGTGCGTGCGTGCGTGCGTGCGTGCGTGCGTGCGTGCGTGCGTGTGCATTCGTGTGTGTGATTTCTCTATAATGTAGGATCAATCCCAGCCTTTACCTGTTAAAGCGACCTGCTGATAAGTTCACTTTACCCCAACTAATCTCAAGGGGGGACCACTCTAAGTAAATCTAAACTTGGTCTCGATAGGACAAATTTAGGTAAAGAAATTTTTAATTAAATTCCTGTGCCAATGCGGTTTTTTCAATGTAAAGACAGACAGACAGACAGACAGACAGACTATTAATGGTGCAGATTGTGTAGATATTGCCCGTAGAATCATTATTCATCTAGACACATTAAAAGTATTAAGCAGCCTTCTTGTTTGAGTGATCTTCAGCAATAAAATCTGAGACAATGGAACAATCCGCCCGTCCTATTCCTGAGAATCTTCGAATATTAGCACCAGGTCCAACAACTCTAGAAAAGGTCCAGCTAGACCACCTGTGTACGCTTGATGGTGAACCAATTTGCCGGAAGAATTCTGACACAGTTAGAGCATCGACCCCCGAGCCCTTGGGCTACGTTTTCGTTAACCGTTATATAGCCGGCCATATTACATGCATGTAGTTAGAAACCATTGGTCAAGGATATCCAATATAACCACTGGTTCGTCTTCCGAGTTCTAGAATTATGAGTGAAATATATTGAATCAGATATTTCTACGATCATCTCTTATTATCGGCCTATACGCGTTATATGTAAGAAACACAGCCTGCCAGTGCTGTAATGGAACAACATTCTCATGACGCATAACTGGCAATAAAACTAAAACCACAAGAACAATCTTTAATTAGATTACCTACATACTGTGAAAGATGAATGCAAAGAAATTACGCAGAGAAGTCAGAAAGTGTGTGGAGACATCATCTGCTAACAACAGCAGTGTAGGCAGGAATATCAACAAAGTAATCCTATGTTGATGATCCACTTGTTACAAGGCTGGCTTAAGAACAGAAAACACTGGGACTGCACATTTATCATAGGCAGTCGAAATGCACACCAACTAAGACAGAATCACAATAAGATCATGCACCAAATTAGTGAACGATTGAAAGACATCGCCCTCAAAGAAACAGATGACCTGGTAAATAATATCCCGTCTACCGATGAATGTCGAAAAAATGTTTAGAGCAAGCAAAGCATTAAGAATAACAATCAAGGAATGAATTGAAGATCAGTTTACTGACACAGAAAACAGACGTCTACCCACGTGTGAAGGTTGGTCACTGTCAATAACAGAAGCAGAAGTTAGAAAAGCTTTAGCATTTCTAAGGAATGGATGTACGTGCGGGCCTGATGTCATTAATAACAAACTCCTTAATATACAGATAACACCCTCTCGACACAAATAATACACGTCATCAACTCTACCATTGGTAACACCTCCCTATTGATACTGTGGGAGAAGGTACACTCATCGCACACCCACATCCAAAGAGCCCACCTAGACCTCTATCCAACCTAAAACATAATAGTGTTTTTGAATAACATCCAAAAATTATATCAAATGTGGCATTTGTCTCGCATCTGAGATAAGAGTGACAAATTTACTGGAAACTGGCTGAGTGGTTTTAAAAGAGGGTGTAGCTGGGCTGACACAATCTGGGCACAACGCATGTTTACATCAGTAGTACTAGTATCAAAGCAGTGGGACGTCTACAAGAGGGGAATCGACATGTCACGTACATATGAATACCATCAAGAGACCACATGCCCTTCAATTTCTCCACCAAGCTAGCTGCCATGGAATACGCCTGGTGAAACTCTTACTGGCAAACACAAAACCAAGTTGCCACGTTAAGTCAATGCTTTCTGCGCAGTATGAATCATCGATTGGATCACCACAAGGTGATGGTCTATCGCCAGTTCAATTCCCTTGCTACCTCGCCGCAGTACTATCACTCGTCCGAGAATTCTCTACAAGACCAACACCTCCAATCCATTAAATCTGATGTTGACACCGTGATTCATGTTTTAAAATACAGACCCAACTACAAAACCACCTTTCCATCCAGCATATCACGTCATAATCAACTACGTGTCATATAGAGCGACATCCCAATCAATGACGTCATGAATGACGTAGATAAGAACGTCACGAACGCATAGTTGAACTGTGCGCTGTTGTACGAATTGCATGTCTTTACTATTTAATAAATATCATGTTGAATATATTGAAACTAATTTGACTGGGCACTGTTCATTATACATTCTATAATCCAAATTTGTGTTGTAAAATAATGGCTTGTTCATGACTTCAGTGGACTGACAGTATCTTTTTTTGATTTGCTATGCTACATTTTCGTATTATATTATAGATTTGATAGGTTATATAAGTCTCTAGCCTCAATGGTAACATGATGTTAATCGTAAGCATTGTATCGGTAGCTGCGACTTTGCATTACGCCTTTCATAACAATTCACTTCAGACACATCTGGTCAGATATGTATAAGTAGTTGAAGCATGGTGGTAAAAATACTTATTTAAACAAAAGTGTCATTTTGGCATATTATGATCGATGGCCGATATAATCTATATACTGAGAACAGTAAATACCTTTTTTTATTATACGCCTGCGTGTTTTTATCCAATGAACCGCTTCCAATTGTACCACGTGACCGTCCAATAATTTTTCTATATTGGACGGTGCAAGACTCGTATTGTACGGTAAAATCCCTATTAGACGCCGCTTAAAAGCCGTATTGGACGGTAAAGAACGATAGCTCTTTCGGCATTGATTTTTTCATATGGCGTTGTCACAGGAAGTAACTTCTATTGCATTGATAAAGTTCGTCAAGTAAAAGCTTTCGTTATTAATAGTTACAAGATGCTTTTTGAAGGAGATACCGATAGATTTGTTGATCAGCATGTGCCAGAAAATGCAAAAAGGAAAACAGAAAATGACTTTCGTTTGTTTAGACGCTAGTCGTCAGCGTCCTTACCTCAAGAGGAATGGCTATCTAGTCTACGTTTTCTCATGAAAATGTTTCTCATGATACTGAAATTAAAGTAAATTTCTTTTGATTGTTGGTGTTTATTTGCTGATAATTATAATAGATGCATAATAAATAGTTCATTTTACATTGTTTTACATTGTTGAGTCCAATATGCCTACGGCGTCTCGTCTCAATGCGGATTTCAACACAACGTGGACGAGTACAGTACACAATCAATATTGGATTCAACAATGTAAAATAACCTAATAGTAAAGTACAATATACAACCTACTTATTAACATTAATTAATAACCCATTTCTAAACAAATAGCCCTGTCTTAGCTCAAGTGGCCTAGGGGGATACTTGCAGACCGTTTGTCTCAGTCTGTCTCTTGCTATCGTCCGTCGACCAAACAGCCTAACGTTGGTCAGCAAACCGTCGGGGCAGATTATTCTGACAGTGAAATAATACGATAAATCTCAGAAATAACTTAGCATGATTCCATAACATAATAAAACGTACTATTGAATAGCTTACATATTTGAATTGGACGATAAGGTAGCAATGTCTTCTAATCCAATCCTGTTCGAAATTGTAATCAGGCTACGTGATGCATATATTAAAGTGCTTTCATATCGACTGGCTTGGTGCTGGCGAAAGTTAATAATGTAAGCTCGCTGGTTGGTATTTGGTGAACGTGCGGTGACGTCACTTGGACTAGTGGCTTCTTCGTACATCCGCACTGGTATATTTGGGATGCTACTATGTTAGGTACTGGGTCCCGTACTGGGCGGTTTGGGAGGTTGGGAGAAGTCAGCATGTGCGTGAGCACCAGGTAAGAACTAGGATGATCGACATCATCAGTTTTAGAGTTGTATATATTTTCAAAACAGGTGCAGTCTCAGTCCATGCTGTGATATCGAAGCATACGTGAACAATTTTGATACTTTTGTATTTTGTCCCGCTTTCTAGTTTCAGAAGCTATATAGATTGTTGATACATTGAGTGGAGATATCCCGGAGAATCAAGGCATTTGCTTCTTCAAAGTGAGAGAACTGGGCAACTTACCTCAAGCAAAAAGGCTGCCGGGTTGAGGGGAGAAGTTGCCGCATCTGTAAAGTCATCTCGCAGCTTAAATTGCTAAGAAAAGAAGGAATAGTCAGATACACGTGGGCGAGGATTACTCAGGGAGAAGTGTATCCCCGCCTCTGTCTGGTACGGAAATATGGTGACAATCTTGACCGGTAGCCAATGCTGCTACACCGCTCTAACCAGTTTGGCTGCTTCAGTTATAGCTCAGCCAGTCAGCACCATCCACAAACCTGAGGGTGGATCCTAACATAATTACTCAAACGGTATCAGGGATTCTTTGCCGTGGTGACATACGATTGCTTATCTCCAGAATTGAAAAGGCCATACTTTTTCCGACATAATGTTCAATTTCGACAGAGTCGTCGTCTTTCTTTTTTAAGTAACGAGAGACAAAAGCCTATCACTTTTTCTATATATGAAGTTCTACGACGGCGCTAGCTATGACGACTTTGTGTTTACATGGGTCGGTCAAGCTTGTCTCGCTCCAGTGGACAGACATATATACTATGTATTTGTTTACGTTATAGTTAACTGTTTTGGCGGGATGTTGAGTACACCTGTCTTTAAAAAGTGCAGGCAAATATTGATTTCCAATATCTCTACGATACAGTTCATCAAAGCGGTGTGTGTGGGTGGGCGGGTTGTGGTAGAGAAACATATACGTGTGACCGCTACAGTACACGCCCTTTAACCCCGTACCGATTTTCTATCCTTCCTCGTTAGATTTTTTTCGCCCGACTTGCAAACAGGTAGGTTAAAAGTTACGTAGGCCAAGGACTGATTGCCTTGAGGGTGCACATGCACGTATGCTGGACCCACCACACCTCAACGTAGCTACACCTGGTAACTCTTCGAGTACTCATAGTGGCGTATCAGAAACACACCATGCTATTTTATCTACCTAATGAGAAACGCATAACGAGCATACAGAGGATACCTGCTTTTTCTTTCTATTTGCCCCATGTTTAGCGTCGACTTAGCTTAAAGTAAGGGAAAAAGGGAACTATAAAATGCGGTTTATTGGTAATTTCATACATTGTTAAATATCCCACCACCGGTTAAAATGGAAAATGAATCGAAATAATTTGAGAACAAGACCTCAGCAAACGGCGCACAATACCCCGCCATGATGACAAACCAATGAATGAGAGCTATCAGAAAATATGTATTTCTTCCTCAGACAGTCATCCTTATGAAGTGTCAAAGCGATCCGTTAAACGGCCAAGGAGGTATCGTCCGGGAAACCATTTATCAAGATGGCCGCCGGATTGGCGGCCATATTGGGATTTCGGATTATCATAAATTTCGATAAGTTTCTTCACCAGACATATTCCTATCACCCTATGAAGTGATCCGAAAATTGTAACGGAGATATCATCCAGAAACCAACTTTCAAGATGGCAGCCCATAGCTAGCGACCATCTTGGAGTACGGGATCAGCGTCAATTTCGATAGGTTTTTCTCCAGACCTAGTTCAACCGCCCTATGAAGTTTCAATGCGATCCGATAAACAGTTTAAAAGGTTATCATCCGGAAACGAAACTAATTTTCAAGATGACCGTCGGTGGCTGGCGGCCATCTTGGATATCGGATCATTGTTAATTTCGATTGATTTCTTCACAGACCTAGTACAACCACCCTATAAAGTTTCAAAGCGATCTGATAAACGGTGACGGAGTTATCATCTGGAAACCAATTTTCAAGATGGCCGTCCGTGGCTGGAGGCCATCTTGGATATCGGATCATTGTTGATTTCGATTGATTTCTTCCCCAGACTTAGTCCAGCCACCCTCTGGACTTTTCAATGCGATCCAACAAACGGTAACAGAGTTATCATCCGGAAACCACTCTGCCGCCCTCACGCCCTGTATGCCTGTACACCCGCCGCCCCCGCCCACACCGCCCTCCCACCCAACCGACCGCCCAGACGGACGGCGCCATTACATAATACCCTGCCAAATTTTGTGGCGAGCTATAAAAAAGCATTAGCTCTAGTAGAGCTTGGCTTGCTACCAATTAGTGACGTCGATCTGTCGTGGTTTCAACTGTCTGCCATGTACTACATACCTGCATATAACGAAAGCACACACTACATATAGTTTTTAAGGGGTCCCAATAGTATGTTCTATAGCGGCCGATATAGAGCGATTATGTTGCTACTGTTAATTCACTATTGATCCTTTTCAAAACATTATGTTTTAAAGTCACTGTTTCTAGTGGAAGCAACGACTTTTGGTCAAAATGATTTCAAGATACACTGCTGGTTTCCAAGATCGCAACATGATGCCTACTGAATATTTGAAATTCGTGTATCTGAATGTAGGTCATGTCTCTTTCAATCAAATTGTTTAAGATTAAACAGTATTTTTACCTGTAGGGAAGTAGTGGCTAATCAGCTTAGCTAAAATATATCTGAGTTTATATGACCGGCTGTAGCGGGTATTATTTATTCGCTCGTCATACTCCCGATATCATAGGACCAGATGCGTCACGAATTGGTTCCCATCAGACTCACATAAATGGTATTTTGTGGCTTTTTTCAAATTATTCTGATTTATTTCTGTTTATTTTGCTGGTACCTATAGGTGGATTATTATATAAATTTATCATTCAAGCGCATGTGTTTTTTCCCTGGTCCTTTCCCCTAACCAAACATTAGCTAGCTTTGGAGCATGCAGAACGACTACACCCGCCACCGTTGGTTTTGCACTGACTTATGATCTCAGTTCGCCAGCGATCTCCGCCATTTTTGCATACCCCTTTAACACCGTGTTTAGATAGACACAGCTTTCTTGCGTTCAGTGGTGGGGGAGGGGTGGCGTTTCTAGTTAGCCACTAACTATCTCTTCTGTTTTGCATCCCTATCCGGGTTTTCTGTTCCTCGCTATATAGTGCGGGGGCTGGGTGTATAGCGGGTGCAGGTATTTGTCGTGGCAGTTGTTGAGCGCAACCTTCTTGCATAAATAGTTGGTTCGCTGATAACTCCTCGCTGGTCACGTATACTAACAAGTAACCGAAGATAGTTAAGATAGCACTAGGCCCATTTGGCATAGAACACGCGCACATGCTAAAATGTAAGCCTAATTTAGGCACGCATAAGCCTCCAGCCGACACACGGCGTAGATAAGAACATAGGTGAAGGCAAGACCTCCTGTGGTGGAAGCCACCAGTGACGATTTGCGCCTGAAACCAAATAACAATGTATTTATCTTAGGTATTGCATGATAAGAACATATACCCGTTAGAGTAAGGATCTAAGTATTAGTTTCTGTGTCCGCCATGTCCAACCCAGATGATTCAGACTCGATTGTCGAATTCAACCTTCGAGTGGAATGTTCACAGTCTATATACGGCCTATGTGTGTGGTTGATCGCTCTGTTCAGCAAACAGTTGTAAAGGGAACACGCGGCTCACAAGAGGCGACCCCCTCCGCCGAACCCACACCCACACACACACACACACACACGCACCGCACGCACGCACGCACGCATCCATATATGCTAGTATTATTAATATGGCTGGTGTAACCAACCGTTTACAAATTAATCTACCTACGTCTTAATACGTCTTCTATCATACCTGTCCTTTTAATACACACATCTCATGTGTGCTGTTACCGCATAGCATCGCCAAAATATCCCGTAAACATCCCACCAATATATCCCGTAAACATCACCAACATATCCAGTAAATCACGGTATTGCTGCCGGGATGATTACCCTCGCCCTGTACTGGGGAGAGGGTACTGCCACCGGGTCTGTCTGTATATATGTATGTGTTGTGGTGGATGGGGGGGGGGGGTTGTGTGCGTGCGTGCTTGCGTGCGTGCGTATGTATATGTGTGTGTGTATGTGTTTGTCTATGTTTCGGGAGCTGTTTCTAAGAAATTACTGATGCGATTTGGCTCAAATCTTAACACAACCAAGGAACTTGCTGCGCAGGACGATTTCCAGTCGTTGACCATTGAGACGGGGATAAGAGACCCCATATCGGAATCGGATCAAATTGTTGATCTGCTGATGTCTCGTAACTGGTGTTCCGATTTGGATCACATTTTAACACATGAAAGGGTATAGCCATTCACTAGGATTCCACTTTGGACGTGATAATGGGAAATCAGAAACGACTCGGAAAATACATATAAATCCTGAACTTCAGAAAAGTCCGGAAAATCGGAAACCTTTTTCAGTATGTAATCTCTGACATATTCTTTCTAATTTACTGCGGATGGACATCGATAAAAGGCATGACCGCGTAGTATCAGGGATCCATTTCAGCCTTACGCGACCACTATCACGGTGACGACGACGACGACCACAACCACCACCACCACCACCGAGAGTTGTGACGTCAAGATTCCCTTAGAGATATATACCACGTTAGCCAGGTAAAAAATTCTAGTGGAATCGCGTTTGCCCAATCGCTAATATGCAATGTGATAAAATAATTATGGCTAGAACAAGTTCACTGACAAATCTTATTGTCTCTAGCAGCAATAATTTTTTTGTCAATTTGTTCTCTAAATAATCTAGCAGACATTACAAGTGTCCCCAACTAATGTCTTTGGAACGATTCGAGTGAAAATTGCCACGGCAACAACTTTCAATCAAATTGTTCTCAAAATAATCAGCAATTTAGTAACACTTGCTGAAGATATTTCGAGAAATTTGATTGACAGTCGTTGTTGACTAAGGCCCCTAACAACTTTGTTGTATTATCTGGCTACTCCGGTATATAAGTCATAAGAAGCTTTTGAAAAATACTGCACGCTCTGGAAATTAAATGGAAATGCCACCAAAACCAACGCCGTCGTGTTTGGAAAACACAAAGCATACTGTAGGAAGCTAAAGTTCTATATGAACATGAAAGCGCATGTACATAATTATACATATTTAGGAATACACTTCTCTTACAACCGACGAATGCCATTGGCCGAATAGTAACATCGCTGAACAGCTTAGCAAGGCTATGCAGAGGCCGGGTTTGAGTGGCTTGGTCATGAAAGGGTTACACCTTCAACTCGATAACTGTGTTGCCTTATGCACTAACAGGTCACGGCCATATTGCAAACAACATATTCAACAATGGTGTCTATTCTCACAGCAGTGCTCCCGTAAGCTGGTATTGTACAATGGATCTTTCTATTTTCAGCTATGCCCCGCCCATCTCTAGGTAAGCTCCACCCACACCCTCGCTCGTGTTGGATCGATCGATATCTGAACTCACTGACTATCACCTTCCAGAAAACTATACAGCTAGGCTGTTAAATATTTTGAAACTAATTTGACCGGGTGCTGTTGCTGCATATGGCAGCAACAGCGCCCTGTCAAATTAGTTTCAAAATATGCAACAACATGTTTATTAAATTGTAGAGACATACAATTCGTACAACATGTTGGAACTATTAAGAGTTAAAGACGGGCCAAATAGAAAATTGTATTACGTAATGATTATAACATAATCCTACACGCCGCTTAGCTGCTTATGACGTCATATGACGTCCAGGTCATCGATGGATACTCTAGAAAGGTGGATTGACTGCAGCAGCATACCGTTACCATGTGTCCAGGCATTGATTAACAAAACAAAGGAAGATACACCTTCATTGTTTAAAGTGGGAAAATGTGAGCTAAATTACCAACTGCTATCTCCGCTGTCTCTTAGAATTATCCAGAACAGATTTGATGGCCACAATTCACCATTTAATAATATGATATATTTGTTGGGATACGTAATATAAATGTATACACAAAGACTCATTGCAAATCATATTTATTGTAAATTATACATATTACATATAGTTACGTAACATACAGCAATATAGTCAAAATACCTGCTCTATATAATATAACAGTATGTCTTTTCCGATATATCAATGTATAATTGTATAATGCTCCGGGTGTACATAAATCATTCATTCGTCCATTCAACAATCTACAATTCAACGACCATAGAGTCAGGGATCCTCACCAAGGATGGGGGCCATGCCCTCACCCACCCCCTAAATTCCCCTGGGAAAGACCTCACAGGCTTGCTATGACTGGCAATCACGCATGCGCATCGACGTCACAGATAATAATAATAATAACAACAACAACAACAACAACAACAACAACAACAACAACAACAACAACAACAACAACAATAATAATAATAAATATAGCCGCAAGCGGCGATGCACCGGGGGCCAAGCGGCTAGCATCCGGTCCGCTAGACGAGAACCTTATCTGAGACAGCTCCTATAGGTGGCTTAGAGCCTAAATAGATTTGATCAAGTTGGGTAAATCCTGTCAGTTTTATGGAATTATGTGAGAAGGTTACAGTAGGAATATTCTTTATCCGCCCAGCCTACCCATCATTGAATGTGGAGTTGGAAAAACAACCAATCGCGTGTCAACAACAGCAGTAAAAATAATATAAATGAAATCGGCCCAGTTCTTCTTGAGAAGAAGACAATTCAATTCTCCAATTGCTTTAGTATTGGCAATTTTGGTGGGGAAAACGATCCAAGATGGCCGCCAAACCGTTCGTCCGGACGGTGTTGAAAATGGCAAATTTTGAATCCGAAGGCCCAAAAACCTATGTAAAACCAATTTCGGCTTCAAATTTCAAAAAGTTAAAAAATTCAAAATGGTCGCCAATCATGCTGAATTTTGA